>JAQBSW010000107.1:0-287429 GCA_029291075.1 Eudiplozoon nipponicum
TTATTGTTGTCCAACTTGAAACCGAAAATAAGTTATTTCGATAACTTACGTAAGCGTAGTAAAAGTAGACTAAAATGAAACTGCGCAACTGGCATGTACAATGCATGCGAGACATCAAGGAGTGAAAGCCGCATTGCTAATGCTTCATAATTTATATAGGTATTATGATTGGATAAAATTGCTGAATGATACTCAAGTGTTGCCGAATGTGGACGAAGATATTGTCTAGCAGATGATAAGCTCTTAGTACGCTAAGCTTTTTGGTTATATGTCAAATATACATACTGACAAACATTTATTTATTTTCGATATTTAATTCGAAATAGATTTTGATTGACCGCGATACTTGAAGCTCGAAAATTCGTTTCCATTTTACGTAGAGGCGCCCTAACATTCTTTGCACAGCCGTTGGAAGCTTGGATTTACCAGTCTTGGATTAATAAAAATAAATATCTTTACAGGAATTCCCTCTGTGTATTTCGAAACATATAACAGGCCGGCTTTTGGTATTCAACAATAAACTAAGATTAATGAAGCTATATGACCTTGTATCCTACCTTTAATTAGGATAACTATTTCTGATTTGACTAGATTAAAATAATAAATCTTTATTCTGTAAAAAGTTCTTCACACGAATGTCGACAAAACTGGAAATATTTTTTAAATTCTTCTATATTATTATAATTATTTCCGTACATTTTTATAGTTTTCTTTGAAATTCCAAACTATTTATTATTTCTAAACAAACTATCATAGAAAGTTAAAGAAATAAATAAAAACTTATGATTAATTTATGGTTAATAATAAGATAAATACAGGTTTAAACAACCTAGTTTTTTCTACATCTCAAATATGAATTTATATAATATGCATAAAGTTTCAAATACAAATTTAATCCTGTCTAGGATGATGATTTTTTCGAAGATAATGACTGATTTTTAAGAAGATGATAATGATGATGATGATGTAGATGTTGATGATAATGATGATTATGTTAATTATGATGATGATATTGATGATGATGATGATGATTATGATTATGAAAATAATAACGATGACTTTGATGATAGCATATATTTTATTTATGCGGATGATGATGTAGAAATTATTGTTTATGATGATAACGATATTGATGGCAACGATGATGATGATTATGATAACGATAATATAATAAGGGATGTTATGAGGATTTCGATAATGATGAAGTTAATAATGAAAGAGGTGATTGAAGATTGTTAATACTGTTATTAATATGTTGCAGATGGTGCTGCTGCTGCTGCTGATGAAGATGATGATGATGATGATGATGATGATGATGATGATGATGATGATGATGATGATGATGATGATGATGAATATGACGATAACGTAGCTGTTGTTTACGATGATGACGATGATGAGACTAATTATGATAATAATAATGATGATGATGATGTTGATAATATGATAACGATGATGATGAATAATCAACGATAACTTTCTTATGATCGCCCATGTGACTATAGTTGTTTTTACGGATTCCCTCAGTTCATAAATATATCTTCACGTATTTTCCGCGGCAAACTCTGGACAGTAAGTTAAGAGTTTCCCATAAAGACGAAACCAGTCTACAGTATGAATTTCTTTTTCACATTATACAATTCCTGGTTTATACTTACAATTTTATACATATAATTGGATTTGTGATTACATCAAGATCGCAATCTTGATTTAAATATCAAACAGGTTTGCTTTTAATGGAATAATTTCACGTTTATCAAACGAGTCCCAGAAGTTTTAATTTTTTAACTATATATGATCAAAGGCAAGACATTTTAAAATTATATAATGATATTTGCTTTTTATTTGTAGTCTGAAGAAAATTTTCGATATGACGAGTGTCGTAAAATTTGTGCACTTTTCATATTCAGTTAATTTTTAACGCTTTTATATTCGTTGGCGCGAGGAATTAAATACTAAACGAACATGTTTAAGTTATGGTATACATAGCATCAGTTCGGTTCAAATAGAAGAAAAAAGATATTCCAAATTCAGCATGAACAATAGATGCAATCCCATGGATGCATGCATTTTTACTTACGTGAGATTCATCTTTAACGTCCAATCTATATTTGGAAAATATATTTCCAAAGTTGGACAGTGTAAGTGTAGTAGTGAATAATGTCATTACATATTTTTGTGCATATGCAGGGCTCCAAGACCGGTGGATTATATTTTTAATTAATTAACTAATTTCTTGATTCATTTAATAGTATGCAAAATTAATGCAAGTAAGCATAATGTACATGATATAGAGCGATTTTAAATAGCCAGTAGGAGTTCAGCTTTCGAGAAAGATATGAAATTGAGTGCCTGCTTTGAATACACACGCTTGGAACCTTTTTTAAACGTACAATGTTTTGTTGTTATTGACCCTAAAGTATAATAAAAATGTGTATAATTGAACTAAGTTGTTACTAGGTGCGCCAAAATCTAATACACAATGCATAAATATTAGCTCTCCGCCCCAAACTGAATCTAACTATTAAAAACATCACTTGCTTGTTTTGACTTCTTCATGGAAAACCGGGAAAATGAAATTGAAGAAAATTAATGTTTAACACATACGAGTCGGCTAAAATATGATGAGCAGACAACATGTAGCGCAACAGCATATGTTGATTATTATTATTGCAACCGGGACAGGGCAACATAGATTAGTGCGGCTCCGGAAGCGTGAAATTGTGTCAATACATTATTGTACTGGAAAAGGTGACAGCAGTTAATGCTTTGTCGAGGCCAAAAGATAATAAGCCACACATCAACGAAGACAACCAGAAGCGTGCTCGATATTTGCGGAGTAAATACACGACATATGTTAGTGACATGTAAAAGTGAATGACAGAAATTTGTGGTGCTCAGACATGTCGCTGCTAAACTGAAGTCTGGAAGCCAAGTACACGATATACATTTCCATTTTCAGGCTACACGAGGAAGAGAATTTCCCGTTATTTATGGCAATCTTCATTTGACACTGGAAAGCTGATACCCAGATCTGCTTTGCATTCTTATTTGTTCGTGTAAATTACAATGAGCAAGGAACAAAACCACGACCTATGGCAAGCTCCGTATTTGCCGGAATGCAAGAATCCTGCATGTCGAGAGTTCATTCAATGAGAACACCAGACGAATGCAAAGAGTTTTCAGAAGTACAGTGTTTTATCTGCTACAGACAACGTTATTGCTAAATCAATGCACATGCAATAGAAACTAGTAATCAGCTTGGCTGATAAAGAATTGCAATAAGCTGTGGACTAGGCAAACTACACTCTATGGTGCATTACCTTTCTCTCTCAAGTAGTTAGAATAGCAGTACAGCTAGACATCACTTATTAACATCTTTTAGCAGTTGTGCAGAAGAGCCTGTTTGTATATTTAATTTATTAAATGAATAATTATTTTATAATTTTTTCGCGTGAATAATGTTTAGAAGCCGAATCTGAATTCAACGAGTTTTTGGATAACCAATAGTTATTTGGCTTGCAAGAATTATGTAACATATTGCGCCTGCTGTGAATGTGCACGTTTTTGGTCTATATAAGCAAACACCTTTAGTTTTTTCACTCTAAATCCAAGTAAATTCATTACCTGTTTGTCTTTACTCCATCGTGGAAAGCTAGGAAGCAAGTGTTCGTTGTAAACTTTGTGGAACTGCACCGACAGTTGAAGGAAATTAACCTACACCGTGAATGTCAGGCCATAATGACAAGTTAGCTAAATGACGGTAAGGTGAAAACTTTTGTTGCCAAAGAATATGCTGGTTCATAAAATTATGAATAAACAAGAGAACACTGGCTGGTGATGATCCGTCAGGGTTTAATAGTGTCGACTTAAATATTATTCCGGAGAAGAATGCACTCGAGATGCAATTAATTAATGTTCCGTTGAAGCCAAAAGATTGTAGATCATTGCATTCTAAAGACAATTGGAAATTTGCTCGATATTTACTGATCTCTAAACTGAACGAAGTGAACACACGGAATATGTCTTTGGTAGTGAAATTATAAATACTGCTGACTGTAGTACATAGACACATCGCCGTTAAACTGAATTTGAGAAAGATAATTAACTGTTCTTTTTTCAATCTTCGTGTGAAGTTGAGAAAGATAATTAACTGTTCTTTTTTCAATCTTCGTGTGAATCGGAAAAGTTAATAAACCACTTTGTTTAGTTCCCGTGATTAGATCCCAATAAGGACGAAACCGGTTTACTGGGTGATTTGCCGTTTCTACATTGTGCAATGCTTGATTTTTAATGACAAACGTATGTATATATGGGTCAAGTGTTTATATCAAGATCGCAAGCTTGACTAAAAATAATTATGACCGCCCGTGCAAACAATGTACATTTAATTATCACTTATTTGTCCTGGTTTCTTCATGGATTATTGGGTGGTAGTATATTCAGGCAAATTTGTTGAAAGTTCACCGACAGTTAAAGGTAATTGACCTACAGATTAGATATCCGATTATAGAGACGTGTCGATAAAAATAATTGTTGGAAAACTTTGGGTGCAACAGAATATGCTTTTTACCAGAGAAAGCTACTAAATTTATGATTAATAGAGCATTAGAAGAATGAGTTTCATATAAAACTTTTATCAATGTGTCTTCAAGCCTACCCACTAATTATAATATTTACGATTCATGTAAAATTTGTCGATACTATAATATTTTAGATAATATTAAACATTTTGAGCACCTACAAAATCATCAAAACTTTATAATCTGGTCTCCGTAGACATCAGTTTCCAGTTGTCGTGGTAATTATGGCTTCATTCAGTGAAGCACATACAAGGACTACTTCGAAGTGGATTCAAAGGAATGATTTTATAATCTGATATTTTTCGATTTTGCCTATTATTATATTTGAACTGATTCGTTTTTAAAATGTCGTGTAATTAATACCAGTATTGGTTAAGCGGCTTTGCGTTTTCTTTAAATTAATTACTTATATTATTTTTAGAAAATCTTGCATATATGCTCTGATTGAGCTCTGGAAACTATCATAATTTGAAAAGCAGCACTGTGTCTTGTGCACAGAATGGCAGCTCCGTAGAATGATCTGGATCTGTTCTACGTTAGTACAAAAACTCTCGTCAAACAGTGAAAGGTTTTACACTTAAAAATTAACGGAACTGATTTTAACAAATTTTCAGTTATTTGATTGAAAACCACATTTTTTCTACGCCATAAAATATTTTGTGCGTGCAGTCAAAGCAAATGAAATAGGCAATAATAAGTAAACATGTAATAGTAAAAAAAATAAGTATAACTAATTCCGAATACGGTTTTTATAAATTTAAGTATTCAAAAAATTTATAAATGTGAACTTTCATAATATTGTATCACCTCGAAAAAATCGCCGTATATTTTCGGTGTAGATTGTTTAACAAATTAATTAAATGATTCAGATAAAAATGTGTGCACAGAGATTGTAATAATTGCAGAATTTTTACTTATTTTGGTTATTTATGTCAAAGAGAAAAGGCGAAATAATATAAAAGCAAATTAAAATAATTCATAATTGTAGCTGTCGGGAAAAGTGAATTTATTATCGGATACTATACATTTTAACCGGCAGCCACGACATTCAACGCATTTCCTTATACGGTCTGTTCTTAAAACAATTACCGATGGTATGTTGTATTATTTCACAACTATCGCGAATCGTTAATACATGCAAGGAAAAATAAATCGCTATTTTGTTTATTCATGTGTGATGATATTCCTTGTGCTTATTCTATCATTGCTACAAATATGTTTTTTCTACTTTAGACTCAATATTGCCAGTTTGCATAAAATTACGAAACATTTCCTCTAAGTAATAATGAAAAGTCATATTTGCACATGAAACATGTTCTGCATTAATCATCACTATATATAGGAATTTTAACATTTATGGATTATAACTGTGACACGCACATCATTCCTAAATAGAGACTTTGGTGAGCTACCTGCCTCAAGGGTTCTCCCTGCAGCAGTAATGTTCATCATAAGGATGATTATTTTTATTTTTGTAATTTTTATGAAGTCGAGGAGGATAATGAGCGCGTTCATGATATTTAAATCAATAACAGCGATCGCATTTATTTCTTTCTTGATGAATCTCATTTAGAGTCAGTTTATTTTGATTATCATAAGGTTGATGACAATGATAATAACGACTCTGATTTAAATTGTTATGAAAGTGTTATTTTCAACCTTTTAGAAACATACCATCGTGCCTTATATATATACTAGGTTACCTGTTTATCGTCAAACATTTGGGGTCGGTTAAATTGTGTGTCCATAGATGGAAAATTTTCCATATCGGTATTCGCTATAAATCTCATTATTGGCGATATTTCATTGGACGTAAGTAATAAAACAGTGTTCCCTTTACAGATGACAGAGTCGCTTAATATTTTCGCGATATGTCCTGTTTCTAGTACATGACTTGTTGTAGCTTATTTTCCAGCGGAGCATTTTATAATTGAAATCGTTGGTTGGCTCAGGTAATTTATTAATTCTTCGTGTTACCGATTACGATCAACTGCGTAGACGTGTACATTTAAGGATAAAAAATTCAAAACGAATAAAAAATATGCAATTATTTAAGCCAAACAATTTTTCGATTAAATCATCCTCTAAAGTAGTATTAGGTGAAGAAATGTAATAATCGGGATGTAAATCATAGAGATATGCAAAAAGAGTGCAAATTATTATTTCGATCCTCATCGTTGTTCTTCTCAATACTCAACGATGTGCACACTTTTGGCAGCCTGTAATTGATGTCGAAAATAGGCTCATCGCATGGTAAATATAATAAGTCTTTCATTTGCATGCCCAGTGTGGCATTGTTCATTTTATTGGAATCGGCAAAAAATATATTTCTGACTACGTTTTATTGATGGCAAATTTAATTATGATCACCAGTTAACTGAGATCTGGCTTATTATATGAACACGAGGAGGTATATAAATTGAATATTTCATTCTTGTTTGTATTCAAAATGTAATCTTAAATACAGTTGATGAATATTTTAAGAACACTCTGTAGTTTTATAATTCATAGTACTATTCCAATGTGCAAAGATGAAAAGCAACCAAATTAGATACAGGTAAAGATTCTTCCTTATCTTCATCTCAGCTACACACAAATGACGTGAACACATATCTATATTATCAAAGCCAAATGAAACAAGAAAATAAAACACAGAGTGTGCTTGAAAGAGAGGAATGTCCAATTATTTGTGTCCACCAACTCTTATTCAAGCTATATAAACGAACATGCTTGTTTTTAGCATAAATCACGCCGAAATTTGTTTACACATGGCGTTTCATAAATTGTTGACGAACTTCAGCTATTGATTTTTCTACTCATAATATATGCCTTGCGTAGAGAATACACGTACGAGGCTTCAGCAGTGTGTTACAAAATTTCAGACGTATACTTTCTTATTTAATTCACAAAACCGTTTAAATTGCGTTAATGCTTCATATTGACTTAAATCAAGGTTTCGATCATCATATATATATATATATATATATATATATATATATATATATACCAGTCCCACTATGTGTATAAATTTGTCAGTAAAAACGCAGTATTGTATAATGTAGAAGAGGCAATTCATCGACCAGCCTCATTTAGTCCTTATTGGGAACTCATCAAGTACTGCCCAGAATTTGCCACGGACAGTTCTCGTACCTGGGCACGTCTGTTTCAGGTATATTGCTCTAACCATTGAGCCACTCTGCCGCACGCTGAACATAATTTTGTAGTTACATGCTAACGAATGTTTCTTGGTTAGATGATCCTATAGGTGAAATGTATAAAACATTTCTTTAGACTTAAAATTTCAACTAGCCAAACCAAATCTATCATTATAAAACAGACACCACACAACCTGCGGAGGTGATATTGAATTGAACTTTTATATAATTAAATGAACATTGGTTGAGCGGGAGGTGAGAACAATTACTTAAATCAGGTTTCCGATATTGATATAAATACTAGTCCCATTATATACATATATTTGTCAGTATAAAGTAAGCATACCGTAACTCAGAAAGCAAATCATCGGTTGCGCGGGCGGTGATGACATATACAATAATCAAGGTTGCGATTATGATATAAAAAACTTATCCATTAAGTATTTACATATGCCAGTACAAAGTAAGAATTGTATAGTGTAGAAAAGGCAATTCATCCGGTAGACCGGTGTCGTCTTTATTGGAAGCTCATCACGTACTGACCATAATTGCCGCGGACATGGCACGAACCTGGGAACGTCTGCTTCGGAAACGGGTGCTTTAACCAATGAGCCACCCAGCCGCACAATACACATCCTTTTCAGCTATATACTAACAAACATTATACGGTTAGTTATTTTTTCTGCCTTTATGTGGAGCTCATATGGCATCCATTTAGACCCAAAGTTTGGCAGGATGGCTCAATGGCTAGAGCGCCAGTTTCTGAAGTAGACGTGCCCAGGTTCGAGCCCTGTCCACGGCAATTCTGGCCAGTACAGGATGAGTTTCCTATAAGAATGAAACCAGTCTACTGGATGAAATGCCTTTTCTACACTACACAATTCTTAGTTTATACTGACATGTATAAGTACTTAAAGGGCAAGGTGTTTATATCATGTTTGCAACCTTGATTATAGTAAATCATCCAGTAGACCGGTTTCATTCTTATTGAGAACTTTTCACGTATTGATTAGGATTTACCGCGGACTGTTTATTAACCGTTTGATCAATCTCTTCACGTAAGATTATCGACTTTAACGCCCATCTTTTAAATAAACGCTACTTTGATTTGACAAGTTTCCTTTTATCTTCAGGCAAGAGAATGTTACGATAAATTCCTTTGAAGCTCGCAATAAAAAGTGATTTTATGATTGCTTAACAAATGTTGTTGATCATGTTACACATAAATATGAATGTGTACATTTTTATTTATATTACTATTGGACCATCATATGAAATAATAAATAACGCATTATGGTCTTTCGTTAATTTTTTCGCTTTTATTTAATATATTGCGGGTGAATTTTGCCCTTTCACGGAATAATATTTATCGAAAGGATAAAGGTGAATATATTTAATCAAATTTAACTTTTCTCTTGTAAATATTTTGCCTAATTTTTGACTGGTTTAATTATTAATTATCTTGTTTGATTTCGCTTGAATGGTTCTTGCTTATAGATATCGATTTGTAAAAACCTTGTTTAATAAATTATACTTACAAATAAAAGTTATGTTATTTCTTGGGTTATTTTTAGTACCTTATTTTTAACCAGTTTATTATAACCAAGTGTTCAGTAATTTGTATGTATGCGTGTAACACCATATTTATATCGGAATATTTATAGGCATAGATTTCTATAAATATTTGCATACAGGCTAATAAAATAATTATATATAAATGGGCATAAATAAATTTAAATCAAACTACATTGACACACTCACATATTTATATCGTTAATTTGTCAATTTTTGTCGACCATTTTGACTATTTGTGGACAAGAAATTGCACGGTACTCAAGGAGTTTGCTGGTTCTGAATGTCGAACTATTTACGAGGGAGCTGAACGAAAGATTTTGTATAGCGAATAATCCATAAAATTTATTCCTATTTAAAATATTTCTGCAAGTAAATGCACGGAACTATTCTATTCAAAATATGCATGATTGATATAGGCGACATGAAAAAAGTGTTCAAACCCAATTCAAGTGATTGAGTGTTAAGGAGAGTTTAGACATTGTTCGTTGATTATTTTTAATCACTTTATGAAATACGTGTTTATGTAAGCAGATTTAATAAAATATAGGTAATTCTACATAAACTTTTTTCGGGTGAATGTAATATCTTAATATACTTTTATAACAATAATTAAAACAGCGAAAAAATGAATTTAAAATTAAAATGAGAACATGAAGACAAGAATGAAGTTAATATAAAATAAAAATAAAAGTTGATAAATATTCAGACACCAAATATTCCAATTAGTGAGGTTGAGTAGTAAGTCGGTGTAGAAAGCGAAACACAGCTTTGGACTAGAGAATTAATATATTTAAGTCTTATCAGGCAACAATTCAAATATGAAAATTTTCCTTTTAAAAGGCCAATGAAATGTTAATTGTTAAACTATTAATAGGAATGAATGCAAAATAAGAAGCTTAAACTATGATATAAAAAAATTAACAACGGGAAAATTAAATTTTGCAGAAAAACCGCTCAAAATTGCATGCTATATCAACCCTTAGTGTAGTATTTTAGCGAGACCGTCCTCAAGGGTCTCTATTGCGACATACTTCTAAACTTAAGCTTCGATTAAATTTGAGGATGAAAATAATTTTTGCGAAACTGGATTAATCGAAATTACCTGATCTACGTTTTTACCAACGCAGTTTTTCTTTTCTTAAAGAAAATACTTCGGCTGCCTTTATCGGCAGCCTTCTTCAGTTGGTCTGTCCCCGCCAATTTCATGGACCAACTAAAGAAGGCTGCCGATAAAGACAGCCGAAATATTTTGTTAAAGAAAGAAAACTACTGGAAAAAGAACAACTGCGTTAATCAAAACGCAGATCAGGTAAACTCCACCGTCAGTAATGGCTATGCGAAATATACTGAAACCTAATACATTTCATCTATATTTTAATCGCAAAATATAATAATTAAAATTTTTAACGCAATGTTCAGAGAAATAGATTTCTTCTGAACAACATTTACGGTATATAATACAAAACATGAAATATTAATCGCACAGCCGCAATCGCAATTTTCCCTGATAGAAACTGACTGTTAACTTTTTATGAAAATTTATCTGAGGTAATAAAATAATTGTTTGCATTTTATAGTTAACGAAAATCATGTCAGAATTTAAAATTTTAGCCTCATTATCTGCGGCATCTTATTAAAAAAATTAAAATATCAAGCATAATTTTATTTTGTTGGGACACAATTGAAGTAATTAATGTTTACATTTACGAAAAGGCTGCATATTTGAAAAACGTAACAGCAATTTAAGATTAACTTTTCTAAATAAATATATCTGCCAAACTTCGAATACAGAATTCTTAAATGTCACGCGTGATTTTGATGATCACGCGGAAGCTCAACTACCAATAGCTTACTGGTCGCAGTCTGATTGGATAGCGCACATTTTTTTTCTGACGAATGCTTTATTTCGCTTTAGAGCGCGTACATAAATATGCCACATTTAGTTTTAATAGAGCAATTGCATTTCCCATAACTACGAAATTGTCTTTGCTCTACTTCTCTCTAAACGTTACGATCAAGCATTGCAACGGTAAGTTAAAAATTAATTTTCCGAAGTGTTTGTTAACTACGACACGTGCTGTTTTTCTACTTTATTACCTTATTTTCTATTGTGCGACTGCTGTGTGTATTTGTGTGAGTGATACATTAGAGGCAAATTTCTGTACATTTCTATGATTTAACTAAAATCTTTCTTTTTAATTAAAATTAGAAAAATGAAAGAGTCGAGTGTTTTGCTGCTGAGTGCCCTGTGCATCTGGTTCATTAATCAAGCTGGTTCAGCTCCAACAAATGCAAATTCAAATAAAGATGGAGAAACGTCAGAACAATCCGGAATCCTTCTGATGGAAGAAAAAATTGCAGATAACATTAAAAGGTCTGCTGAATCGGACACGACTGTTAAGGCTCGCATAACTGGTCTGTTAATGGTACCACGATATCGTGTCATCAGTTATCTGACGAACAGGACAATACAGACAGACGCGAAGGTGAAAGATGTTTCCGTGTCAAAGATGTTGCTATATACGCACGTGTACCTGGCATTTCCAGAACTTAGCAAAACATTTTCTACGGTGAGTTAAATTGACAATTTAAAAAATGATAATGTAAACAAAGTTTCAATTTAATAGTTGAAAATGATTTCAAACGTTTTAGTTTATATACGGATGTAAAAATTATAACCTAGATAAACTGCAACTATAAACAATAATGAAATTTGTTAAAATACATATTTACGTATTATTGGTTGAATTAGAAATTTACTCTGTCCTTATTAAAATGAAAATTTAACTGACGAACTCAAACAGATTAATTCAAAATATAGTAATAATCAAATTTTATAATTATAATTAATATTATAATAAATAAAACACTGTGTGCTACTACACCTTTCATGGTTCACCATTAATTAGAACTAAAATATAAATTGCTGTCGTTACTGTCTTTACTGTCTTTTCACAATGATTCAACGATAGAATTTTGATACACCATATTGCAGTAGTTTTCAAATTATGATTTTTCTTCATGACACTGATTCAACAGTATGCTTGTAGTAGCCACATTAAAATGGCTGATCGAGTTGGAACATCAGACTTTTCAACCTTTGATATAATCCAAATTTTCAGGTGATCATCTGCTTGCACCTTCCATTTGGCGTCCGTTTGTTGAGTGTCAATGCGTTCAATGTCAGTTGCAACACAATTATAAGCCTTGTTTATTAGCTAGTTGCACACAATAGCACAGACATAATTTTGAACAGTATACTGGTCTTCTCAACTGTTCGGTAAACTTTCCTTTATCTAAAAAATAAATGCGGTTATTTTGCACGATGATGATGATTATGTTAATAATAAAAATTAAAAATAATTAAAATAAGAATAATAATGACAAAAACCACATCACCTCTTTTTTGCAATGTTGTTCGAAAACTTCATGCTCGCAAATTCGACTTAACGAATTGTATCCACCCCCCGCGCAATCATTCATTGTCTGGTTGAACAATAACACCAGAAAAAACAAAAGAAATAGTAATAACAGAAGAAGAAGAAAAACCATAAGAGTAATAAAAATAAAGGACATCATCCGACATTCGAAAGACCTTATTTTACGATTGTACATGTATAGATAATTTTGCACATAATGCACGTGCAACAGAGATTAGCAAATTTAAAACCGTGCTATAAAATTTTTAAAATTTAGACCGTTTTTAGACTTTCATGTCTTAAAATTAATTCAAGTCTAACCAATCGTGCAGTAAATCATTCTAAAACGCAATGTATGAGAAATCATATGGAATTGATTAATCGTGATTTGAACACGGCAATTACGATGGAGAAATCTACCAGCCGGACGTACACCTCACATACCTACGAAAGATTACTTTGCCCAACTGCCCCAAACATCTTAAACGAATATATAATGGATCTGAGATTTAATGCCGGCTCCTGTGGACGATTTGCGACGGTCCCTCAAACGAATATGTACATGAGATGCTACATGTTAATTATGACGTCCTCCTTATCCTATTAAAATTAAGTGTTATTTCGTTTACCACACAAAATGAATAAATGCATGTCTGTTGGTCCTCGAAAACTAATAAAATGTGACAAAATTCCATTAAATAAAATTTGTGAATTTGAGGTTAGCGCCAATTTAACCAGACAGAAAAAGTAGCAAAACTCCCGTTATTCGCACAAACTGACGCGTTTCAGGCATTTATGGTCGTTGTCAGGGCCCGAATGAAAAGATTTTGAAAATCCTTCAGTTTTCCGCCACCCTCTTATGATGTACATTAAATATCAAATCACTTAATAACACACGACTGACAGCAGTTTTCCAATGTCGTGTGACTGCTTAGTTAAAATGAGATAACATACAATACTTCGTTCCGTCCCTGTTTCCAGGTGCATGAGGTCTATGTGTCTTTGATAAATGAGAGTCGCTTGATACTGCCGCTCGGAAGGCAACGTTAAGACGTGTACCATCCACTGAGAATTGCGATATCCCATTTCTTTCCGGATTGACGTTTTAAAGTCTCATTTTTGGCTACAAATTGACAATACATGGGATAGTTCATTTATCTGGGAAGAGTACACATGCTATAGATGCCTTCAGAGCGACGGTATCAAGTGGAATCCATTCATCAAGGACATGCTCATCGTGCATCTGGAATCGAAGACAGCACAAAGTACTGCATGTCATCTGGTGCGTATCGGTTGTCTATGACAGGCAAACATGGTACGTCTAAATGTGACGATAGCATTGCCTATTCCTACACAGAACATTTGCCAAATCATTTTTTAATAATATGACGTGTCAATTTTAGAAAATTAAATTTTAATTTAGCAGAAATGCATCCGAATGAGAGTTAATATTAAATTAATTTTCTGCATACCTTTGCTTGATGGTGTTAGCATCATTACAAACAAACTAACTTCAAAGATATCCAAAAACAGGCTAACGAGTTCTGATTCAAATCATTTATACGAAGTAAATGCCAAACCTCCCTGGCTTTGGCATTAAAACAAAATTAATATTCTTCAATCAGCTCAATTTGTTAAAAATGTACTGCTAGGCGAACTTTAAAATATAACCAATAATTATTAAGCATATTATCACATTTATTGCGAATGAATTCAGAATAATTTGTTTCTTTTTCATAAAAAGGTTGCTACAAAGCCATCAGAAAAACGTGACCATGAAGATGATATTGCTGGAGCCAACCTTGTTGCAAAAAGTTCCATTTTGAGTCAAATGTATGCGCCACAGCATATTTTCGACATTTTGGACATGGTGCGTTTTTGTTACTACACAACGCAACCCACAATTGGAATGCCACAGTCAAAGACGACGTCCACAGATCTGTCATCATTGCAACAGCAACGAGGTAAAAGAAATAGAATTGGTAATCTATCAGCGAGAACCTCTGAAAAGCTGGACAGCGCCTGGGTTTCATTGCTAAGAGCTGCTGACACACCTGATCTAAACCAACGTCTCATCGTCGAGACCACGCGGCGCTTCTTAAGAATATCAGACGAAGGGGCCTATCACCTATTATGGGAAAGACGATCTGAAAATGTAAGTAAAAGTTTTCATTAAAGTTAGTTGCTATAATCTACTTAAATGTGCGTATACGAAAATGCTATTATTTTCGCTACAGTACACTATATAGACTAAGGTTAATGTTGCATAATGCCGAAACATGTCGAAATATGCGATAGGTTATAATTAGATTAAAACTATAATATAAATTCAGTAATACCTCATGTTCTAAATGCTTCAGTCAGTGTGCCTATGTCAATCGACGTGAGAAATCAAAACAAGCTGTGGGTAGACGATCTTCAGCTCTTCCCAATTCAAAGCTTTTCCGTTAATTGTTCAGCCTTCATGTCTGCAAATTATTTTAGATATTCATTGGTTAACACTGATCCTCTTCTAGCTTCTTTGACTGCCTTCTACCTACCGCTCGTCTTAGTAGAAAATTTCTATAGGTGAGAACGGAAAATCCAATTTAAAGTGTATTATTTCATTCGAAACAATATAATACAAATATTGCGTAGGAAAATGCATATTTGCATGCATATGTACAATGCAAGTAGAGAAATTATTATAACGATATAGATTAATTCTATTTTTGCTTAACGAACATATCCAATGATTATAGAAATTACGCACAACAGAAAGCACAAAATAGTTGGTTTGCAGAACATCTGATAATATAGAATCGTGCCTGATTTGTAGGACATTTCTTAAGGCATTAAATTTTATTTATGCATAAAACACTTATATGAAAAACATTAAATTTATTATAATTATGTATACCATTTAATAATAATATTTGTAAGCGCAACTTGCATCGTCCTTCGAAGTTAAACTTGGAACAAGGATAGGTTAAAGTAGCACCATCTTCATTTGCTCTTTTAATTTCTAAGTGAAAAGGTAACTCCTTTTTCTACATGGACGCACAGAACTCATATTGAAAGTGTTACACATTTTCAATTTCGTGGACCTAAACTTTCAAAAACTCAACGTGTTTCCAAGTAGCGATAATTATTTTTATCATTTAACACACACACACACACACATATATATATATATATATATATATATATATATATATATAAATTGAAGGTATAAACCAAACCTTATAAAAAGTACAAAAGGAAATTCATCAAGTAGACATGTAGCGCAATTATTAGGCACACTTAAATTACTTGCTGAAATATGCTCGAACCGGGGCACATTTGCTATGAAATTTTTCACACATCCGCGGCACCGTGTCTGCTGCACAAAACATGTTATTTCCAATCACATACTAACTTATGTTTTGGGTTAGAATCTCTCTGAGATGAAGCCTAATTTTCATCTCTTTCTACTGAAAGTTCTGAAAAGCTATCCACAATCTGACATTAAGAAGTAGATACCTTGGAATCGGGGAAAGTCGTATAGAAATTAAATATCAGTGATAATTTTTTATCATAAATTTTTGTCTCTATGACCTAAACATTGCAAACTTAAATAACTTATGCATTGATTAATTTGTACTGACCAAATATATCTAATCAAAGTCCTGCCATAAAAACTTCAATTCATTATATATATATATATATATATATATATATATATATATATATATATATATAATATATATACATACACATACATATATATATATATATTTTTCGAGGTGTATATTTGTTTGATTTTGTTTGTGTATGATGGTTTTTACATGTTTATTTTTATTTATTTTACTGATATAACCTTAAAAATGAATAGGATGCTAACGAAAGACGCCTTCGTCTAACACCCAAAATTTATTTTATTTTCAACATGCCACCACAGCCCATAGGCTAGTGTGCAGGTATCCTCAATCAGTTGGGAGATCGTATGGCCTAAGGTGGAGTGCAACCATCATAGCATGACTTTGTAAGATCACTCATAACGGTAAACTGGGTCGCAATTGTTTTTTTCTTAGGATATAATTCGGACGAAGCTGGCAGCGTCCTTATTCGGTCCACAGTTCATCACGTTTTAGAA
Source organism: Eudiplozoon nipponicum (assembly GCA_029291075.1). Classification (NCBI taxonomy): domain Eukaryota; kingdom Metazoa; phylum Platyhelminthes; class Monogenea; order Mazocraeidea; family Diplozoidae; genus Eudiplozoon; species Eudiplozoon nipponicum. Next base: position 16,847 of record JAQBSW010000107.1, read on the forward strand.
ACAAACTAATGAAGCAAGTCACTTTTAAAACTTGTAATAAATTAAGAACCGATGAAGGCTACTGCTAACTGCGTCTGAATTATACCCAACGGTAAAAACAACTGGAAGTCAGCCTGGGCTACTCAACACGCAGATAAAATCCAGTTTTAGCGATTATTACATTCACTTAATCAATATTTAAATTGGTTGCTTGAATGTTGAGAGATTTGAGTAAAAGATGCCAAAGAGCATTTAACATAATTTAAATAATATTAGATTTAAGGTTTTTCCTAAGAATGTATAGATTGCAACCTGACAAACGCTTGTAATTATTTATATATATATATATATATATATATATATATATATATATATATATATATATATATATATATGGCAGTAAAGCAAATGAGAGGCCGCAATCTCTGCAGTACAGATGGTAGTTTTGCTGTGACTCGAAAACTGTTGTGTTCTTTCTTAAGTGGTAATATATATATATATATATATATATATATATATATATATATATATATATATATATATAATTTTGAAAAAGAGAAAAATTATTTCTTGACCTTATAGATTACATATTTTTCTCATAAGATTATTAAAGTATACAATGCAAAATTCATCAAATAATTTCCCACATAAAATTACGTTTTTTTCTTTCCATTAAGTGAGGTATTCGCATGTCTGAATACAAAATAATGTGTTATATTTTTTCTGATTTAGAATATATTAACCTAAAATGAAGCATTAGGTAAATGATAAAAATTTATGAAATTTCACGGACATTTATATTAATAATAATAATAATAATAATAATAGCAATAATAATAATAATAATTATTATTATTATAATAAAAATAGTAATATTAATAAAAATAATAATAATTTTCTTATTATTAACATAAATAATTTTACTACAAGTTTTATTGTTATTAATTTAGCTATTATTAATATTATTTTGTTAAAATTTTCTTCTTATTATTACTGTAATACAAATTTATTTGGCGAAGAAAGCCATTACGTCCGAAATTGCAAATATTAAGGGAAAAATCAAAATTTGCATCGAGTATAATTATGAATTTCAAGTCTCCAAATAAAGAAATTACAAATTGAGCGAAATATAGTCAGTTATTTAGCGTATTTGTTTTCTTATATCGGAAAACATTCAGATTTTTGTAATTTTTATTTTCTTTACGAATTATTGGTGATCAAATTTGATGTAAAAATGCCATGTTTTTAATTTTCGATTGATCGCATTTGATTGTGTAGAATAAAATGTATATGGAACTGAAAGATTTACAGTTGATCGTTCGGGTTCTAATTCAATCTTCCCAATACCCTAACATACAAACGCTGTATTTTTGGAAATCTGGGCATTACAATATCCTTAAAGAATCATTATATAACGTTCGGCTCATGCTGTCAATCTATTTTACGCAATTCCATCTGGTGTATTTTCTTATTCAAGGATTTATTATATCAATAAGTAGAAACATTGACTTAATTCCGTTTAAATGATTTAAATTCAGGGAAATTTATATCATGTGGTCTGCCAAGCACAGGTCATTTGTAATTCCAACGTAATAACAATTTTTGCCATTTCAAATAGACAGGAATCCTTGTATGGGCATTTTTCTTAGATGATGACGTAATAATTATGCGGTATAAAAAATATTTCCAATATTTAAATAAGAATACTTTTTTTAAATTTGCTTTCTTTCAAGGATAAATTCCTAACGGATCTTGGCTACGAACGCGTGGCTTGTGGAGGACCTGGAGATGGCGAGCATCCAAATCCGTGTGATTGGACGAAACTTGGCCTACCGACAGATGAAGCATCGGATCAGTGCTTATACAGGATAATAGCGACGTCGCACATAGTCGATATATAGTAAATTGATCCAGTAAGCAAACACGCGCCTGAGTACGTCAACCTGCCTCGTACCGTTTGTCATGTAAACGCGAATGGTTTCTAAATAATGCTGGATAATTTTGTCTGGCAGCATTTTACAATGCTCACTGCTTTTCTCACTGCATGCATACTATGAATTGAGTTCCATGTGGCAGAAGAGCCCTCTCGTCAATAAATTGTGTTCAGTGTGCAGAAACTCACAAAAAATTTACAGGCTACAAAAATTTAGTAGTCAACACAAATTCATTGTTTGTTTTATAAGATAAGATTTTTAAAAGGTAACACAGGCTTTTCAACAACAGCATAGCATAGTAACATTATTTTTAAAAAACAAACGTTGCTCATCTTGTTAAAGAAATATTTGGTGTGATTTTGAACATTTAAGGTAGGGGAATAGCGCATCGTCGATCTTACAAACATCAATTATTTTGGTTAATTGACGACGCCATAGAAACTCGTTTTTTATAGAATGAGTTCAGATGAAAGCATCATTCGTTGTTTTTATTCAGTTTAACATTAATTGTGTGGAAATTTATTAACTTAAACTTTTGATGGTAATGTTATTGCTAATTGCCAGCTTTTATATGTTTATTTATGTCATTGACTTTACCTTTTCCTATATTTGTTTTATTACTTGACTGCATTTTGTTATTTTTACGTCTAATAAATACACCCGACCAAATATTTAATACGTATTTATTTGATTTATGACGCATTTATTAACTTATTTGACATGAAATTCTGCCTCTGACTTTTGTTATAATTAGTATTGCATACTTAAATTTATATTAAATTTTTATTATTACAATTATTAATTTTTGTGAAGCAGTTTTCTTTACTCGTATTTCGTATTATTAAATTTAAAAAAATAAAAAAAATTATCACAATCAAGTCCAAAGTTTGACTTCGTTTTCTATAAATCAATTGAAATGCACCAAATGTTGCGCCTGTCTGAATCTTAATTATTTCGTTAGCTTAGGCGTTTACCTGGTTAAAGATAATGTTCCTAAAAACATTTTTGTATTATAATACTTCAAATAACTTACAAACTTATCTATAATGTAGTGTGGTTGCACGCTCACTTTACTAATTCGAATATTATTTTATAAAATTTTCTGATTCAAAATGGGCAACCACTAGATCATCACCAACATTGTCCTCATAAAATCAATTCATCAACATTTCAAACACAGGCTACACTGCCACATAACCATTATATAATATTCATATCTATATATAGACTATAAATGGGTATTATATCGTTCATTTTCTGTAGGAATATATGGTTTCGATCCAGTGTTTACGTTCTGCTAGTGTATGCTATCCATTTCTAGCAAGCTCCAAATGCTCGGCTTAGCGTGTTATGAAACATCAGTATGAGCTTTTGCCATTTCCCTTGAAAGTGAAAGCACGTCCTCTACGTGCAGGCCTCCAGCTTGTTATGGGTTGACATATGATGTTGGATTCATGTGCCATACATGTTGCTAAATAGCCTGAAGTCAAATCCTGACATAACTCCATTACTTTAACGACCCCGTAAGCCTCTTTTCAAAAGAAATACATCTTTTGTTTCTTTTAGATTGGTTTTGCTTTTGTTTCACATGATTTTGTTCAAAGCTTGTGTGCATTTTCATTTTTACGCCAGTATAACTAGTTTGCCTTTTTTATGATGGAATCAGTCATACCGACACAAAATCAGTTGGGTTGTTGATTGTTATTTTAATGATAACTGAGAAATGCGGCTCGACTTCCATTATCAACTAGAAATATTGAAATAAGGCGATTTTCAGCATTTTTACTAGCAGTCTGTAAATCTGTTTTGGTATTTAAGCTTAAAGAAATCGAGGTTAAAACAACCAATGATTACGCTGGTGGTGGTAACAATTCTTTGAATAAAGTTTGCCAGCTTGAAGTAAACACCAATTCATTTGTATTTAACCAATCGTCGAGCAACATAACAAGACTACAGTAAGTCGCGAACACTGACGCGTTTCGAACATCCATAATCAGCACCAGAGTACGACGGCAAACTCACTAGCGAAGATCTAGCGCCGTAATGTATATATATATATATATATATATATATATATATATATATATATATATATATATATATGGAAAGCAAAATTAAATATGCGGCTCTCGTCTCTAGTAGTCTCGCATACATTGTACTTGACTGGAAATGTCGGCTACACAATTTCTATTCAGTCACGAACATCAACTTGTTGCAGCTTTCATCATATATATAAATAGGTAATACAATTGAAAAATCAATCAAAAAAAATTGATGCATGGCCGATATCCGTCTGTTATCCCTAAGAAACGGAAGAGAATCCAAGAATATAGAAATTCGTCAGTTCATGAAAGTGAGACTCGATTTATTATACTTTAACAGCAGTGAGATGCTAGACGTGCTGAGAAAACTTTGGCATATTTGATGCAATTAATTAAGTTCGTCATATATCAGGCTAGTGATATAATTCCATTAGGTAATTGGAAAAGTAGCAGAAAAATTATTGCATAAAATTAGAGTTCAGATGCCATTTTCTGCAATTTTCGATCTCTTAATCACGTTACATCATAATATATTAGCATACGCGTTACATGAGTGGCAACTCCCCTAAGAAAACACAGGAGACCGAATTAAATTTCATGGCCTGCTTACGATTTGCGTAAAACTACGAGCTTATTCCGAAATCCATTTAATGTTTGTAAGATATGATGCATAAGATCTTGAATTTGTTAAATGGAGAGTTGCAACATTAATTGAACTTTGATTCAATTTTACTTTTATAGCAGTCGTTATTGTGTTCGTCCATAAAAGATGGATCTCTTATGCGGATTTCATCATTGGTAAATATAATCGTTTTACCCAGGCACAGTTTAATAATTCCTAACTCTTCAGTAAAGGTATCCTTTTTCCCACTAAGATAAGAACCAACTCCTCCAAACTAGAACTAGAAGTCCACATGATGGAGCACACATTACTATATTTAATCAACCAGTTGAAGCTTCAGATGTATTAGTTTATTTTAAACAATACAAATAGTAAGATCAATTAATCTTAACATTTAGAAAACTAGAGTATTCACGATTTTATTTCGTGGGTGGTAGATTTATACTATAAGAAACGCAAAAATCAACAATAACCAACTTAAGACAACTGTATATATCTCGTTCCATCGAAAAAAATAGGTTATAGAACTGTAGTGAACCAGCTCTGTGTCGTTACATGCCATTTCCATCTTGAATGGTACCTGATAAATGTCCCACAGTAGCGTAATATTTTATTAAATATTTTAATTTTCATTAACTACGTTTTCGACTAAATTTAGCCAAGCTTCTACCATTTGAAGAAACAAAAAATATATATATATATATATATATATATATAATTTGTTTATATTCAGTATGTTAAGATCATAAAACAATAAAGAGCGAATATTTCTTAGAATAGTGACAGAGAATAAAGTAAAATTTTATTAGATGACTATCGTGCTAGATTAACTTCTCGCATGAAGTTTCATTAATCATAGCTCTCAACGCTTGCTATTTGGTTTTGAAAATAAACTCAATAATTATTCAAATGTTGTACTGAATCTATATTTGAATAGTCTAGAATTAAAATGCGCCATTGATACTAACAATTTCTATTTTATTTAAACTTACTGAACTCTTTAAAAATACACAATGATTCTTCCATAATTACAAGTTTAGCAAACGGCTATCTACAAAGAGATATCATTAGTCTCATGAGGTATTACCTTCACCTAGGACAAGTGATTAATCAGAATTAAGTTCAGAGACAAGCTAATGAATGCTCCATAAAACAATAGATATTTTAAAACATTGTATTACCTAAATTAAAGTACTTGGCATTGTTATCATGCCAAATTATATCATAAAGAAAATCCTGCACTCCTGAATAAAGTGATACACTGATTTAAGCAAGAACAATATTCTAAAATGCTGCAAAGCTATTGGTTCCTGTTATCTAACTTCAGATTACTCTAATTAATGAACAATGCGTCTTGAGTATTAATACGGTTAAAATTATACGAGGAATTCAAAAGGGTATCAAATTATGCTTGCCCGATAGCATTGTCATTTGTAGCGACAAAACTTGATAGGTCAGAAATTCATCATTTGTGAAATGAGCCGTCATCCAAGTTCACAGACTTTCACATCACCAAAATTGCTTAGTTCTGCATGACACACTTAAACGTATTGTTCTGCCTTAGAGACTTTTTTACCAGTAAAATGTAGGTTGGACAGTTTATATTTAGCTAATTGATTTCTAATATTTTAACTTGGCTTACCCCAATTGAAATAAATCTGTTTTACATATTTTTCGAACTATCCTAATTTACAGTTAAGTAAATGTCATCCATGCATAGCTATTTGCCAATACTCTGTTTGGTCATCCTTAAATCAAACTGAAAGTTTGGATGATGCGGAGCAATATGTTTAATTTTACTGTCTGCTGCAGTCAAACAGTTTCATAGGCTCACGCATTCTGCACATGACTGAAACTTCGGTTCTTTTGGTTCCATGTTTTCAGTAACTTAATCCATGCGGTTTTCGCCACATTTATATAAGCTATAAGGACTTAGAATACTTTATAGTGCGAATTATGATAGATTGTGCGTAAATATAATTTGCTGTGGTTCAATAACCGCCACCATATATTGTACATGACGTACTGAATTTTAGACTTACCGTGTACTGCACGAAATTTTGCGCTCAATCTACCTTATTCGGCCTAAGAACGCATCGAATATCATAAATTTATGCATTTCCGAGTTATTACAAATTCTGTTTCGAATCGAAAATATACTGGTGTCACATCTACCAGGCTCAATTTGTCTAGCTAACAGTCTTTGGATGATGGCTTAATTTTTAATGTTATGTAAAGTTAATTCTTTCATGTAATTAGGGATTTTCAAATGAATAGATCAGAAAGCACCCCATTCAAACAGGGCTGTCAAATAAATTTAAAAAGTATCTAAGATACATTCAATGAAGACACAAATTTCGAACAGGTTTAGAACATAAAGGTTATTTAAAAATACTTTGCATGAAAAATTTTTGTCCATCATAAATGATTATGGTACATTTCTAATAAAAAAAATGAATTTTAGGAGATGGGCAAATTTTTAGCAACACATAAAATTCGGTATATATTTTAAAAATAATTTCAATAAGTTTAACCAAAGTTTAAGCTCTTTGCAGACACAAATGTCGAAGCCTACTAAGTTTAAGGTATAATCAATGACATATTTTAAATATTGCATACGTATAAACTATGCGATTTCTCGCAATTATTATCACTAAGGCAAACTTTTATAGTGTCCGCGTTACTATAAATAAGTTTGATAGCTGCGAGTTATAAAACAAAATCTCAAATTTTGCCACCCTTTTTTAAATAATTATTACGAAATTTATGTTAATTTGGCTTCAGTAATTATGTGAGAAAAGAGAAACTACGCAAAGTGTAACGACATATCTTTCGGACCCGGTAAATATTTACCAAAGTATTGGTCTTAAACATACAGGTAAATTGTACGAATGGTTGTGTGAAATGTGTATTTTAACGTCCACCGAAGGGATATATATCTAAAAACAAATGCCTCAATGTATTTGTTGCGAAGTAGGGCAGTATTCAAAAGGAAAATCGATCACTCTTTATGCAATAATATGGCAGTTCTCACCATATTTCACACAGAAAGAAACCTTACTGAACGTTTTAAAACTCCATCAACATAATATGGTATTTAACTGCTCGCGAATAAGTAGAAATATCACGTATATTGAGAAAGAACAACAGACCTCATCTGTACAGATGTCACCGAATGTTGCATTAACAACAAAAGAGCTACAATAAAATCAGATATGCCAAAGTGCAGACAAGATAGATATGTGGCGACAAGCAAGGAACGACTACGGGCATGGCAAGAAACACAGGCTGTATGATTTTCACAAAATGCGCACACTCGAGCAATTCAGAGACAAAATAAACGAACAAACCAGAGCATCTGGACGCTACACCAGGGTATATACCATCTTTAAATAGACGGCATGCAAAATTTAAATAGACAACTAGCCGAAAGTAAATATATAGTCAGGTGGTAGACAATATTAAGACAAATAATACAAACAGACATTGAATAAATCGCCAATGAAAAACCCCAATTGTCCACACAAGTTGTATACCTGACACATCCTCAACACCCTTACATTCATTCACTTTGAAAACAGCATATGTTTGACAAGATCTTGCTAAAAAGAAAGCAGAAATAAAATTTTAATTTACCTGTAAAACGAGTGTTTCTTATCAAGTGGATAAGTCAAACAATTTCATAGTTCATAGGAATCATACTTTAAAACAGCTATCTTTCCATGGTGTTGGGCCTGAAGCCTTGTTTGATTAACACGTCACTAAACCAGATATTTTGTCAATCAGACCAACTGAATTGTAATTGTAGTAGACAAATTTTCGTAGTTTGCAATTCATTATGTCTGTAATTTTATTCTTAATATGACATACATTCTAGTTATTTTGGACAAAGAAGTTACCACGGGTTGATGATGGTTCATTTAACCATCTATTCGTTTTCAATCAAAATAGTTTTTCAACACTCAGCAAAATAAGCAATCATTGATTGCAGGGGCGCGAATAACAATTCTAAAAATCAGGTTTGCGAGCACGAGATCAACACCAATCTTACTGAATAATGGGTTTAATATCATTGACGCATGCACACTGTGTGTCAAAGTCATGGTGCACTATTTGTTGCCTCGTCATTCCTTGACGAATATACTAGCGAGTGGAGGGCGTTGTTACAGGCAACATGGCTTTGATAATATAATTGGTTTTGTGTTATCCATTTATTAACCAGTTTAAGTCTGACGAAAATCTGGCAGTGGTGTTGCATTGACAGCAGTAGTAGTCAACGCCTGTTGAAGAAACACAAATTGCTCCATCATCCGACAGCGACTCGTCTTCGTAGACAATCATCTATTATGCGGGCCCATTCGAATCTACCTAATCCGGTTAGAACGACTTCATCTGTCCAAATGCTGAAGAAAAGATTCTGTAACGTCTTTATTAATATAATTTAGAGAATGTAACACAAAACAGTATTTTTGAAGACAGCACCAAATCAACTGAAAGTTGTACGAATTATTAGTTTCCCGTAACAACAAATTTTGAGACAGGTAACTTGTAGTCTCAAATCAATTCATTAACGACAAGCCTATGCAACACAGACTTCTGCAATTCTATTTCACACGTCACAGACAAATGACTGGATTCATCATTTTCGAAGATGGTTCATTTCACTTCGTGGGAACCTCTGGTACATTTGCTTCAACGGAATAAATCGATGTCTCCACGATTTTATACATCAATGTAAAGCTGAACAAATCCAGACTTGGCTCCCATTCTCACAATCCCTGTCTGATCTACATTGTAGTGGTCAACACCTGTTGAACCATCAAAAATTGCTTCATTATCGTCCTCGTAGTCTAATTTTTCTACTGCATATCCATCCCAGTCTACCAAATCCGGATATAGCGCGTGCCTCAATTCCAAAGAAGGAGAAAAGACTTGGTGACGGCGTTATAAATAGGATATAGAGACTGAAAATAGTAAAATATTTCTCGTTCACTGCAGAATACTTTAGATAAAATTAAATCAACGGTGTAATAAAACAATTAATATTTTAGCGTGTAAGAAAATTTCATTAAACATATTTGGCATGAAGCTCAAACGTTCACATATACGAGCATAAAGAATAGTCTATATACTTATATATATATATATATATATATATATATATATATATATATATATATATATATATATATATATAGTCAAGTGTTCAAATAGGAAAGCTAATGTAATAGTACATATTTTTTATAGCCTAGTGGTCTAAAAATTTCGTGAATACTGCTTTTTAGTTACTGAGCTGTATAATCAATAAGCGAAAATTATTTACGCATAATCGAAAATTAAAAGAAACTAAAAATAGTTAAGCAGTGGGCATTCTTAATAAAACCGATAAAATTTCCACGGTAATGATAAACAAGTCACTTAGTCAGCTAGGCATCTGAACTACAGTACGCTGATGTAGATAGGCCGTCAATCTGTCTATCTGCACTACTTCAGTAGACATGGCTATTAGTTTGACTAGTTTTCGTAACTCATTTCTTACTAAACATTCGCATATAACACTATTCGAGGACAAAGCAAAACCTTGTCGTTATTCGTTATACCTTTTTAACAAAGCGAATGTGATTAATTTCTTATAAGATTTTAGTTAACTTCGAATAAATTTCGTATATCACCTCAATTGCAAATTTTGTAGCTCCCGGCAAAATAACGAACCATTGTGTTTCATGAAGTAGGTGCCATGGGGACACGCGAAAATATGGGCAATAATTTTATTAATTAGCAGACATTGTTTTGGCGTATCGCCAATCAACCAAATTATAAAGTTAAACGTTTGATGAGCTTAACAAATTTCCAAGCTATACATCATCTAAGTTGATTTAAACAGAAATCACATTTCCGCAAGCTGGGTTTTAACTAATCTGTTCATTATGTGACACCATCTGATCTATACACAAGAAATAAAATTAATTTAAAGATTCTTATTTATACGCGATTATAAAATACCCGTCAAAAGCCGATACTCCAACGGCCTATAATTGGCATTAAATTAAGACATTGGCATTCATTATTGTTATTAATTACACCTATCTGCTAATCTGAATTAGCTAGCAAGGACTATCTTTGCTTTATAGATTATCTATATTAAGAACGCATATGCAAATATGTGTACAATTACCAGAAATTACTAATCAATAGTTGAAAAACGTGAAAATTTTATGTCAAGATTTTTGGGCGAGGTTAAATTCACTTGTGAGTTTGTTTCTGAAATCTAACTATGCCAATTCAATCTGGTGATTTATAAAGAATAAATTTACTAGGAATGGGCGACCTAGTGTTCACTTACAGCCCATACATAATTATGAATTTATTGGTTACGCGGCAGTAAAGCAACAGTTAATTGTGCTCGTGTAACGCTGCGTAGTAGGTAGGTAGGTGGTAGGATGTTGGGCCACTGTTTGAGAAGGTAAATGCAAATCCTGCTTCCGAAGCCACGAAGATGTCTCCGATAGATGGTTTGAACTACAGGATGGACATGCCAACCATCATTTATCAGAATAATAATTTTCGCGATATCAATAACTCGAACTCTCACTAATAGTTTCACTTGAATGACTGAAGGTATGCCAAGGTCCAATGGCAAGCAGGGTTCGTTAGAAAGGCATGGTTAATTCAATCTTACTAGTGAAGGCTATTCTGGAACCCATCGTACACAGGATTAAGATTTCCATTTATGTATGTATGCAAATAAGTGATGATGACAAATTATACGTTCAATTCATGGTGATTGCGTTTAGTACATAAATTGTGCTAATTTACCAGTGTTGACTCTGATAAGCATTTAAAAAGCTACAAACTGAGTAATCGCATTAGATCGAAGCCAAATCAGCAAGAATTGTATTAGACACTCATTGATCAAGAAGAAAATTTGGGATAATAAATGGATATTAAAACAAGATTAAAGAACATACTCACTGTTTTTTTTAATAAATTTTGTTGAAGTGATTTTTATTTCATATTTATCATCAATCACGCATTAAATCATTGCCTGTGTGAACACACTGATTAAGTTTGAAAAAATGTCAGGCGTTATAGGAGAAACCATACAAAAAAGAGGTAACTAAAAGGAAACAGATACTAGATTGATTAATAATCTTTAAATTTTAAACAGAAAAATAGAAATGACAATGACACAACAAAACCAAAATAATCGGATGCCAAATCTCAAATGTTCGGATTATTTTCCGAAGAAGATAGTAAATGAATTTATCTAGGAATCACTGGAATAAAGGAAAACAGTTAGCTTTCTATAGCAAACGTTAAAAGTCTTCAATATAACATGGTTAATAACAGTAAATAAATTCACAAGACAAAATACCTTTCGAATGATAATTTTTATTAATCACAACAAACGCGATAACAAATCAACAATTTTTCACAAATTTGGAAACACTTGTTACGAAAAATTAGCCACAGAATCGCAAGCAGTAAAAGGAAATGTATAAGACCTGTTGGATGAAAATTTACACAACATAAATATGCTAATGAGGTTAAATTACAAAATAAATAGGTAAAGCTCACATATAAAAAAGATAAAAACACCAACAGACAAAGTATTTTGAGTGATAACCAAAACAAAATCACACCTCTAAATGACCCAAAATTAACTAGCACAACTGAAATTCCAATTACGACCAAAAGGGAAATCAGTTATAGTTCAAAATTAAAAAATAAAGGTATCATTGCCACAAAATATCAAAACTCATCAGCAGAATTTAAGCAAATTGTAGCTATACTTGTCAAAATGCAACAAAACCTTTGTAGATATGTAGAAATACGCGAAATAACAAATTTAAAAAAAAGAAGAAGCCATGTCCCAGTTTTGGTCTAGTGATTGTTACAATTGCACACAAGTAACAAAAGCGAATGTTGCAATGAGAGTAACTTTGAGCATCCAGGCAAAACTATCTAGGCTAAATAATATATTCCCACCATATTAACTCAGACAACACACACTTGTAAACATAAAAACAATTATTAATTTTTAATAAAGCAGGTATGCAAAAAAGTATAAAAAATTCATTTTCTATTTGTCAGAACTAAAATTTGACTGTAATATCTGGTAATTCATGAAGTAATTTTTTTGTGAACCAAGGGGATAAAGTTGGAATAAACACAAATTATAAATAATAACCATGAAGGGGAAATTTACATGCACGGACACACAAACGCACCAACACACGCACAAGCAAAAACAATTACAAGTTTATTTTTAAATCATGTACGAACTTCCTTTGTTTACTCAGCTGACCATTAAGACAGTTGCATAAACAGTCGCGTTGTGTGTAATTATTTTTATATTTTGCTTTGAAGAACAATAGGAAATCCATGTGGTTTAAAGTTTCATTGAATTTAATCAATGTGTTCAGCTATTCCGAAAACGTTATCCTAAATGGGGGCTGCGTTTAGTCTAAAATATTCATTAAATTATTTCTTTATTAATACGTTAGTCGAGCCAATTTTGCTCACTGAACAGTTGTGGCATTTTTAAAAATAAGCTCTATTTGACTGTTAGATTGCAAAGCGATTAATTCTTTCATTTAATTTTAGTAGACATTTTTTTGTACAAATAGACATCAATTGTGGTTTGAACAACCGGGAAGTCATTTCTTTTTTTAATTCTGCGAATAAATAATTCGGATGGTGCGTCCCATTTAAATAGTAGTCTTGTGGTTGGATACGTCTTCACTGCTTCTTTTTAGTTGTTTTACTTTCAAACTTGCTTCAATAAAATGTTCGTGTTACCAATTTCCTAATAAAGTTTCTATGAGTACCACCATTTTTTACATTAAAATTCTTTATAACAGATTTTCATTATTATGTAGGATGCATTTCAAATTAAATTTGTCTTTTGGAAAATTAGGACAGCACTATTGTAACAGATGTACTGTACAATTCATGACCGCTTCTGATAAATTCTACTTTTTAGGCTGCTATCTTCACGTCTCAATAGCAATAAAACGATAAAAAGAAAATGAGTTTTAATGGGGGCCTCACGCTCACAAATGAATGTAATGATCCATGTTTTTAAAATATAATAGCATATCTTCTCTTTCGACATGAATTTTAACGTGGCTTCAACGTACCGTTTTAATAATGAAAGTGTGCTTATTAAGTCATTTTACTTTTGATTTTTCCAAATAAATCAAGTAGGCATCAGCTAGTAGACTTTCTAACGGAACATCCATTGCCACACCAACGACTTGTCTGAAATATTTGCCAATGAAGTTGAATCGAATATCATTAGTGCACGTATTGAGAGATGTTTTTAGATAAACTTTCTTTATGCGGAATGCTGAGTGATTACTATCTGTGAATGTGGACAAGTAATTAAGAGTTTAAACGACAAGGATGCTTGCAAAAAGATTTTTTTCATAGAAAGAAATCATTTATATTGATGTCACTGCATTATTTTACATTACTCACACTGTCAAAAGAATCGCAAATGCAATTGTTGTAACAATAGATTGGTTGTAGGATTACTTTTAAATAACCCGCCAGCTTGTGCTGTGTATTGTTGATCATTGAGATGGAGAGTCTTGATTCCGGCAAGTTGCTCGTTCCAAACACATTGTATAATTTTAGCGTGTTGTAAAAACTACCCGCGCGTGTGCCCACTTGTTTTCCGTGTTTGAGACGACGTCTGATGTTATAGATTTCATTAGAATTCGCATCGAGAGTTCTTTGTTCAGTTGCTTCACACAATTGTGATCGTACACCATGACATATCCACGGTTGTCTCCGACCTGTCTTCAATTATTACGCATGGATTTAATTTCTGTTCGTCAATTAGAATATTGTTGAGATGATTAATATAATAATTATTAAACATAAGAACAATTTCTGAGTGTTCGTCTGGCTACATTATTCTTATTTCGCTATTGTGTCATTATGTTTTGAGTTTATCCATGTGCATCCTCTTTCTAAAATTTTATCGCTTCTGTATCACAATAAAATGGTAATTGAAAACGTAGTTCAGTTTTAAAATGTCGACAAAATTCTTCATCTTGCTTAATAATTGATGTAGCAACGTCATAAAGACACTCCAGTGCAACTTTTGTTCTTATTTCTGTCGTTAGGTTCTTATCGTCACACACTATACAAAATGTCGGTTCAGGAGATAAAATTTCAGCCAGGTTTTCCGACTGGATCAAACTCGTATAATTGAAAATTATCACGCCATGCTGCTCTGAGAGTTTGTTGGATGCTTGCGCATTATCAGATACACCTTTGTTTAGCTGCTTATTTTCTCTGTTGACAGCATTCATTACAGTCGATTAACAGCACATGGGAACAGATGCGACACAGTACCGCGATTAGATTAATGAAGCCAGACAAAGACTCTGTTATTGTACTTATGTATATCACTGATTAAATTAGTAAACTCAGCAATATGCAAATTAAATAAAGACATGTCGAGTACCAAAGATTATTAAATTTGGAGTACAATCAAAAATGCGTGCGAAGCAACTCAGCATAGAAGCGACTTGTAATTAAATCGATAGCATCATATGTCGTTTCGACCAATCAAAACCAGTAAACACACGGGCGGCCAGAATTTACGCAATGCCTCCGATGCGCAAAGTGGTTGGAACGAGCAACCTGCCGGCATTAAGACGCATCAGTCAACGATCAACAGCACAAACAGGCGAGAAAAATAAAAACTATACTACAATTTGTACAAATTGAAATGTCAAACAATTTTGTTCGTTCATACTCTTGATTTTGTAAGTAAAGTAAAATCATACAATGACAGGAATACAAAAAATGATTACTTTCGATGTAAAATATCCATTTTCTGTTCATAAAATCCATTTCCTCTGCACACCATTCGATAGGTACCATCCATCATTCTCCATATTTAAAATTCCTCTAAAAATTCTCAACAATATTTGCACTAATTATGTTTAATTCACTTGCAATGGTCAATATTTCACACAAGTTGACGGTATTGGGATGGATGGTCCGTTAGAGATTCTACTATCTGATATTTCCATAGTCTTTCTGGAAGCATCAAAGCTAAAACTATTTATTCAAAAATACTGCCTTGCTGTGGATAAAACTTTCATAATCATAATTGAAGATATCGAAACAAATGGCAGGCTTAAATATGTTAAAAAGGTGGACCATCACGTACAATTTTTTTGTGAGTGCAAAAACCCTCAAAACTTCCTCGATGTTTTGCTATTGAGACAGGAATATGGCAGTCTGAAAACGAAAATCTATTAGAGGAGGAGATAGATTGTACAGTACGTGTATTACCATAGCGCTGTCCAAAATAAAAAAAGAAATTTGATATGCAATGTTTCTTACAGAATAAATAAAATCGTTTTTAAACAATTTCAATTTCAAGAACTGTCTGTACTCAAAAACATTTATTATAAAAATAGTAACACAAAATTTCTGATAATGCAAACATGAAAAACAAACAACGACAATAAATAATGAAGCAGCACACAACCAAAAGACTTTCTTCAAAATGGGACGCATCAAATGAAATATTTATTCGACGAATTAAAAAAAGCAATGACGTCTCTGTTGTCTTATGCAAAATTGATGTCTACCAGTGATTGTTTAGTTGAACAATGTATTTGTAAATATCAAATTCTAAATCTGGCGGATTTCGAAGTGTTCTTCAAAAAACAAATGATGTCTGTATTTACACCAAACGCCTGCTAAACCTAAATGTAAAAGCCAAACTCCTTACAATCGAATAGTCAAACAAATGCAACAAATGCTCAGTGCGCTATGTAGACCGGACTTGCAGAATACTTAGCAAGCGAATTCAGGAACATTTTATGTCTACCTGAGTGTATACGTTTTTCTCTTCCCGATGCCTTTTGTATAACGTCTGTTTATACAAACTTTATCTCTCTTGGTTTCCGAAAAATTGACTATATTTATTAGCAGAAATCACTATCGTGTTGAGTTAGTGGCGAAAATGAAATTGCCTTATTTATCTGTGTCGAACACTCCTTCATTGTGTTAAATTTATGCCACAATATATTATTTATTTCTCAATTCAAATTACAAATGCATAACAATGGGTGAACTAAAAATTATACACGATCTTAAGCCATTGTCAGGTCAAGAGATCATTTATTAAATTCCTCAGAAATGCAGATATGGCGAGGCTTGTGAAAGTGAAATATTTTGCTTACGGTGCATCGAAATTGAAAAACTTCCTCGACGACGTTTAGCTTCGCCACATTCAATTAGGAAAATTGTTTGAGGAGGTTAACAAAAAGGTAATAGAAACACAGAACCTGCTACTTAACAACGTGGAAAAAACAGATCCCACAGTTTGAACCTCCTATCAGTATTCTTCATCCAAGAAATTTCGATTAACTTAAACGTTCTGTTCAACTTCTGGTTATGACTGTCGTGGACAGGAAAAATCAATAAGGGAAAAACCAATCAATTGCGTGCGTCACCTCCAGTTCAAGCTCAATGCCTGAAAAATTCAGACATTGAGCTTGAACTGGAGGTGACGCACGCAATTGATTGGTTGTTCCCTTATTTCACACTCTCTCCATGTTTACATTTTAAACATGTAGATATAAAAAGATGTATATGATAATGAAAAAACCACTAACGCATTTTCATAGAACGTTGATGCGTTCCTTTTCAACATGACGAGTTTGATTCTATCAGAATAACTTCTAAAAGTTTTATCTCCTGAACCGAAATTTTGTATAGTGCGTATCGATTAGAACGTAACGAAAGAGATAAGAAGAAAAGCCGCATTGGTGTGTCTATATGACGATACTAGATCAAGAATTGGTTAAAAAAGATTATCATTGTCCAATTTTTAAAGCTAAACCACTTGTTTCTATGACAATTTTATTGTGAAACAGAAGCGAGAAAGTTTTAGAAAGAGGATGCACATGGATACACTCAAAGTATTACGACACAGTAGTGAAAGAAGATTAGTGTAGCCAGACGAACATTCAGAAATTGTTCTTATGTTTAACAATGATTACATTAATCAACTCAAAAATATTCTAGATGACGAACAGAAATTAAATCAATGCCTAATAATTGAAGACAGGTGAGAGACTACTGTAGATATGACATGATGTACTATCACAATTGTGTGAAGCAACTGCACAAAGAACTCACGATGCGAATTCTAATGAAATCTATATCATCAGACGTAGTCTCAAACACGCTAAAATTATACAAAGTATTTGGAACGAGCAACTTGCCGGCATCAAGACCCGCCAATAATCAACATTCCACAGCACAAGCTGGCGGGTTAATTAAAAGTAATCCTACAACCAATCTACATTTCCAACAATTGCATTTACGAATCTTTTGACTTTCTGAGTAATGTAAAATAATACAGTGACAACGATAAAAACGATTTCTTTCTATGAAAAAATATTTTGCAAGCATACTTGTCGATTAAACCCTCAATTAATTGTCTAAATTCACAGATAGTAACCACTCAGCATTCCCCATAAAGAAAATTTGTCTAAAAATTCCACTCAATACGTGCACTAATGTTATTCGATTCAACTTCATTGGCAATCATTTCAGACACGTCGATGGTGTGGCAATGGACGTTCCGTTAGAAAGTCTACTAGCTGATGTCTACTTGATTTATTTGGAAACATCAAAAATGTTAAATGACGTCACAAGAACACTTTCATTCTTAAAGATGAACGTTGAAGCCACGTTAAAAATCTTGTCGAAAGATAAGATATGTTAATATATTTTAAAAACATGGATCATTACATTCAATTGTGAGCGCGAGCCCTCATTAAAACTCATTTTCTTTTATCGTGTTATTGTTATTGAGACGTGAAGATAGCAGCCTAAAAAGTAGAATTTATCAGAAGCGGTCATGAATTGTACAGTACATCTGTTACAATAGTGCAGTCCTAATTTGCCAAAAGAGAAATTTAATTTGAAATGCATCCTACATAATAATAAAAATCTGCTCTAAAGAATTTTAATGTAAAAAATGGTGGTACTCATAGAAACTTTATTAGGAAATTGGTACCACGAACGTTTTATTGAAGCAAGTTTGAAAGAAAAACAACTACAAAGAAGCAATGAAGACGTATCCAACCACAAGACTACTATTTAAATGGGACGCACCATCCGAATTATTTATTCGCAGAATTGAAAAAGAAATGACTTCTCGGTTGTTTAAAACAAAATGGATGTCTATTTTTTACAACGAAACACCTAAACTTAAACGAAAGGATTAATCGCTTTGCAATCTAACAGCGAAATAGAGTTTATCTTTACAAATGCGTAATTTTGGGTCGATTAACGAATTAATAAAGAAATAATTTAAAGAGCACTTTACACTCCAGGCAGCCCCATTTAAGGTAACGTTTTCGGAATAGCTGAACACATTGTTTAAAAAATCAAACTCAAAATCACGTAGATTTCTATGCGTTCTCAAATGCAAAGAACAAAACGCATAGCGGAGTTTATTTATACAATATTCATTATCCTCAGCTAAATAAACAAAAGACGTTTATACAGGATTTGATGATAAATTGGGGATTGTTTGTGTGTTTGTGTACATTCTTTTGTGTGCCTCAGCATGTACGTTTTCTGCTTCTTGTTTATTTTTATATTACGTGTTTTAATCCAACTTCATATGGTTTCCGGCATATTTGACTATACAAATTTTCAGATTTTACGGTCGTGCTGAATTCTGGCGAAAATTAAATGGTCTTGTTATATTATGTTTTATATGCCTCATTTATAACAAATTTATACTCCTTCCTTTGGTGTACTTCTCAACTGAAAATTCAAATACATAAATTTGACTAAATTAATATTATTGATGTCATCAAATACTTCTTTAAGTAAAGTTTGCTAGCTTGAACTAAACACCAATCCCATTGTATTTAACCAGTCGTCGAGCAACATAGCAAAATTATCGCCAGTCGCATGCACTGTCGCGTTTTGACCTTCCATGATGATCATTAGAGTATGACGGCAAACTGACTAGGGAGGATCTAACCGCATTGAGTATATATGGTAAGCAAAATTAGATATGCGGCTCTCACCTCTAGTTGACTTGCATACATGATATGCGACTGGAAATGTCGGCTGCAAAATTTCTATGCAGTCACGAACATTAACTGTTTGTAGCTTTCATCACACTCACATATATAGACAATACAATTAAACAATAATTGATTGCGCGGGTGATGGAACCAATTCCGTAAATCGATTTTGCGAACTTGAAGTAAACACCAATCCCATTGTATTTAACCAATCGTCGAACAATATAACAAAACTGACTAGCATATCGAATTTTGCTTTCCATTTATATGCAATGCGGTTTGATCCTCGATAGTCAGTTTGCCGTCGTACTCTGATGATGATCATGGAAGGTCGAAACGCGTCAGTGCGTTGCAGCTGGCGGTAGTTTTGTTATGTTGTTCGATGACTGGTTAAATACAATGGGATTGGTGGTTACTTCAAGCACGCAAACTTGATTTAAAGAATTGTTACCACCACCCGCGCAATCAATTATTATTTAAATTATATTGCCTATATATGTATATATGGCGAAAGCTGCAAACAGTTAATGTTCGTGACTGCATAGAAATTGTGCAGCCGACATTTCCAGTCAAGTTCAATGTATGCAAGACTGCTAGAGGTGAGAGCCGCATATCTAAATTTGATTTCCATATATATTCAATGCGGTTTGATCCTCGAAAGTCAGTTTGCCGTCGTACTCTGATGATGATCAAGGAAGGTCGAAACGCGTCAGTGTGTTGCGGCTGGCGGTAGGTTTGTTATGTTGTTCGACGACTGGTTAAAAACAATGGGATTGGTGTTTCCTTCAAGCTCGCAAATTTGATTTACAGAATTATTACCACCACCCGCGCAATCAATTATTTTTTAAATGTTATCAAATACTGTTGAATATTCTTCTGTCCAAGTTTGGTACTGGTTTTCGGTTTTATTGCTACCAGAATATTCAGACGCATTCATTAATTTGTTAAAAACAAAATACATCAACCCGTTAGAGCATATTTCTTTACTTTGGCTGTAATATTTAAATTCAATCGTAAAAATTATCCAGCGACTTAAGATCAGAAAAATGCAAAATAAAGAAATATATTTATTATATGTGTGTCTAAAAGTGTGTTAATTTCATTTGACACAAATTTTGCATTGAAACCTTTCGTTTAAAATTATAATTTGGTAAGTGTGACGAAGCAACAAATGTAGAGCCGCTATGCTATCTAGATAAAATTCAGCAAAAACCGAAGTAAGTCACAAGCTTAGTAGAGCATTTAAACAAGCATTCATTGCGTGGGTAGAGATAATATTTATTTAAATAAAAATAGCGAGCTTCAGTTAAATTCCAATCATATTAAAACCTAACCATTGGATAAAATTGGATTTGTGTGCATTTCAAGCTCACACATATAATTTAAATAATTTAATACAGAATATCATAGGTATAATTTTTGTGAGTGAGATTAGAACATTTGTTGGACAACGCTAAAATAATTCAGCTATTATAGAATCATGTAATTGTTTCGTTAATCCGATGCGTTTGGCTCTCTCAGTACGCGGTTTGCACTAAAGGAAATAATTCAAAGATGGGTCAAATGGCATCTTAGTTACGAGATAGTCTGCATTTAAATAATTTTAACATTGTAATGTCAATCGCTAGTAAACTTCAATTTACAATCCAAAAGCCCCACTAGAGCAGATTCAGTTCAAAGCTATCTTGAGAACATCTTTATTAATCGCGATTTAACTAAAACGAAACAATATGCATCAGCTATAGAACTGCTTTATCACAAATTGTTTGTATTCTAGAAATACATGAGGTAAAAATCATTAAATTCGATATTCTATAATGGCAAATAGTTCATGGCGCGCGGTCTATTTAAATTTTAATTCTAAATATTGTTGCAGTTCATCTTTAATAGTGGTAACAATATATTTTGAGCCGCCAAATTATAATAAAATGAAACAATCTTACAAATTTATAAGAATTATTTCGAATTATCTTTTTTTTTAAATTACAACCTTGTTGTTGTACATTTCTCTATTCTTATTTAAATGCGAACCGATATCTCATTGCATAAACAGTGTTAATTCTACAAGAGAAAAAAAACAGAATAAAGAAAATGTAAATTTTCTCTCGTGCATTTCTAAAATTCAATCGAAAACAATATTACTTGAAGAGAAATTTCTCGTACTAGAGGGAAATATTAACGAAATTACAGCGCATCACAAAATGAAAACCCACAACATCGCTATATCCTAATTTAGTATTATTTCTGACAAAATTAAACGCAAAAATAACCTATTCATTACCATTCTCCTAAATAATTTCCCACAATGCACTTTGCAAATTCTTTTTTGCATTCGACGGCTAAACTATCCGAATAGACACGTTTAAATTCCCGGCGAAATAAGAAGAGAAAAGAACTTTAATAATAAATTTCAATAGAAGCACAGAACAGAACTAGTTCGAAAAAAATCTTAAGCAGAATCAACCCATCACCCAGTATCCTTGATTCGCCAACACGCAAAACTTCACAACTCGCTACTCCACAGACGCAATTTAACCTCATAAACCAATTCTAAAAAGTCTCAAATTGCATAACATATTCAAAAGACTAGGAAACTGTAAACAATGAAACAAAATCCGAACACATCAATCTCCACAATTGCCAAACTCCTCTATACACAAGCTGCATGTATATCAATCTCAAAGAAAATCCTATAATCAAAGCCCACACCTAAATAATTTGTAATAGAAAAGACCTTATATACCACAATAGTAACAAACCCTAACGAAGCTAAACAGATATCTACACGGAGAACATCGTCAATAAGCAAAAAATCCAACCAAAATAAAGAACGAAAAACGAGCAATCAGAATGCTCCAAGAGTATATACAATAAATCTGAGAAAAATACTATATGGCTCAATTAATATTTCGATTAAAACGCGAAAAATATCACTGAGACAATCACATATTCTAATCAACCAACCTAATAACAAAGGAAATTTCTTCTGTAAGGCACTTCATTTATAAGCAACCAAAACGAACAACAAATTCAACAGGAGCACACCCAATTTCTATTAGCTCAACTCCTATCAATACTGTATCTAAAAACAACCTCTCTACGGCCAAATTTGGAATCCCTCTGCGCAATCAACTGTAAACAAAGACTGTATTTCTATTCGGTCTAAGAATTTGATATAAAAATTTCAAGTTGCATATTAATTTGAGCGAATAAAAACTCAAGTAAAGGAGATAATGCAGCCGTCTTTCGACATAAAACGTTACTTTTTTACCTAAAAATACTTCCAATCACAACCCAGTGTCTGCCTATAGGAAAAACTCTCTTCCTGGTTTCGAGTTACTGTTGAGATGCACGTGTGGTACATATTTAACAGACCAACAATTTGTTACGACATCTGCCAGCAAATTCAATAACATAATAAACAATTACATGTTTATCCATAATATTATTGTAGGGGTTTTTAACGTTATGAATTATATATCTAGTAGTGTATGCCCTTCTAATTGTACTTTCAGAGCTTTAGACAATCTGGACTCATACAAGATTTATTTCAACAAACCAGACAGAAAAAAGCTATCCTGACGAGGAATTCACTGATGAGAACATTGAACTAGATATAACACACTACAACTACATGCCAAAATCTTACTCTTGGCCACAAAACCAGTGAATTATAGAAGAAAATGCTAATAAATTAAAAATAAATTGTTCAAAGAGAACATTATCTTTTAAGAGCAAGTGAAGTGATTTAACAAGTGATGCGATTTTTTATCTTTGATAAATTCGGACTTGAAACATTGTACTGAGTTTAAAACAAGTCTAGAAAATTTTGAAAATCTGGATGAATTTATTAACTTGTTCTATGGCGATAAGTTGATGAATTTCTATAGATTTAATGAATAATGTTACTTTTAAACATGGCGGTTGAATTATGCTACCGAACGTTCATTGCCGAACAAGGAATTATATGATTTCTTAAATTTTATTTTAAACATCTATAAATAACTGTGCCTCGCACCGAAACATCTTAAAACAAATTCGGTCAATCTATTTAAATATTAAAATCTCGCATAAAATAACATTAACTGAATTATTTTTGTTTTAACAGGGAAACTATTTCGATTTTGTGTCAGATTCAAAACAATTTCAGACAATTTGAACAACTAGAACACATGAAGTAAATAAAGGCCGACAACTATAAATAGAAATGTATAATCCTCTGAACAAAATAATGAACAAACCGTACAACTAACTAAAGATATGAATATTAATTCAGTATATGTGAAGCCATGAGAGTAAACTTTATACGAAAACTAGTATGAATGTAGTGTCACCGATTTTTGCCTTTCTCCAACTTGGCACAGATGCCATACTAAATGGATAACCCTCCTTGCACATTAGAATAGAGTTGACATATATCAGAAATGGCAAATAACTGGGTGAATTGCTGTCTCAGAATCCCACTTTAAGGACAAGCATTCACGTACGCACGTTACGTATTCTAGTAACTAGACATCACAACAACATGGTGATTTATTCACTTGCATTTGTGTGTGTGTCCATAGAAAAATTGGGGATCTCCGGATAGAACCTATTGGCCAAGTATACACACACACGCGTGCACACACACACACATATATATATATATATATATATATATATATATATATATATATATATATATATATATAGAGTGAGAGCAAAAAAGTAGAAAAAAGCTGTTATAGATGCGTTAAAAGAAATACAATCTAAACATTCACTGAATAAAGGACAAAACAAAATATCAGACGCATTCAGAACTACCAGCATAAACAGATCAGACTGTTCATTAAGTGCATTTAATTCACATCACAACAAAGGATTGTCATGTAGTTACAGTTAGACATCATTTATTATGATGATCTAGATACTGACTAATTATACTGCGAAAATAAGTTTACATGTCAGGACTGTTGAAGCCGCCGGTGATTTTATCCACTAAAAATACACCCACACACACATATATATATATATATATATATATATATATATATATATATATATATGGTTATAAATATTTCCATATTTTACAGGCATATATATATATATATATATATATATATATATATATATATATATATATATATGATTGATAAAGTCAGCAGAAAAACTGCTTTCACTTCTGCTAGAAAGGACAACATTGATGTGATTAGTAGCGGTTTCTCAGCAGAAACTTTTGCTCCCATCAACAGTGCAGGCCGAAAGTGATGGAAAACAAGTTTTACATAGCTGGTGTAATAATTCAGTCCAATTTCCAACCGGAAGTATGCAAGAGGCAAAATTGACGAACAAAAACATTGATGTTTTTGAAAACCATAGCATAAAACTTTATTTTACATTTAGTTTTTAAAAATATCTATTTTGAGAAAATGTGGATAAATTTAAACATAGAAAATTGCTTTCCGCCCATGAGTATTCGCACTGATATGGCGCTTTTTGTCAGACGTTTTCTCCGTTATAATTGTCGAATTTAAATAGATGACCTCAGTAAACTTCCAGCTGAAAGCGCCTAGTTTATTATTTAAAAATGCAATAAAAATACTTTTAATTAAGCTGGCTATCTTGATATAAGCCCCTGACCCGTTATTTACATACATTTTTTAGTATAAAATATTGAATAGTTTGGAAAAGACAATTCATACAAAGCAGACGTGACCAGATTCGAGCCCTGTCCGTCGCAAATTCTGGCCAGTACATGATGAGTTCCCAATAAGGACGAAACAGGTCTATTAGATGAATTGCCTTGACCAAATTATGCAATGCTCAGTTTATACTGACAAATTTTATGTACGTAATGGGTCAGGTGCCTATATCAAGATCACAACCTTGATTAAAAGTAATTGTTATCACCGCCCGCGTAACCAATGTTCGTTTAATTATATCAATACAATACATATGTCCATACGTAATAATTCATTAGAATGTTAACACTATAAAAGATAAATTTTTCTATAACATATATACTTGTAAAAAAAATATTATAAAGAGAATATAAACCAAATAAAAATATAAAGTGATAAATGTTTAAAATAGCAGCATAACTACTAACAACGTTGCACTGTGCTCGAAAGCCTCACAGTGGTGACAACGTGGGTAAAGAGCAAATTCAAGACTAAGACACTCTTGAGAATAACCTCAACGTGGAGAATAGACACTCATCGCATACATTGCGCACACATTCCTTTTTCAAAATGGAAAACCATGTAAGTATCGCTGTCGTCCAGAAGCGCTGTAAACAGATACTTTTCGAAATTCTGAGCAATTTCGTAATTCAACTACTATAGAAGTGGCTCATGTATAGGAAAATAAATAAATTTTGGTTTAAAAAGCGAATTAAATGCGGTAGCGTTTCAAAATTCTTATAAATTTAGGTTGTAAACCTACACTCAACTTCGGCCTAGTGACGAAAATTCGTCTTAAATACGCCTCGCGTATTTCAGAATTTTTTAAGCAGCATTTTTCTATAACAAAATTAATTAATTTTGTTTACATTTTTGACTCATCGAATAAAGAACTTCCGACTTACTAGTCGACGAGACCAAGCTAACAGTGTCAGCGACGCTGGCATGAACCTAAAAAGGACTAAAGTTCTACATATATAGTGCAGATATAGGTGAGCATACCGTCAGTCTTTCGACTGTGTTGGTTACTATCACCAAAAGACGAATTAACATGCACAGATTGCATGAAGCTAATTAGTGATTTGCTTGCCCGTGGAACAGAGCAGAATACTCACTTAAATGTGAACCGTGGATTCTCAGCTGCATTTGATAGTCATGTATGGGACCAGTAGCACCATCTGGCTCATTCTTCTACAAAATAAATGAAGCCCCCGAAGTGCGTTATAATGTTCACTTATATATTCACCTGTTTTCTTGTTTTGAATAACAAATGATTGTTCCCAGTACACTTTTTCTTTGGATAATTTTTTAGGCTTCGTTCAGGTCTTTTCGTCAGTAAACAGCTCATCGTAAGTAATAAAACAATGAAGCAATTTTTTTTATAGCTTGGAATGCGCTTTGGACTGACTAAGGGACCCGAAAAGGAGTGTCGAAAGTTGTCGTAACGAAAGGAAGAACAGAAGACAATCACTTGTTTGTCATAACCAGGATGGGCAACGAGGCAGTGCTCAGTGGCGCACCAAGTTATTTTTTAAAAAATATTTATTTGTCCGTTCATGCTTGTACACATGCTTTAATTTTCAAATGTAATAATTCAGGGAATCACACAAATCTTTAGTTTTGTGCATTTGTATACATATGTATGATTGTATTAATTTTTATTTCTAAGAAGGGGAAAGCCAAAGCTGAAGTAACTGGCGCTTGTTACTTAAAGTATGTTATCTTATGGACGTTAGTAAAGGTTGTTTTACGCAAACAGTCGCAAAATTATATTATTGCCGCATGTACTGACGCAATCCGGTTCTCCATGGATATTATCAGGCTAACTAACGAGGATAAAAACTATATATATATATATATATATATATATATATATATATATATATATATATATATATATATATATATATATATATATAGTATGAGAAATCAAGATGCAGCTATCATCCCAAGCAAACTTTGTTCCAGGAGTAGTGTTGGCTATTAACAAAAAGTCACCAAAACGTTCAAAACGCATGCGTACATGAGATTCCACCTATATTTCATGGTGAATTTGGCAAGAATTCCTGTTCCATGATCATTTCGACCAGCGTCCAAAGATCCAACATTTAAAAATCCAACTCATTTGCCAAAATATCGGTCTTAGTTTATAGGAATACTAGTTGTGCCTGAAATTCATGTTATTGTATCTGACGCCTCAAATGTATGGCCAATCTCATAATAAAACGTTGTCAGGCAAGCTGAGCAGAATGGTATTGATGTGGGTTTTCCTCAATCTTCCACGTAAAAATTTCATGAAAAGGCAATTGATTACCAATTGGACGAATCATTGCTTCTGACAATACATTATCGTTAACCAAATTTCGTCATCAAATTTCATATTATGAGATGCGACCATGTGTAACGCGCAGGGAAACTTTTTCGTGATGGATACAAATATGGAGATTATAACGAATTTGTGTTAGTCGCGGAGACGGTTTCAAAATTGCAGTTCAACGCGAGTTCTATAAAATTCAGCGAACTATATTTAATTTAGAGAATGAATCGAAATTATTTCGCACATAACCTACAATTTTAAGGCAGCCTTGTCTGTTTCGAAAGAGTATCTCGACATTTTTTATTATAAGTAGTTGTATCATAGGATTCGCTATTAAATGTTCACGACTTTGTGTATAATTCGATTCAAATATGCCGCCTTTCTCGGACAACCCGGTATTGTAAACCAAAATGAACGTATTCCCAGGTATCCCCATGTAAACTTTCCATCTGTGATATCCGCCTGACTGAAATGGTACAATAACTATTTCAAGAATCAAGCCTAAGTAAATTAGCTAACAGGTGAAAGGTAAAATCTTGATACGAATGTTTGAACAGAAGATGATTCAGGCGTCCATAATTCAATTTCGAATCGGATAGATTTCAACTGTTAATTATTCATTAAATATTAGTTTCTGAGCGGTTTCCAGGTATATGGACGATTTTAGTTGCAGGGGAACGAAATCGAAAGTTACCATTTAAAAGTTTTTTAAACCACTGATGGTGCAATAAAATTAACGCATTTCATAATATAGAGACCATATTGTTTGTCAAATAAGTCGTAGAAGAAGTATTTGAATAAGATCAGGCAATAAATCACAGGCCGCATAGTGGCACTGTAGCTCGACAAAGAATTTATTGGTTTTACGAATATTAATGGACCAAAAGTTGAAAAATGGAAATGTCCGAAGGTACCCACATATTCTTGCTGAATAGTCGAAGTTTACGACAATTGATATCTCAATTGAATAGAAAACTGGTATGTTAACCCGGTGGGATGCGCCAAAATATTTGCCGTTAAAACAGCTCGATATACTCCAATTTCGGTTATTCTGAATTGTAATAAAGCGCATGCGAACACCAGTTTGTAATAGGCTAACAACGCAAATTTTAATGCTGCGATTCATCACAAACTTTACCTTCCCTACTACACAAAAAAATCTAATTCTGCATAATGACCTGGTTTTAACGCTACTTTTCGCTCGAGGAAGCACCGATTTTGTTCATCGGGGGCGAATGGTTTTCGCACTGAGTAGTTTTTTTGCTAATAATCAATGTGAAGTTATCTGGTATCATTCAATGCCACAAAGAAAATTACCCAAGTCAATTTATTGCTCAATTGGCAGCAAAAAGGCTGTGATGTGAAAACTGGTAATCGCAACATATATTGAGCGACATAAAATCTTTTAACAGATGCTAGTGTCTTACGGACAAATAATGCATTGACGATTTTGTGCAGCGCCAGGTACATTGCGGGATCAGTTTTACCACGTAAAGCAAGATGTAATTTTCAACGGGTATTTTTCGCGTAGTTCAATATACTAAGTTTACTGTGCGGAGTTTAGTTTAGTCGGAAAAAGTAAATTTCGAGATTAATTGTGATTTGTCTATAGAAATGAAACACAAAAATGATGGAACATGGAATTTCGTACCGGAAACCTTAAACCAACCACGAGCAACCCATACAAATTCGTTCGCAAACTGATAACGTGGGGAAAATTGATAAAATCAAGTAGACGTCATTACGTGTCGTTTATACCTAAATGTATCAAGTTTAAAATTTTAACACTTTAAACATTTTTGTCCCCGTATATGTTATGAAGAGTCATTAAAATGTAGCGATGAAAAAATTCAGTTGTGTAACAGACGCTTGTTATTTCGAGGAAATACCTGTAGCCTATCCGAAGCAGGAGGCTTTTGTAAAATATAATCTTATCTATTAATGCGACACTGATGTTTATAAGTAGCTCGTTTGAAAGTCATTATCAATAGTACCTCTTCCATAGGAAAAGTGAAAAATATACTTCATTAAGGGTAGAACATATTTCATTCACATATTCTTCTCAAGCATCTACAAATGAAACTATAAAATTAACACAATATGCGTAGAAAGCTTGTAGCATATATAGAATTTTAAAACTTCATAACACTTCATAGATAACGAACTCCTTGTTATTTTTGCATTCATTTAGTATCCCAAAAGTAATTTATAATAAGCCTGCGTGAAAGACCTCAATATGTTGCACAATTGATGTCATTTTTTGTCAATAATTAATTTTTTTAAATTCAGAGCACTTTAACTTTATTGGATAACCTTTTGGTTCGTAATAACAAGTGTGTTTTTCTTGTTTAAAATCCAAAAACTAATCGTTCGGTCTGTATATTCTAGTTGACATCTGACGCATATTTATAACTAAACATTATTTGAGCTCGCCATTAAATTTCTGCTTTCGTTAATTAATAGACAAGTTTAATATATTATTGTATATAAACTTCTAAGTTGACTCTGCACTGAATGTGCGACTTGAGGCACCTTTTACTTTATTATTTTGTTTATGATTAATGGAGTCCCTTCTGAATTGAATGTTTCTTTTGATGCCAATTTTAATGTAGTGACACAAGTGCAAATACTAGAAGTTTAAAAAATGTCCATAAATCGCGACCAAAAATATCAATACACTTGCGAAGATCATAGATCAACTTTTATCGATTACTCAACTTTACAAATAAATACCAGAGTTGAAGGGCCGCTCAAGTTTTACGAATGTTCTGAATCGAATTGTGGATACACCTTGACAATTGCACAACATAATGATCAGACCACATACCTCTGATTCACATAAATCGTTGCGAAAGTTCAGCATGACTTATGTATAATGCAGCACTTTAAAATTGTTAGACCGTTTCTCTTTGGGCTTCCACATTTTTTATTACTTGTAAATTCAACATTTATAAAGTAATTTTTTACAATTATTATTATATGTAAAAACTTAAAATAGCGCAAATATTATGATAAACTTTATTTCTTTTGCCACATAGAAAAGATAACAGAAGAGTTTTAAGGGCGTTTCATCCGCATAAGTCGGTTGAGCCCTTGTTGCTTATTTCATTAGAATTCGTTATCACAACGAAGTCTAAACGAGTATTTAAATTGGTTATTACATCTCCGCCAATAATACTTGAACCATCTTCCCCAAAGAAGTCAACGAACCAATGTATAACTGAAATAAAGCGTGTTCTTTTAGTGAAAAAATCCTATAATATATAGCCGTGTACATAATTGTCTCACGATGTATGGCTTTTATGTCATTATATTCTTTGAGCCATACGTTTCTTTAATTATTGACAACATTTCAGGAATTGGCTTCTGAACGAGATCCTGCAAAGAACCACTTGGGTTTAGCTACCGTAACATCCCTTAACCTCACTCAAAAAGGATATTGGGATTTTGCTTAATCGTTCGAGAGTCATAGCTCTGAGCATATTTGGATTGTTGAGGAAAATTTTATTACGTTTAATACCAATTTTCGCCACAGCATATGGTCATTTTTGACAATCTCTTTCGCCGCAAATTACATTTTAGCAATCCTGATGTGGTTTATGATGCGTGGGGAGAATGTGTTGGTTTTCAAGCATAACTTTGTAGCTGGTTGACGCACGTGCCCTAAGTTTTTTGTCTTGACGATACGCTACATTACACGCTGTACAGGGATCCTGTGCATTACGAATATCGGTTTTTCAGGCAAACATATTTCCACTCTGTTGAACATGGTTGCCGGATAAAAGCCCCTAGAGTTTGATACTGTAGCTTGTATATCCAATCCAACTACTTATTATTTGTCCTGCCAAGAGCCATTGGCCTCAAGACACCAACTCCACAAAAGACGTTTATTGTTCGGTGCGTTAAACTGATAAAGAGAAGTAGCAGCTCTGGAATGAGGTTCTTGCCCAGCAGGTTAAAATATTTTTACTTGAAATTAGCATATCGATCGATAGAAATAACTTGTATGCTAAATTGACCAAAGCAGCATTCATTTATATTTCCCGTTGTGGTTTGCGCTAAGAACACAAACTCTACTAATCTGGAAAATTTATCGACGTGGTAATCCTCCACGCGCTATAGGCAACGGGGCGACCAAATCAATATGTAGAAATCGTTTTATTGTTTTAGCATTAAAAGAAACACGGATTAAACTTACATTTCTTTACATCAAGTTTGCGAGCTTAAATTAAATACCAATCCCATTGTATTTATCCAGTCGTTGAACAACATAGAAAAAATACTGTCAGTCACACGTACTAACGCGTTTCGACCTCCCACGATCATCATCAGGGTACGATGTCAAACTGACTGGCGAGGATCAAACCGAAATACGTATATATGGAAAGTAAAATTAGATATGAGGCTATCATCTCTAGTTGTCTCGCATACACCTTACTTGACTGGAAATGTCGCCTGCACAATTTCCAAATATATGCTTTGCAGCTTTATCTTTGACAGTCAGTTTGCCGTCGTAATCTGATGATGATTATGGAAGATCGAAAGCGTCAGTACATGTGACTGACAATAATTTCGCTATGTTGTTCGACGAAAAGTTAAATACAATGGAATTGGTATTTATATCAAGCTCGAAAAATTAATTTGTATAATTGTTACAATCACTCGCGTAATCAAAGATTGTTTGACTGCATTTTCAATATATATGTGACGGAAGCTGCAAAAACGTTAATGTCCGTGACTGCGTAGAAATTGTGCAGCCGACATTTACAGTAAAGTACAGTGTATACGAGACTACTAGAGGTGAGAGCCGCATATCCAATTTTGCTTTCCATATATATATATATATATATATATATATATATATATATGTATATATATATATATATATATATGTAATTTGATCCTCGATTCAGTTTGCCGTCCTACTCTGATGATGATCATGGAAGTCGATACATCGGTGCGTTGCGACTGGCGTGATGTTGTTCGACGACTGGTTAAATACAAAGGGATTGGTGTTTACTTCAAGCTCACAAACTTGATTTAAAGAATTATTACCACCACCCGCGCAATCAGTTATTGTTTAATTATATTGTCTTTATATGTATATGTGGTGAAAGCTGCAAACAATTAGTGTTCGTGACTGCATAGAAATTGTGCAGGCGACATTTACAGTAAAGTACAGTGTATACGAGACTACTAGAGGTGAGAGCCGCATATCCAATTTTGCTTTCCATATATATGCAATGCGGCTTGATCCTCGCTAGTAAGTTTGTCGTCGTACTCTGATGATGATCATGGAAGGTCGAAACGCGTCAGTACGTGTGACTGATGAAAGTTTAGCTATTGTTCGACGACTGGTAAAATACACGGGAATTGGTATTTACTTTAACAACGACTTGAGGGCACCGTACGACAAAACACCTAATTTGCTGACTTATTGGTAACTTTATGGTGCTAAATTGTTATCGCCGTTTTATGACCTTGTACAGCATCTTTTCCATCTTGACAGGCAATTATTGTTTCGTAATAATCTATATATTGAAACTGTTGAAGTATGTCTCCGTATATAATAAATTGATCACGAAAAAATGCAACATTCTAAGGAACACCTCGATTGCGTTCATAAGCAAAATTTTAAACGAGTTCATTGTGTGTGGTCATGAGATACGTGCACTGACACTTTCCAGTAGTCGTTTAATTGCCAAAAGCCCTATTCGAAGTCATAAACGGCCAACCACTTCCTACCCGCTAACCGGAAAAAAAGACGGCACTGTCAAGGCAAACTATACAGACACCGTTAACATGACGAAAATCGGCCAGCTGCCAAAGAAAATGTCCTTCTTCTTAACGCGAACCATGAGACCTGAAACACTGATTTGGACTGCTCTGGTACGCCGACATCCATCATGTCTTGTATCACTTACTAAACAGCCACATTATTTCTGTGATTCATCTTCGACTGTTTGTGGTTTGTTACCATTATATAAATGTAGCCATAATCTGAAGCGCAAGATTTTAGATTAAGGACTTCAGTGCAATTGGAGACTATAATATTTTGTCATACTTATTTCAAAGCTTTATCCACCATCCTGGTAACACACCAGTCACGAATTGCACATGGGTGACGCATATTATTCGTTAGAGGATCGACGCTATTTCTTTGGGAAGTATACACAACTATTCGTTCATGCAATAGACAAAAGCCTTAATTCAAACGAATACTTTCGAATGCTTTTGAAAAAGAAAGAATAGTGCGTATATCATTATTTATTAATTATACGGTGCATAATTTACCAGCAGCAATTTTGCGCTTCATGCCTGACATAATTGTGCTCTCAAAATTCGCACATTATCTATTTGTCAGATATGAGCAATAGACATGAGGAAATATTACAAACTAAAGTAACAAACAAAAGAATTTAGCTATCAAGGGATGTACAATTTTGCACACGTGGGCACGATTTAATGTACTACTATTTGTCATCTCAACAGGTTTAGCCGATCAAACGACTGAACTTAAATACTCAATGACAGATGTCCAACTTTCTGATGGTCAAAGGCGATACATGTTTCAGGTTTTAATAGAGGGCGAAAGTCGACTTCTTCGGATATACCTAAGGAACCTCAATCGTAGAAATGTTGTCAATGTACAGAATTATTGTCCAAGTATTAAGGCACCTTTGTGTTGGTCTGAAATAATTAACATATTAATGTTATCCAGAAATGCGTGAGACATTTGATTGTTAACCAGTAATTCTTCGTGCAATAACCAGTTTTCTCTGGTGATGATATCCATAAGCACATGATTGATTGCAGTTTGAATGTTACAGACCCACATGATAAAAAACCACCATATAATTACACTAAATAGTTAGGTCTACAAGCGGATGTTGACATATTCTATATGGATGCAGCAAAACTGAAAGCACTAAATATAAAACATTGCGATGCATTTCTGAGGTACATCGATTACACCTTCATCACATTATTAAATACCAAGGAAAAATTGATATGCTTCAAGTTGTTAAAAGCGTGGCCGATTATATTTGGCTCACTTGCAATATTGAAACAACTCTAACGCAGATTGTTGCCAGAGAGAAGAAAAATCGAAAAATAGAACATAGACGCGGCAGTATTTCTATTATTACAGTGTAGTCCCAATTGTTATTAAAAGCATATTTCCGGATATTTCCTAGGCCTAAGGACGTAATATGAAGCGCATTACTGAAGCTGGCAGCTTTAATATTCTCTTTTACGAACACACACACACGTATATATTTATATATATATATATATATATATATATATATATATATATGTATATATATATATATATATATATATTACATTTTAAATGGTGAAATTAGAAACTATCAATATATACATATTTATATATATATATATATATATATATATATATGTATATATATAAATTATAAGCAAAATTGAACATAAACTAATCCCTTTTGAATGAGAAACTTAAAACATATAAAGCTGTTTTTTTCAGTTTAGGTAAGAAATGCAGAACAAATGGCTTTAAAATAAATTTGTTTCGATATGTGAAGTACTTAAATGTCATTAATTGACTCTACATAAATCTTGTTACTCATAAATGATAGTAGCAAGATAATTCTTTTAAAATTTCGCAAAATTAAAACTGACAAAATGTCATTTATCATTCGTTAAATTTGCGCTTCCATGAATTCTACAGATAAAAATATAACCAGGTGTGCGTTCTAAGCGACTCTACTACACCATTAGAATAGAAGCAGAGAAAATAAGCAACCACCATACATTCTTCAATTACTGAAAAAAGTACAATGGTTTCTTTGGTGATTTCAAATGATACAGTATATAAAGCATAATTAAATGTTGTATTTTATAAACGACACATTACAAATTACATTAGGGTATACCTCAGACAATGGCCCCGTTAGGAGTTGAAGCTAGTAACGAAAGCCCACAAAAAAGGCCAGATTATTTGAAAAGACGTCTTATCATGACTGCAGTGAGGCGACATATTCAAAATGTGTACAGTTATGCATAAATTTCCATAAAAAAGCTTAAATCATGGCGTGATTCTTGTGTATAAAATATCATATATGTCCTGGAAAAACTGCGCACATTTTGAAAACATTGCCATAAATATTCTTTAGGTCAAGTTTGCGAGCTGAAGATAAGCACAAATCCCATTGCATCTAATCAATCGCACAATTTAACAAAGCACTCGGCCTTCACACGTACCGAGGCTTTATCACCTTCTATGGGCATCGTTATAGCAATACACCAAACTGATTAACGAGGACCAACCAACAATGCACATAGAAGATACTGAAAATAAGATAAGCGCCTCCACTCCTTGTAGTCTCGTATAAATTGCATTTGACTGGAAGTGCCGACTGCACAATTACTATACAGTGAGAAAAAGAACATTATTGAGGCTTTCGCCACACCTGTGATATAAAACTAAGCAACAATTAATTGCGCGTGTGGTGATAAAATATATAATTAAATCATTTTCGAGAGCGTGAGATAAGCACGGATCCCCTTGTATCAAACCAGTCGCACAAAATGGCGACACTTTAATTAGTAAAGGGTAACGATGCTTTTCGACCTTCCCTGATCATTATCGAAGTTCCTTAGCAAACTGCCAAACGTGGATCAAATCGAAATTCATTATATAATTTGAGTATAATATATGCTGCTCTCACACCTAGAAGTTGTGTTTTATATATCTGATTTGTAATAAACTTTTGCTTCAATATACGATTTATTTTCAAAATCAAATTACAAATGGATAAAAATAGATGAACTAAAACGGTTCAAAAAGACCTGAAGTGCCATGAAAAGCCATTGCCACGTCTATAGATAAATCATTGTAACAAAAATTAAAAAAGGATATGAATAGGCCCATGAAAGAAAGCAAAATTATTTTTGGTTTATCTAAACTGAACAATTTCCTCAAAGATACATAAACTTTGTTGCTGAGAGCTAAGTATGCAATTGCTTATTCGTAATTGCGTAAATAGTAACAAATTAGTTCAAATAGGACGAGAATGATATGCTGAAGTCAGCATATTTACGCATGCCTATCGTGCCTACCGGCGACTTGTAAGTGGTAAACAGTACTACGTTCTATACCCACTATACATTTGATCAATGAATGTGAGACAAGTAGATAGTACAATCTTCAAGACGAATATGTATCCAAAGAGTAATGGAGCTAGCTTCATATAAAGTCTTGGGTAATGCGACTTGAAAGACAATTCGCTATATATAATATATGTCGAACCTTAAAGGGTAGCAACACTATGATTTTCGAGCTAACATGCCAGTTTTCTAGATAGACGAAATCTTACCAAAATGGAAAATTTAAACAAATTTAAAAAATACATGCTACTACAGAAAATCCACACAATCTGGCCTTGACCGAAATTAGTTATCAAATTCAGCGTTAATCCTAACATAATTCAAAAAAATACACAATAGCTATATATTGTTTGTTACAGAGAACTAATATATATATATATATATATATATATATATATATATATATATATATATATATATCAAAAGTGTATTGGGTATTGCGTACCTAGTAATAAATTATTACATAGAACACCACAAGATTATACCAAATTCAGCATGAACGAAAATAACAAACTTCTGCCCACATGCATTTCTTGCGTACCAGCGAATCCCCAGTAGGAGCCGGTTCTGCGGCTTATACCTGCCAAACATGTGGTCACAAATGTGGGACAGGTGGACTGTACAGTTACCGATGCCAATCAAGGCAAGGTGTATAGATTTGCTAGAGTAACAAGTGTTCCGAATTGATTGGTACTATCAACTTTTCTCAAATGCAATCAGTTTCGGAAAATATTTTTTGGTATCCATCACTCCTTATATCTTGGAATTCATAGTTTTAGTGCTATTTACAGGTTCCGAATATAATTTATATGATGAGTTGGCTGTAAAGTCGCAAAACAAAAGACTTTACATGAAGTTAACTCCGTTAATGCTGGAATACGAAATCGTAAAGAAGTTTGTATCATCAACTATTTCCGCAATCATAGATCAAATATATAGTGGGTATATGGCGTAATACCGGCTCTTACTGATAAGTCGTCCGTAAGCACGAAACGCAACTGTATGAGATTATACCTTACATTTATGCTGCCTAACAATCTTCTGTACACAGGCGTATCTTGCGTACCAGGGAATCCTCAATAGGACCCGGTTCTGCGGCTTACACTTTCCATACATGTGGTCAAAAATTTGTGACAGGTGAACGTTACCGTTACTAAAGTCAATCAAGGCAAGAGTGTGTAGATTTGCTAGAGTAAAAAGTGATCAGAATTGATTGGAACCGTCAACTTTTGCCAAATGCATCCCATCTTGAAAACATTGTTGGTACCCATAGTTTTGATGCCCTTTACAAGTTCCGTATATATTTTATAGGACAAGATGACTGTAAAATCGCAAAGCCGAAAACACTCCATGAAGTTAACTCTATAGCTGTTTGAATAAATATTCGTAAAAATTATACCGTCCAATTGTCCCGCAATCCTTCATCAAATATATAGTGGTTTTATGGCGTAATAGTGACTCTTACTGATAAATCATCAGTAAGCACGAAACGCAACTGTATGAGATTATACCTTTCATTCATGCTGCCTTTTGTTTATCCATGGTGCGCAATACCAAATACAAAATTGAATATCTATTATTTCTTAGAAATGAAGAATATATAATTATAATAAATTAAATTTAATGATGTCAGGATTATCACGGACTGTAATAGCTGATGCCGATCGAGCGAAGTATATGTATTTATTGGAGTAACAATAATTCAGATTTTGCTGTAATTCTTCATTTTTGTGAAATTTAGACGGTCTAGAAAAGTTTTGTTTTGGTACCCGTTGCAAGCTCGGTATCTCAAAAACCATTGTGCTAGTATAATATACAAGCACGGTTAATGTTATGTATAATGATTTCGCTTTGATGTTGCATTGCCGAAGACCACATATGAAATAAACCCCATTATTGTATGAATACATATTCGTTAAGAAGATTATACCGTCTAACTGTCCCACACTTCTTGACTAAATATAGTGAATATATAGCGAGATACTAAATAGCCCGAACTGTTCGGTTACTAAAGAAGCCACGAAGAGAAAGTTTCCACAAAAGATGAACACCTTACTAGTGCAAATCGTACGCTCAAACCAGGCGGATATCCAGTTTTTTTAAGCAGAAAACCAAAACGAGTTACGCACAACGAAAGCAATTGTATGTAGCTTTATTAATTCGTAGTTAAATTTAAATAATCGTAAATTATTAATGTTTTAATCAATTTTTTGCATGTTTTTTCCCGCTGTCTGTTTGTTCGTGTACGTAAGTTCTCACCCATATATTTTTAAATTTACTGCATATACAATTTACGCAAAAACAGATATGCAGCACCAACAGCAGTATCACATAGATTGGATTTGAGTTAAAATCTAGGTCGCACAATTTCTACGCAATCGAAAACTTTACCTTATTTTCCATATTACAAGAGTAACAATTCTCAATTGCGAAGATGGTGAAAATAACTCGTTAAAAGATGTTCGCGAGCTTGACAAAAATACCAAACGCGAAATAACAAATCAGATGCAAAACAGAAAAACTAGCGTCATTCTCGCATTCCAACCTCCAATAATCCTCACCAGAGCACACCGACAATCAAACAAAAATTCATATATATTGTATAAAAATCAGATATGCGGCTTACACCTCTAGTTAACCGCATAAATTGTACTTAGATGTAAATGTAGGCTGCACTATTTTTGAGCAGCGACGAACATATCAATTTTGCAATTTCAGCACAAAACCCATGGTAAGTAAACGAACACACGGAATGGCTAAACATCCGTCAGTCACACGTACTGACGCGTTTCGACCTTCTTTGATCGACAGCAGATTGACTATCTAAGAAAAACAGAAACGCACATATAAGTCATGAAATATCTGAACTATTGTACTCACGACATGTAGTCTCGCAGAAATGGTACTTGATCACGAAATCTCTATGCAGTCACAAAACGAAAAGCTTTTCATGCATACAAGTTTCATGATTAAATATGAATAACTTGCACAGGTGGTAAAATCGCTGCTTTAAATCAAGTTTGCTAGCCCAATTCCATTGTAATTAACTAGTCGCACAGCACCAAAACTATCGTCAGTCAAACATACTGAAATGTTTCGACCTCCCATGATCAGCAAGAGAGGGAGACAGCTAACTGACTAATGAAAATCAATCCGCAAAATTTAATCAAGCGATCGCACACCTAGTAGGCTCGAAAAAAATTGAACGTGACTTGAAATATTGGGCTCAAATTTACTCTGAATACATGAGCATGACATTTTGGAAAATTTCACCACACGTATAAATGTTAAAGAACTA
The DNA here is from genome assembly GCA_029291075.1 of Eudiplozoon nipponicum. NCBI lineage: Eukaryota > Metazoa > Platyhelminthes > Monogenea > Mazocraeidea > Diplozoidae > Eudiplozoon > Eudiplozoon nipponicum. The sequence goes on from JAQBSW010000107.1 coordinate 56,941, forward strand.
AGCAACCAATTATTGCTCCGATGTTAAAAACACTTTTCTACATACTATTTTTGAAATGGAGATAAACACACATCTCATGATTATTAATCAGTCGCACGGTATAGAAAAATTGCCGTCATACATGACAGATTTCGATCACATATGATCATCAATAAACGAAGCAAAATTACGAAGAACAATTAAATGAACATTGGTTGTGTAGGCGGTCACACCAGTTACACTAATCAAGTATGCGATCTTGATATAAACACATGACCCATTATGTACACACATTTGTCAGTATAAACTAAGCGTTGTATAGTGTGGCAAAGGCAATTCATCAAGTAGACCGGTTTCGTCCTTATTTGGAACTTATCACGTACTGTATATGAGGTATGGAAAATCAATATGCTTCTTTCATCCCAATTAGTCCCTCGTGTATTGTACTTGTCTGCAGATGTTGGTAGCACAATTTATTCGCAACTGCGAACAATATTTTTGTAGCTTATAACACACGTATATAAGTTATAAAAATAAACCATCAGTAATATCGTAGATGATGCAAAATATCTATAAATCAAGTTTGCGAACTTGAGATAAACACCAATCCGCTCATAATTAACAGGATGCACAGCATAGCAGAACCGCAGTTTGTGACACGTACTATTGAATTTCGACCTTCCATGATGATCATCAAAAAACGATGCCAAACTGAATGAAGAGGATTAAACAGCAATTCATGTATAGGGAATGGAAATTCAGATATGTGTCTATCACCCTAGTGATTGATTGATTGTACTTGACTTCAAATTTTCGCTGTACCATGTCTATCCAGTTCCAAAAATTGCATTTTTACAGATTTTGCACGTGGATACATTTTCAAATGAAGCAACCATTTACTGCGCATGAGGTAATCACAATTTAAGTCGTGTTTTCGAGCCTGAGATAAACACGATACGCGTTGTAATCAACCGGTCATAAAACTGCCATCATTGGCACGTACTGACGCGATCTGACCCTCCATGATCATCATCAGAGAACACAGAAAAGCTGATTATCCAGAGACAACCATCAATGTACATATGAAGCATGAAATATCTGTTATTCTTCTTTCATCACCAGCAGTCTCGCATACACCGTGTCTTACTATAAATGTAGGCTGAACAATTCCAAAGCAGTCGCGAACATAACATGTGCAGATTTCGCTACACACATATAAGCTATTAAATTTAACAACGATGATTTGCGCACGTAGTGAAAAGTCTTTAAGCCAAATTTGAGAGAATGAGATACTTACCAATCAAATAGTAACAAATCAGTGGAAAAGCATGAAAAACTGCCACCCGGGATATGTACAGAATAGTTTCTACCTTCACGTTGATTCTTAAATTGTATTACACTTAACGATAGTGCTTATAGGTTAGTTATTATTCTTATAGACAAAACACTTATTACACGATATAAATTTTAATAACACGTTTAAGATTCTACAGTCACGCCATCGCTTCCATTTTTAACCAATTAACTTGAGAAACAGAGCACAGAAATTCATTTTGTCTAAATAGAGAAAAACAGTCTACATGAATAGTGCACAAGCATATATATCAGTCCAAAATTTTCAAAAAGGCGATACCTAACTAAGCACAATTTTCTGTGACTTCGAAAGTCATGGTAATGCCACTACAAAATGTTTATACTTCAACAGCTATGGAAAATGTCGATTTATAGCAACTACTTCCAAATAGGGAAGCATACTAACACACTTAGCCCTAATTAAAACTGAAAAGCAACTTTCAACAGACAAAAAATTTTCAGTTATATACGTACGTCAACGCCAATATAATTTTGGACTGACGAAGTTGGTATGTGCACAAAAGTGTGAATTCTATCTTTTATGGCGTCAGTTTATAAATAATTGACCGCAGGTACTTTACCAATTGTAGAATCCAGTGGAATTTCGTAATTCATACTAGGTAGAGGAAGTTTGGTGGTGTACGCTAGCAAAACTAAGTCACCTACAGGAAATGAAGACGTCAAAGTGGATCGTAATGTATCTCTTATGCGCTTCATTACCTCCTAACTCTTTTGGTGTAAGTGAATATACACAGATTGCTTAACAACAGTATAGGTTGGAACCAGTTACTGTTAAGTATTACGAACACAATCCAATTCAATCTGCAAACACATCGGCGAAAAAATGCGCCATGTCCCATTATACAGTGTCTTAACTGAGCAGTGTTTACTTTTCAATGGACAGTAATTGCTGAAATGCAAATATGGTGCTGTTCACGTTTGCTTATGGAAAACAAATCTGGCCAGCGTGCCAGAAGTTCAACGTTTGAGCAACAAAAATCGAGAATAACTAGAGCATCATCCTCTTCTTTTTCAATTGTAGATCTAATATTCAGTTACCATTACTTGAATTTATTAAGCAATTCCCCAGAATCCACACAGCTATCAGACAAAAGATATATCATCAACATCATAACAGAATCAATTCCACTTTGCTTAATAATTCGAAGCTGTTTCTTTCCAAAACGCAAGTTAACGAATCAGCCATGATGGAAGCCAGAGTGGGACCCGTTCCTAGATCATCTTTCTGCCTTTATAGTTGTCCATTAAAAATGAATTGAATATCTGAAAACAAATAAAGTATTCTTTCCATTTGCGCCTCACTCAGTTTTAAACGTGAGAAATTCTCAGAACGTACTGACATCCAAACTTAGTATTTTCAAAAGGACAAATATAAATTAATGACCCCAAAATCCAACTAACAAATGCAATTTAACAATAATTGATTGCGCGGGTGGTGGTAGCAATTCTTTAAATCAAGTTTGCGAGCTCGAAGTAAACACCAATCCCATTGTATTTAACTCGTCGTCGAACAACATAACAAAACTACCGCCAGCCGCAACGCACTGACACGTTTCGACCTTCCATGATCATCTTCAGAGTACGACGGCAAGCTGACTATCGAGGATCAACCCGCATTGAATATATATGAAAGTCAAAGTAAGATATGCGGCTCTCACCTCTAGCAGTCTCGCATGCATTGAACTTGACTGGAAATATTGGATGCACAATTTCTATGCAGTCACGAACATTAACCTTTTGCAGCTTTCGCCCCATATACATATATATACGAGACTGCTAGTGAGAGCCACATATCTAACTTTGATTTTCATATATATTAAATGCTGTTTGATCCTCGATAGTGAGTTTGCCGTCCTACGCTGATGATGATCATGGAAGTTCGAAACGCGTCAGTGCTTTGCGGCTGGCGGTAGTTTTGTTATGTTGTATGACGACTAGTTAACTCATGCAATGGTTTTTAACGTTCAAATTGTCTACCTGTTCAAAGGCATCTGTACACAGATGAGTTATTAACCACCAGCTTTAATCATTTTGTCAGTTCTTGCGTTGGCGTATATCATTAAAACGGAATACCGTATCTGTGCGTCTTCGGCAAAACGAATAATCTAGGTGTGCTCCGACTGGCTGATTCAAGCTCTGCTTCTGTTGCTAAATGATCTTCATTTCCAAGAATGCAAAACTCTTATCTATGACCTACTTTATAACGAAGTCAATTTCGTCTTCGACAAATTAATGACCAATTTTTCCAGATCAAGCGTTTTGTTATAACGTGATTGCTCGAGCCTTTCAATAGTTATTTGTCTAGCTTTAAAGAATCACACTATGATAGCATTTCTTGAAATCATATTTGCGAGTTTAACAGTACAGAATAGCAAAACTATCGCCAGTGATACGTGCTAACGCGTTTTGACCACTCATAATCAGCATAAATGTACGACGGTAAACTCACTAATGAAGATCTTAGTCCCACAGACATTTCACTTAGAAGGAAATATCGCCTTAATTATATCTAAACAGACAGGAGCATAGCATTTTTTCGGAAGGTTTCCAAAAGGTGTATGTTTTAAATGGAATAATCTATTACTGCGCACGAATTGATCACAATTCTGTTAACAATGTTATTGCGGTTAAGATAAACAAGAAACCAATTGTAATTAACTTATTGCAAAGCACTGACAAACTGTCATTAGTAACGCATACTGACGCATTTCGAACTTCCATGATCATCATCAGAGAACGATGGCAGACTAATTATCGATGACCAAACACACAGGCATATGCAAGGTAAATAAAATTTGAAATGCGCCTCTCACCACTAGCAGTAATCTAGGAGACATTGCACTTGATGGAAAATATCAGCCTCAGAATTTATAAGCAGTCTTAAACACTAATTGTTTGCAGCTTTCGCTATATGTATATAATTTATACAATTAAAAAGCATTAATAGCGCGGTTAGTGAAAACAATTATTTAAATAGGGCTAGCGAGATTGAAATAAATATCAACTTCTTTGGATTAAACCAGTCGAACACAGAAAAACAACCGTCAGTCACACTTAATGTGCACATTTGTTTCGATATTACGCCCAATATCCACCATATATTTGGGTGAGGAATGTGGAATAATTGGACGGTACAATCTCCTATCCGAATGTGTAAACCTACAGGAGTGAAGCAAACTTCATCTAAAGTCTTCGACAATGCGACTTCAAGGACAAATCACTATATATATATATATATATATATATATATATATATATACTATATATATATATATATATATATATATACTAAGTCTACAAAGGGTACCAAAACCATGGCTGTTGAGTTAGTACCTGATACTAACATTATAGTTACTATGTGCGCAAACACCTAAAACACAATTTTATATATATATATATATATATATATATATATATATATATATATATATATATATAAATTATCAACAATAAACTGTATCTAACTGTTATTTATAACAAGAATATAAACATTCAAATGTACGGACGCTTTTCGATCTTACACAATTATGAACAGAGCACGATAGTAAATTGACGCACGAGGATAAATCCGCAATGCACAAAATATTTTTGCCGTCAAGAACGTAACATTTTTAAGCTTTCGCCACACGTATAATCGTTTGAGTGACGATGGCGTTTTGCGAAAAATTAGTTACAATACAATTGATATTTATATACAGAAATGTATTAAATATCATAAAAATAATATATTTCACCTATTTGGCAGTGGTATAACTTACTGGATTCGAACAAATTTATTATGACAATTTTATCTTATCAATCGGGGTACAGACCGGAGTATGAGCTCATCAATCGAAAGGTAAAGCGCAAAGTAACGAATCAGTTTTAAAAAACGAAAAAGAGATTCACAACTCCAAAAGGTATTTATTTTCAGAAACGCTTTTAAGATTAACACAAATTCATGTAATCGTCGACCGGAAAAGAGAAACATTGAATTAAAGTATTGCAAATAACCAATAGTTTAACTCAGTTATTCTTTCTAATTAGAAATATACTGTGTAATATTCTAAGGCAATGGACATTATATATATATATATATATATATATATATATATATATTTTATATATATAATATGCTTCGTTAGTATAAGCCGAACATCGCATACAATAGGAAATGCAATTCATTAAGTATACCGATTTCGTCCTTGTTGGTTACTCATCAATTACTTGTCGTAATAACGATAGACGGGGCTCAAACAGGAGCACATTAGCGTCGAAGTTGCAACTTAACCATTGCGCCGCCAAAACCAAATTCAGGAAGATACTCAATGAGTGCTCACTAGAAACGAAACTTGAATTTCATTTGAGACTTTTTGGAATGTTTAGCCTAAAATGTCAAGATGTTTTTATTAAAATCTTTCCATATATATAAAGGGAAAATATTCAAATTGACAAATTAATTTTAAAATGTACTAACACTCGACTAAATTATTTCTTTCAAACAACGATAATTTAACTGCTAATGCTTGATCCTCAGGTTCATTTAGAAAGAATAATACTTGGACAATTTCATCTTCCACGTGGTCTCACTACAGCATCGAAACTGTGATATAAAATTGCCCAATAAACGATAGAATCTCTCACGTTAAAATAAAAATAAGTCGAATCGGAATATGTAAGTCTATTTATAGCAAAATGATAAATTAAAACCAATGCCAATAAAAATGTAATCCAATTGGCACGTGTTTTCTGTGCTTAATGACTGGAGCCTCAAGTCCGAGAAGAGCAAGATAGCTCTAAGCGCCGTCGCAATGCATACTCAGTCGCGGTGAATGACAAAAAAATTAATTGATTAAGGATATAGCCTAACACTAGTTCCAGAATGTTCAAAAAAAAGGTAATTAACACGAACAATAAATTACACACGGTGTCAACAACAGATTTCGCAAAATGAACCATGCAATTTTGCTCATCATGAAATACTGACGTTCTTATATTTTGACGATTACCACAAACTTGTATTCATAAAACACACAATAAAACGCTAGAACTTTAACAGTATAAAGCCAGAAAACTTAAACAAAAAGAAAAACTAGAAAACGATCAAAATTTAAGGAAAACTGCACAATTAATTTGGCTTATAAATGAATAACACACATACATATAAACAAAAGTTTAGAAAAAGATGAACGTTTATTTAAATAATGGTAAAATAATGCACAAAGATGGTTGTACTTGTTGGACGTCCAAAGTTGACTGAGATGAGAATGTCTATTTTAAATACAGCTAGGCTAATGCGATACAGATTATCAGGAACATAAAGCAAAACCAAGTGTGAACTTTTTGAATAAATGCATAGATATAAATGGTTTGCCTTTCCAACAGCCATACGGAGAACGTGCTTTTTGATTTCTGTACCAGATTCAAATAGTTAACACAGATTGATTTTAAGATTTAAAAATGCAGCATATAATAACCGTTAAAAACTGCTAGATAACGGAATTATTCATTACAAAGATCAATCGAAGATTCTTTCCGAAATCTAGAGGAAAAAAAGAATTTTATGCTGATTATTTTTTTCATAAAAAAGGTTTTCAAAAGTTGTTTTATAAAATGTCAACAAACTATTCTATTATTTATTTGTATATCTATTTAGGTAGGAATAACTTCCGAAAATCATCGTTAGTTTGTTTGACGATCTCTGACGCCAGCTGAGTCTTCGGCTCAAAGTTTACAGTCTCTTCCGTTGACGGATTGGTTTTTATCCCGGCAGACACGGTAGCTATATTAGTTGTCTCAGTTAATTTTTTTCGACACATTGCTCGTGGCAGGAAAGCAAGTTTGGCCTTCGAATTACGACTAAAAACAAAAAAAATTGCGTACCGAGAAAAATCCGTTGAGCAACACAAATTAAAACCTGTAGTGCAGCACGACATAGCACTGCCTAACTTCCATAATCAGATCCAAAAAATATAGATTGTTTATATTTACTCTATTAATTAAATAATAAATAAATAAACAAAACATTGTATGACGTGGTTGAGGAGATCGTAAACGGATTATGACAACTTTGCTAGTCCAGGAATTATTGCCATGGACAATTTAATACTATAGTTAATGCTCACTGGCGCGGTTTTAGTCATCCAATGAGATTTGTTGCGTTGTATTAATATATCCAGGCTTTTTCACATGGACGATGAATTCTGACTAAATTTTAAAACTTAAATTAACGGCCTCTTTGTGACATGCCAACCATTATATGTATACAAAATTCAATGAAACGACAACGCTCAGTATATCAACAAATCAAAAATAGGATCGAAACAAGAAAAAATGAGCATCAACTAAAAGGTCACGTTGACAGAAATAATATTTTGACGGCTCTATTCAAGGCAAAATCCGGAAAAATGCTTCTGGTTTATGAAGCTATTGCGTTTAACAATTCAAGAAGTCAAGTTGGACCGGAACAGAAACAAAAAAGGAGCCTTTGAAAGTAACAGGCGTAACTGAAAATACGACACACTTATTAAATGTGGACACATTTAAAATGAGAGCGATGACACATCACACGGCTTTGCAAGAACGAAGTAGTTTACATTGCGTAAAATCAAGACAGACGTAGCTAACATGCGATTTGTTACGAGAAATGTACAGTAATTATTGGATGAGCAAAAATATTCTAACGAATCCAGAATATTGGAAGTATATATATATATATATATGTGTGTGTGTGTGTGTGTGTGTGTGTATGATATATTAGAAAACGTGAGACTACGAAACAAATATTGATTAATTTATTTAATTATAGCCATGAAAACATCAGATTAAGGTGAAACAAAATCAAACACAATGCCTAAACCACCAATTTGAATATAAAGTTAATGGTTAAATGTTAACTGTACATTAGAGCAATAAAAATATAAAATCAAAGTATTATTTGGGAAATAAGTACAACGCTCTGTTGATGGGGGCACTGTCTAGTTCAAGTCTGCGTTCGGACTATTTCCTATTTTACTTTACCAGCTATCTGTCTCAATATCAATAGGTCAAGGAAAGCCTGTGTTAAATTGAGCACTTTCACACTCGCAAGTAAACTGAATATTATGGACTGCGCTAATACTAACTGTAGATATGTAATTAATCTATAAATCGTTATTAATTATTAAGGTAGTGTCAAGAACACTATTCAGATATGTATCACAATATTTTTAAATTAGTATTTGATAGTCTTGTGCTTCAAGTTGTCGTATACAAAATCAATTTGTAGACACCAAAACGGACTTCCAATCGCCATTCCAACTACTTATTTGTCAGTTAAATACCGTTTGTTGCGGAGAACTAATATATATGCAAGTATGCCTTAGGTGTTGCGCATCTAGTAACAAATTTGTTCAGTTGTGACCAGAAGGATAAACCAAAGACAGCATGAACGGAAAGTATACTCTCATGAACATTCGTTTCGTGCTTACTGGCGACTCATCTGTAGGAGCCGGTATTACGCCCTTTAACCACTATATATTTGGGTGAGGAATGTGGCTTTGTGTTAGTAACCGATACCAACATTATTGTACCGAAAAGGTACATGGTACTAACAATATGGTTTCCGAGTCGGTACATGGTACCAACATGATGGACATCAATTTATGCTATAGTGAAATGAAAAATGAATTTAAATGAACAGCTTTAGTGGACTTGTTGAGGATAATATTAAGATGACTTGTAGGCATAGGAACTGATGGATAGTTATAATCCTATTTACAGATGAAATCACCAGGTCTGTCAACATAGACGCTTGTAAAAATGTTATCTATTGACAGAATTATTGATCTCCACTTTGAATTCGACAACAACCATCAATCATTCACTATTACTAGAAGTCATCCACAAATTCAGTAAACATATTCAATTGTAAATATTTCATGCAAATCGCTGCATTAGCGTTGAGCAGTCCGTTAGGAAGTAGGAGCAATCCGATTAGGTAGGTTGATGACCCTTTCATAATCACTAATCTATATTTGTGACATTTCATGGAGTTTCTCGGGAATTTGGTACAAGTGGTGTCCCCTCACCACTCGGCTTTTTGATCGAGGACGCACCTCTAGCCTTTGCACATCCAAGCGCAGACTGCAAGGCAGCAGTAAGTTGCATGGTTGCCGGTGGCTGTTGAGAGCTCATTCGCCATTCGGAAGTACGGGGTACTGTCCAGGAGTCCATGTAATCCTCCATGAAATGTCACAAATACCGTTCATGCTACGGCGTCCCCGGCAAGCGACGCGCTCTGTATCAGCGCGAAAACACCTATTTATTTCGGGTGTTGGAATGTTCGATGTTCTGAAATGGCTGCCAACCGCCCGGCATGGAGAGGTATAATCCGGGATTTCTATGGAGCCGGCTTATCCTCCAAAAGGAGTCAGCCGCAGTAAAGTAAAGTAAGTACTAATCTATATATGTAAATAAATGAAAAGATATTCAGTATACTTGCGAGAGCGAAACAATAAATCTAATACAGTATTTTTGATGTTTTTATATAAAGACAGAAAATAATGGTCACAGCAGAAAAATATTCCGAAAAATATAAACTGGGCAGTAAAAATATTATTGCAGCGCTATTCCAATTTCCAAAAAAATAGAATTTGATACAAATATAGTAACAAGTCAAAATTAAGCAAAACACAAGAGGCAGTTTCTTTGCATTAAAAAATGTACCTTCTGTCTAACATAGTTTGAAGTAACTGTATGAAACCTTCGCTGGCATGTCCGGAAAAGAGGGCACAAAATGTCAGGTAGATTACGAATAGCTTCTAACCAAAAAGGCAAGACTAGAACACAAAATGAAACTGTGACATTGTCATTTAAACGACATTTGGAAACAAATAGAATAGTTAAATATTGTTTGTTGCGAACCGAGTAACAAATTAGTTCAGTTGTGACCAGAAGGATAAACCAAAGACAGCACGAACGGAAAGTATAATCTCAAGCACATTCGTTTCGTGCTTACTGGCGACTCATCAGTAGGAGCCGGTATTACGCCCTTTAACCACTATATATTTGGTAGAAGAATGTGGAATAATAGGACGGTACAATCAACTAGACGAATGTGTAAACCTGTAATAGTGAAGCTAACATAATCTGAAGTCAACGACAATACGACTTCAATGCTAACTCACACTATATATTATATATACCGAGTCTGTAAAGGATACTAACACTATGGCTCATTGTGTTAGTAACCGATACCTTTTTTGAAATCGATGAGTACCGGATACTAACACTATGGTTTCCGAATCGGTACATGATACCAACTTGATGGATATAAATTTATGCTAAAGTTCACCCAAATTGAGAATTACAACAATTTCCGAACACCTGTTACTCCAGTTAAACCGATACACTCTGGCCTTGCATCGATGTCATGCTTATCGCGATTTCGCGGTAAGCCTGACATCTATTCAATTCCAGAGGTATGATTTACTGGAGTTAACAGGTGCTTCAAATTGTTGTAATTCTCAATTTGGGTGAACCTTAGCATAAATTTATATCCATCAGGTTGGTATCATGTACCGACTCGGAAACCATAGTGTTAGTATCCGGTACTCATCGATTTCAAAAAAGGTATCAGTTACTAACACAATAGCCATAGTGTTAGTATCCCTTACAGACTCGGTATATGTATTATATAGTGTGAGTAAGGTATCAGTTACTAACACAATAACCATAGTGTTAGTATCCTTTACAGACTCGGTATATATATTATATAGTGTGAGTTAGCATTGAAACTCGCATTGTCGTTGACTTCAGATTATGTTAGCTTCACTATTACAGGTTTACACATTCGTCTAGGAGATTGTACCGTCCCATTATTCCACATTCTTCTACCAAATATATAGTGGTTAAAGGGCGTAATACCGGCTCCTACTGATGAGTCGCCAGTAAGCACGAAACGAATGTACATGAGATTATACTTTCCGTTCATGCTGCCTTTGGTTTATCCTTCTGGTCACAACTGAACTAATTTGTTATTAGGTTCGCAACACCTAATACATACTTGCATATATATTAATTCTTCGTAACAAGCAGTATTTAAACTAAGCACTGTATGAAGTAGTAAAGATCATTCATCGAGGACACCGATTTCTTGGGAAAACATCAAATGCTGTCCAGAATTGTGCCACGAGCCTGCGTCGAAACGGAAATATTGATTCTGGGTTTAAAACGCATTACAGATGCCCCTTCCGGCCGCACACTACACACACATTTCAGTTACATACAAACTTGTATTTTGTTAGTCTTCTCTTCAGGTGGAATGTGTTTAGCATTTCATAATAGCTCAGGTTTCAACCAATTAAAATTGATCTATCATCATAGGATAGACTCCAAGCCATCTGGACAAATTGTATTGAAAAAAGATTCCTGTGGTATGTAGACAAATAAATTTCCGACGGGCAATATCTAGTCAGTCCGGGAATGGTAATATGAGACCTGACTGTTCTAAAAGTGTATTGCCATCATCCAAGCAACCGTGCCAAATGCGAATGGCAGGTTTCGGTTGTTTAAGGAAACTTTGGCCATTGACATTTTGGCATCATCCATGGTTGACAAACTAACAGAATGAAAAATCTGAATGCAAACTATCCAATTAGGAATGGGCGACCTAATGTTCTTCTATAGCCCATACTACGGAAATTGAATCTTTACTGCATCGGCCGTCGAGCATTAAAAACGGTCGCCTTATCTGCTGAGTCTTGCAGAGTGGATAAACGAAATCAGGTTACTGCAAACACTTTTATCTTCGATTCTGCCTCTTTTCTTACCCCAATCTAACGCTCTTTTAGATGCTACGAACACGGTGTATGAGCCCAGTATCGGATTATTACAGATTGAAAATAGTTCAAGTAAATCACAATTCATTAACATCAGTGTATTTAATATGCGAATATGGAAACAAACTGGACAACAAGAAGTTCTTGCGCGTACTTACGATGCATTAGAAATCGATATATTCTGCGTATTCGAAATCAGAATTCAAGATCTTATGGTTATATCATAAATGGTTGCACAATTTTTATCTAAACATTAGCGGCTTTGAACCTCTGGTCATTAGCTTACAAGCTTAAGCTAATTTAACTGAATGGATCCCAAACAACAGCTGACTTTAAGCGGAACACTACAAGACGTCACATTAAATCAAAGCTATAAACCTCAAAAAATTTAACAATAATTAATCGCGCGGGTGGTGGTAACTATTCTTTAAATCAAGTTTGCGAGTTTGAAGTAAACACCAATCCCATTGTATTTAACCAGTCGTTGGACAACATAGCAAAACTAACGTCAGTCGCACGCACTGACGCGTTTCAACCTTCCATGATCATCAGAGTACGACGGCAAACTGATTATCGAGGATCAAACCGCATTGAATATATATAGAAATCAAAGTTAGATATGCGGCTCTCACCTCTAGCAGTCTCGCATACATTGAACTTGACTGAAAATGTCGGCTGCACAATTTCTATGCAGTCACGAATATTAATCTTCGCAGCTTTCGCCACATACACATATAATATATATATATATATATATATATATATATATATATATATATATATATATATATATATATATAATGCCCATGCCTTTTTAATGTTAACAGTATATTATAATTAGGAAAACGACATGAACACAAGTGGATAAAGGCCATTTATTTCGTGAATACTAATCATCTCTTATACAATCATACATATTTATACATTTTGGGTTTTCAAAATGTATAAATATGTATGATTGTATAAGAGATGATTAGTATTCACGAAATAAATGGCCTTTATCCACTTTGTTATTTAATGTGTTCTTTCTTCCTATTATATATATATATATATATATATATATATATATATATATATATATATATATATATATACGAGACTGCTAGAGGTGAGAGCCGCATATCTAACTTTGATTTTCATATATATTCAATGCAGTTTGATCCTCGATAGTAAGTTTGCCGTCCTTCAGCCCCGAGACAACGGTGGACTAAAATGGATAATGTAACAATTAAATGGCGTGGTAGCATCCAGGACTTACGTTCGTTTTGGAACTCTTATGTCGATTTGGACCATGCACTTATTCCTTACAGATGTGCACTCAAGATTTATGGAAAAATAAATAAGAATAAGAATCAAATAAATGTAAGCAAACTCGAGTAACCGTCATACTGACAAAAATTTAACGATATTCTAAAATAAAAGTGAACTGTCATAGATGGCAAAAATTCTAACTTACTTTGGATGAAGATAGGTTTCACTATGCACAATGCAGGTAATATTATACGTGGCACTGAAGGCTCCCGTAGAAATAATCATTCGTTCTTTGTAAAATCTATGGAGATAGTCGACACTAGGAGCCAAATTCCAGCATGTTCAACTTATAACAATATAAATAGATTTGCAAGACACCAACTTAAGCGAAAACTAAAATTTTACCTCTAATACTTTGTGTATCATATGAAATGAAGAAGCGTTGCTGCTTACGTGGAGTGAGTTAGCCGACACTCCTATCTTCAGAATGGCAATCGTTTTCGGGTGATAAGCATCGTGGTAAAAGCGTGTTCCCAATCTATATAGTCTTGTATCTTCAAATAACCTACGCCGTCTTAGTGCATTGCGTGAATCACACAATAGAGAAAAAAATCTGATTCTGGTTTGGACGAGGTAACATAATTACTATGTTTATCTTAATGCAATTTCTCGAACAGCAACATGTATATCACCAACACACAATAGCCATCTTTCTAGAATTAAAGGATACATTTGATTCAGTCGATCGCAAAGTTCTATTCGATATTCCGTCTAAAAGCTGTACGCCTACTAAATTTGTAATTTTTATACGTACTCTCTCGTCGCGCTAAGGTCTACAACGAACTAACACACAACTTTACTACGAGAAATGACGTTAGACAAGACAGACCACATTTCCTATTTTTTCAATTTTTTAATAGATGCAGTTATGAATAACACGCTCCCACAAGTTCAGGATGCCGGTGCCAAAGATTTCCCGGGTGTTAGATTGGACTATCTTGAATATGAGAACGATATTTTATTATTATTCAAGCTGCTTTTTCGATCCTGCTTTGTCTTAAAGCTGACTTGGCCATAATGGAGTTGTGTAACAGTTTAGTTTTCTTCACTTACGTGAGTTATCTAGGAAGAACTCATATTAACTAGATTCTACCCTCATAACTTACTCTATTTTAAAAATTTGTTTACCCAAATTATTATTTTTGTCATTATTAATAGTATTTTTAATTTTTCTTGTTTTTTGTTATTATTTTAATGGCTGTGGCATTGAAATATAAGTTAGTAATGATGTTTGTACTGCCGTGCATGATGACGAAATATACGCTTGTCAGAAGAAAATAATCATTAATAAGGTTAACAAAGACAATTCAGCAAGTATACATTATTTTATGATTCACCAATGAGGACAACTTCGATCTCCTGGATGAATTTCCTTTGCTATCGTACACAATGCTTAGTATATACTGACAAATATATATATATATATATATATATATATATATATCTGGTCAGTCAGTGATTGTTAAATTGTATAAATCTAGAATTTACTACCACCCCAGGTGATATGGTACATGTTCTAAAATTACAGATCCTAGTGGCCAGCTAGAGATACCAAAAAGGTTACATATTAATGAAAGGTTAATTAAAAACAAGGTTATATATTAATGAAAACTGTTTGAATTTTGCGGCAGCGGTGGCGAATTGGTACGAGAGCTAAATTCAAAAGTAAATTGGCACGGGTTCGAGTCCCGGTTGCGGCAAATACCGGCGAGTATTCCATGAGTTACCAATAAGGACGAATCTAATCTAATTGATGAATTTTCTTCGCGACTTCGTACAAATCATGTCATTTGAATAAAATTAAATTTAACCTCCCCAGGTGGCATGGTGATTGTTATATGATGACAGATTGGGAGTTCCCCGTTTAAAAGTAATCATATGACCTTAATTTGACTGTAGTATGCAGCACGGGTGACGCTGTGAACAGATTCAAGCACAGAATAGACTGTGCCCCGGTTCGAGTCTCTTCAGTGACAAATTGGTCCTAATAAGGACGAATTCAGTCTACTGAATGAATTGTCTTTGCATCCTGATGCAATGTATAAGTAATAATGGCAAAATACATTTATATATATATATATATATATATATATATATATATATATATATATATATATATATATATATATATATATAATTTAATAGTGAGAAATGGTATGGATAACAATAAAAACGCTCTCGTAGTGGACTGCTAATTGCGTTTGTTGATTTAACCACGCTATGTGGCGCAACGTTTACCATTATCGTTCAAAAGACGCTGAAGCAGAATTGAAGGTGTCTCTAATAGCATGATTTCGCTTATCCAACCTGCACAACTCGGCAGATAAGGCGATCATTCTTATCTTGCGCGACGACCGATGTAGTTTAGATTCATTAAAGCTCGTGTTATTTATGAATAAACGTTATCTGCAAAAGAGCACTATATCGCCAATTCCTAGTGTAGATGGTATTTACCCAGAATTTTCATTCTCTTAGATAGTATTTCAGCCAAGGCCTATGAGCAATATCTGCCCACTAAGTACTGGACAAGTGCCAAATTTGGACGTAACTGGTCTGCATGGTGAATTTTACTTGTCATATGAAATTTTTAGTTTAAGCAAACGACGTATATAATAAAATCCGATGTTAAAACTTTAATTCAACATCGCTTCTACAAATGGCATGATGCCCGTGTTATAGTGATAGATTGTCGAAGGCGATGCCGAATATGCTCCACTTTAAGAAAAGTCTGACCAAAAACATATGCTGGAATATTCCTGTTTAGTTGATAGGAACAATATGTGTAATAAAATTCAGTCATAAGCACTTAATGCTTTGTAAAGCACCGTAAGTTACACCGTGCTCAATGTGGTAGGAATTTATGATTGTAGGCAGCTCAGACGCATTTTTGAGATCCAAACAAATTATAAATCAAACTTTGATGCGAAAAATAAATTAACTACATCGCCTAACCTACGGTAAAGACACTGAAAAGACAGCAAAAAGCGGACAGTTACAGCTCGCAAATAAAGTGAGAATGCTTCGGTTGACATGAAAAACGTTCTGACAACTTGCCAGTGATCGGCTTGTATTGATATACGCATATGGAACATTTAGACCAGAAACTCATCCAGACGTACAGATTATAGCGAATTAACAACAAATGCTGTAGCAACAGAAATGATAAAGAGGTGACTACGACGAACTTCTGACCTGTGCATAGCGGGTGTGTACTCACTAACAAGAGAAGAGACGGTATCGCTCGTGACTCGAAGTCAGATATTCCCGAAAGATGGATCTCGTTAAGGTCAAGTGGCGGATCATCGAAGAATAGAAAAGCTGAGCTTAAACCTTCCACAGTCAGTTTGGCATTTCCTAAGATGAAACAGATGTAAGAAGAAACTCTCGAGAAAAAAAATTGCTTTCGATTAAACCTCAGATCACACATTACTATGGCTAGAGAGGATATCAGGAAAAAACTGCTGAAATACCATTCGCTCAATATTTCCAAAAGCCTTCATGATTACGCCCTTGAAATTTAATTTTCTCACAGTAATGGTAATGATTTAAGCCTAATGTTTAAATATTCACTTTATGCTAAGTCATTGGTTCGCGTTATTTGTATAAAATAAGAAATAAAGGATCGGCTATAATGCCCCAGTTGACTCAAAATACCAAATAAAATTAATAAAGGTAGAACTTAAGCAAACATAATCTTATAAAAAAGAACATAGCAGTTCAACAAAATTTCAGATACGGTGGTAGTTTTGCTATGTTGTTCGACGACTGGTTAAATAAATTTGGATTGGTGTTTACCTCAAGCTCGCAAACTTGATTTAAAGAATTTTTACCACCACTCGCGCAATCAGTTAATGTTTAATTTAAAATATGTATTCACAAACATCATTTCAAACCTGGTTTGTTCGTCCCTTGGCACAGAAGACTGATTTCCAGAAGAATTGTCTGACTTGCAAATAAGGGGACTGTTCTGAACTTCACGCGAATTCCCAGTATTTGTTTTTGAAGATCGTGACTGCTTAGCTTCGATTGAAGACGCCAATTTAGAGGAAAACGTCTGACTTGAACATGCCATCACAGAGTTATCATTCGATTTTACAGGTGGATGACTTATGGCCACGGACAATTGTCGTGAACCCCACGTTAGCCCATCTGTAGCCACGAGGGCTCGACTTGCATCGTTGGCTGACTCGAATTCGACATAAGCATGCCCTTTCGGAATGCCATTACGAAAGGTTGCTAGGCGAACGTCAAGCAGCTTTCCGAACTGCGACATTGAATAAGGACATCGATGAAGCAAAGAATGTTAAATAGAAATAAGTCTGTAGCACAAATTACGAAATATCTGGAATATTGGAGTAAAAATTTACCAAAAAGTTCTATTTATGCAACAAAATTAAAACAATTTATTTGCAAAATCTCATCTAGACTGAAATATGTTTCTCTATGTAGTTAATTTTGACATTCACTATTCTATAATAAATTTCAGTACAAAACATGACTGCATAGTACATCTTTAATTAGATCACATTCACAATTACCCTAAAAATAAGCTGCTTGAAGTTCTTTAAATGTCAACAGAAACCAGTGCACAAAACATCGTTATTAGTCATCTGAAGTACATATATATATATATATATATATATATATATATATATATATATATATATATATATATATATATATAATTTAATCATTTATTTATACCCACATGTAAATATACATATTTTGTCAGTATAAACTCAACAATACAACAAGTATCAAAGAAAATTCATCCAGTAGGCCGGTTTCTTTCTTAATGGGAACTCTTCAAGTAGTCCAGATTTTGCCAAGAATGTTACTCGAACCAGGGCTCGTTTGCTCCAGAGTCTGCAACACTATCCACTGCGCCACCCGTGCCGCATATTACACACAAGTTCACGTCATATACCAAGTTATACTTTTGGTTAGCGTTTCCCTTAGATGAAAACTATTCGGATTCTTTAAGACATAAAGCTTTGATTAGCCATGCTTGACCTGTCATCATCCCGAAGACACCATACCAAATGAGGAAGTTATACTTAATTAAAATCTGAAGGAAGAACCTTGATTATATATATATATATTGTCAATATAAAATAAAAAAATGCATCAGGTAGCAAATACAAAACTTCAAATAGACCAGTTTCGTTCTTACTCAAAACTTTTCAAGTACTGGCCAGAATTTGCCGCGAGCGGGTCACGAGCGCTCATATACTCGCTTTTGGAATCCTAAACAGAGTTAAGTTTGTACAGAAAAATGCCATACAACTTCAATTCCATACAAATCCACAGGTACCCTGGTGTCTGCTCTATTACGATATACAGAGTGACTAGTTAGAAATTTAGATGGAAGAGATACCAAATGGGCCCCACTAAAAGGAAACGATAAACAAAACATAAGTATATTACTGAAAACTGTGTGTAGTGTGCAACAGGGGTGGCTCGGTAGAACGAGTGCAAGGCAGAAGAAAATATTCCCGTCATGAAAAATTCTGACAAGTATTTTGATGAGTTCCCAATATCGACAAAACGTCTCAAGTTGATGAACAGCCTATGCTATCTCAAGCAATAAAACAGCATTCCATAGATATGGAAAACAAAATTAGAGATGCGGCTCTCATCTTTAGTAGACTTGCATAAATTTTCCGTTACTGGGAATATCGGCTGCACAATTTATATGCAGTCATGAACATTAGCTGTTAATAGCTTTCGCCATACACACATACACACAAACACACACAAATGTTAAAGAATTGTTACCATCACCTGCGCAATAACTGATTGTTAAATCTTAGATTATAATGACATGGAATATACGAAAATGTTCCTATAAATTTAAATTCGATATATATATATATATATATATGGTGAAACTTGTAACGATATATATATATATATATATATATATATATATATATATATATTGTCATTATAAGCTTAATATTGCATCAGGTAGCATTCAGTAGACAGAATTGGCCGCGGACAGCACATTTGCTTCGGGGTCTGTGATTCTAACTACTGCGTCATTTGTATTGCATAATACACACAATTTGAAGTCATATACCAGCTTATATATTCTGGTTAGCATTTTATTCAGGCGTAACCTATTTTGAGTCTCTTTATGCTGAAAGTTCTAACTAACCTCAACCGAACAGTCATTATACAACAGACACTATGCCACTTATGAAATTTATATTGACTTAAATACTTCAAATCAATATATATATATATATATATATATATATATATATATATATATATATATATATATATATACGGGGTAATGATTAATATTTCATAAGTACCTATGTCACTGAAAATTTTTCACGACAGAAATTTTTTTAAATCCAGTTACTTTTTAAAATTGAATTCATGATAGTAAAATAAATAATGTTTAAGATACAAAATTATCGTTAGACGATTTTTTTAAATCATTTTTCAAAATATTTCCCCTGATTTTGGATAAGATATTACTTTAAAAAAAGAATAGATAAAATAATAATAAATAGGAGGGGACGATCGGAAATAGTAATAAAAGGCCACAATAAAATGTAACGTGCCAGGAATCGAACAATGAACTACGTAAATGTTTACCTGGGAAAATACTTGCTCCACTTCGGCCTGGGTGATCTTGCTTCCCAAATTTCTAACAAATAATTTGTTCGGCTCTAGCTGACCAGCCGAGTACTTAAACCCAGCAGGTGCTGATACGCCAGTCAAATTGTCAGCCATGCTCGATTTGATGAATTTTCCAGTCGCTGCATCACGATTTCGACAAACACTAACAAACATTGGCCGTCGAGCAATAGCCTCTTCAGAGGCATTCGTTTTTGTTTTGTCACTATTATAATCACTAGTATCTTTACCATTTGCAATTGCGACGGGTTTCCGATCCAACTGGAAAGCAGATGGTAGGGCTCCAGGATCAGAGAATTCGATATAGGCGTAACCTTTTGAACGGCCGGCGAAATCTCGCACTAGTCTAATATCTGAAATCGTTCCACACTTTTACCAGTGCATCAAAGAATAAAGTTAGACAATATTTTATAGAAATAAATTGAATTTATGCAATAAATGTGACTTTAGTTTTGGTTATTGATTCACTTTCCTGTTATAAATATACAAAGTTAAATAGAGATAAAGGACAAATTAAAAAAGAATTAAATTTTAAGTATATGAGATACAAATATCATCAAACTGCAACGTCCTTTATCCAAACCACATTAGATTGAGAACCAATGCGTACCAGTTTTTATATTCATATCACCAAACAGTACGTCAATTAATATAGCATTAATGATGAAGAGCGTGAATACCGGAGGGCTCTAGCCAGTCGACTCAGCAATGTTTATCTTCAATCCAACCGGTACTAAAGGAATACAAGCACCTATTTTAGAAATATATTACGATGCTCCATTCGATTCTAATTATGGCTATCATCAATTGTCCTGAGAATAAGAAATGATTCCAGTGGAGTCAAGACGAAAGACTTCTAGCGAGGTTACTGGAGCATAATCCACGCTAATAAACGCTTAGTGAGCTCTATGCTTTCCTTATTTGCCTTAGATTGATCATCATGTAGCAATTGGTTAAAGATTGCGTGGTCGCATCCAGGATTGGCGCTCAACTTTGAAAAAGCATGTCCATTCAGGTCATGCATCTTTTCGCTGTAGATTTATACTCCCACTTATATACAAAGTAAATAACAATTAATCTTACTTAAATGAAAGCAAACTCGAACAGTCAAATACTGTTTGTTTGAACAGTCGTTTTTCCAAAAAATATTACGATATTCTAAAATCAAAGTTAACTGGTTTTGATGACTGTGGATGAAAGTAAGAACCACTACGCACAATTCAGGTACTAATGTATGTGAAATTGTAGGCTCCTGTGGAACAATAATCTCAAACAACCATCAGAATGAGGAATATGGGAAAATAGGACGGTACAATCTCCTTGACGAATGTGTAAACCTGCAGTTGTGAAGCTAACATCATATAAAGTCTCGACAATGAGACTTCAACGCTAACTCACTCTATATAATATATATACCGAGTCTGTAAAGGCTATTGTGTCAGTAACCGATACCAACATTATAGTACTGAAAAGTACATGGTACTAACACTATGGTTGCCGAGTCGGTACATGGTACCAACACGATGGATTTCAGAGTATGCTATAGTTCACCATAATTGATAATTACAGCCTCTTACTCAAGTAAGTCCATACACTCTGGCCTAGTCCTATTTTCCCAAACTCCTCACCAAATATAGTGGAAAAGGGCGTAATACCGACTCCTACTGATGAGTCGCCAGTAAGCGCGAAACGAATGTGCACGAGATTATATTTTCTGTTCATGCTGTCTTTGTTTTATCCTTCTGGTCATAATTGAACAAATTTGTTACTAGGTGAGCAACACCTAATACATAATTGCATATATATTAGTTCTCTGCCCCAAAAAAGTATCTAACTATTACATATTGGATTGAATGATGTCATGATTACCGTGAAATGTAATAACTGACATCGATATACTTGAGTAAGAGGTGTTCAGAAATAGTTGTAATTCGCAATTTCGGTATGCTATAGCACACACTGAAATTCATCGTGTTGGTACCACGTACCTTTTCGGTGCTATAATGTTGGTATCGGTCACTAACACAATAGCCATAGTGTTAGCATCCTTTACAGACTCGGTATATATATATATTATATAGAGTGAGTTAGTGTTGAAGTCGCATTGTCGAGACTTATATGATGTTAGCTTCACTACTGCAAGTTTACACATTCGTCTAGGAGATTGTACCGTCCTATTTTCCCACATACCTCACCAAAATATATAGTGCACAAAGTGCGTAATACTGGCTCCTACTGGTGAGTCGCCAGTAAGCACGAATCGAATGTGCGTGAGATTATACTTTCCGTTCATGCTGTCTTTGGTTTATCCTTCTGGTCATAATTGAACTAATTTGTTACTAGGTTCGCAACACCTAATACATAATTGCATATATATTAGTTCTCCGCCACAAACAGTATCTAACCACCAGAGTTACCAAATAAGAAATTTAATAGGATCTACTAAACATCGTTAAGCTGCACCACCACCACCATCATCATCATCATCATTATCATTATCATGCCCAGCCATACAAAAGTCAAAAGTGACTAATGTTTCACTGCCATATAACGATAAAAAGTGAAAAAATATATAAATAAGAGCAGAAATAATATTCTAAACAAATTATTGGCGAGATTTACTAGAGAGAGAGGGAGGCAGAGAGAGAAGGAATACCTTGCTATTATGAGTAAATTTATCAGTATAACTCACAGAAATGTGGCAAACTAAACTTCGCCACAACACCATTATGGCCAAGTTAGCATCCGGGCAAAGCAAGTGACACTTGCTTCATTTGTTTCGTGAAATGCAACTGATGAAGGCCTACGGTAAGCAAGGCCGAAATATTTTGATGAAAGAAAATTACTGGAACAATGAAAGCTGCGTTAGTCAAAACGCAGATCAGGTAATTACAATTATTCCAGGTGCGCATGAATGCAACTCCTTTAAGTAACTTATTATCTTAGTATGGCTTTTGATATGGTTACTGGGAGGCAAAGATAGAATGACTTTTACTTTTACTTTGATCGTAGCCTAGATGATATAAACTGTGATCAAGGTTTCCCGCGATGTGTTGGATTTGACCTAGTTCGTTTATCTCGCTCCTCACGAATCCGTCAAATGATCAACGCAGTTATTAACCCTGATGACGCAAAGATCAAAGATAAATCTCATAACTCCATCAAGGGAATTGTCTTGTCGTAAGCTACGCTGCTTCTTGTTTGTGGTGGATTACGAATTTGAAAGTGCATGGAAGTATTTCAAGGAATTCACAAATTTCACTTAAGAAACTAGATACGTTTTGAAACTCTTTACTGAATGAATACTGCTGATACGTCAAATATGAGTATTTATATCTCGAAGAGATTTACAAACTTCGGTGCTGCCTCTCACTAGTAAGCAAAAATTGTAGTGGAATTACTCATCATATTCGTCGCGGCCAGGAAATCCTTTGCGAAGCTTATGGTCTAGATTGTGATCTACTCATAGTTTCGCAGATGCCATGCGTTGAATAGCTCTGTTGTCAATAAGTTTAAAAAGTCAGTTCTGAAGTTGTATTGTCGAAAGACTAGACGATATCTGCGCACACGTTTTCTTCACAGCTCTCCAGATGTTGCTTGGTACCTTCTTCGTTGCTATTAAAGATGGCAAAACAAATCGTAGGCATCCCTGAAGTATTACTACAGTGAAGACTCTCTTTTAATGCCCAAGGATAAGCGAAAAATATCAGCAACAGCGTAGAGCGAGCTTTTCTTAGGATTCAAGTGGCAAAAAGACTGATCAGATGCATTGAATTTACCAGTTCAGCCACCATGACGCGATCTTTCATACGACAGAGGACAATTACCGTCTTTCTATCAGAATGTTGTAGGCCTGTGTGTAATTGCATGCCACAATTCCATTTACAAGGATTACATCGCTATGTCTTATGGAAATATAACACCTGTAGAATTAATTAAATAAGTTTGCTACGATCAGATTAAAGCCAAGTACGAGTCTGTAAGGCGCGATGATATTTCCAGTATTTTGGCCAGGGTCAATCTTCCTACAGCTCCGTTTCCCGCTAAGTCGAATAATTTTTGTGCCAAAACCACCAAATGGGGCTAAATCTAATCAAATTTAAAATAAATAATATGTTTTTATTAACGGGATATTTGGTCGTAATTACGACTCTCGAAATCAAATTTTCTTCGAGGAACCTAGCATTGGCTATAGATTTAGCCGATTTTACGCTAATTTTTCAGATCGGTTATTCCCTGCCTCAACTTTCATAAACACTAGCGTAAAATCGGCTAAATCTACGACCAAAAAATTTCAATAGAAGCTATCAGTGTCGGAACCCGTGAGAATCTATCAATCAACGAGCTGGATACACTGTGCACCTAGAAAGGTCAATGAATCAAGATTTTACCTACCTACAGGCGTCAATCGGAGACACATAAGAGCAATGCAGAAGAAAAATATATGATGACAACGCTGTTCAGTTAAACACACCATTCAAAAGTTTCTTATGAACGAGTTTATATCTTAGATACAGTTTGTTGCGGAGAACTAATATATATGCTATTGTTTGTTAGTTGTTGCGCGCCTAGTAACAAATTAGTTCAAATAGGACCAGAAGGATAAAACAAATTCAGCATAAAAGAAAGGTATAATATTCTGAGCACATTCGTTACATGCTTACTGCGACTCGTCAATAGTAGCAGGTATTAGACCATATAACCATTCTCTATTTTGGTTAGGAACATGGGACAATTGGACGGAACAAAAGGATAAGTCAAATTTAGCATGAACGAACGGTATAACCTCATCTATACACACGTTTCGCGCTTAATGGCAAATCATTAGTAGTAGCCGGTATTACGCCCTAAACCCAATATATGTTTGATCAAGTACTTTATATGAATTGGGATGTATAATCTCCTATACAAATGTGTAAACCTACAGTAGTGGAGCTAACTTCATATAAAGTCTTCGACAAAGCGACTTCAAAGCCAACTCATTAGATAAAATATAAACCGAGTCTGAATAGGATACCAAAATAGTCACGTAGTCGGTACCAGGTACGATCATGATGGCTGGCGAGTCGGTACATGGTACAATCACAATAGCTTTCAAGATATTCTAAACTTCAATAAAATTAAGAATTACAACTACTTCTGAACACCTGCCTCTTCAGAATATCCATACACTCTGGTATTGCAAGACTTTTGCTGCAGCACTGGATAGCGGAAAAGCAACACCATTCATGATTGGATCATCATCATCATCACGTCCAGCCACACAAAGTCAAAAGTGATTAATGTGTCACTGTCATATAACCATAAGGAGTGAAAAAGGTATATAAATGAAAACAGAAAGAATATTTTAGACAAATTATTAGTGAGATTCATTAGAAAGAGAGAGAGAGAGAGACTGACAGAGAGAGATGGATACCTAGTTACTATGAGTAAATTTATCAGGATTTCACAGAAATGAGGCAAAGTAAACCTCTCAAAACCCCCATAATGGCCAAGTTAGCATTCGCGCAAGGCAACATCAGCAATACAGCTTCCTTACACCTTTCACTGTATCATGGCATAAATAAACGAAAGCTTGCAGCTAACTTTGCCATACTAAGAAAAGAAAGTTATGAAGATGATTCTTCTAGACATCTGCAACAAGATCGTCACTGAGCTCGATTCGATGCCATATCGCTAAGGATTTCTAACCAAGAATTATGATGCGCACGAGGACCCCATCCTGGCAGACGAGTGGGTCCTATACTACCCAATTTGGATGTAACTGACTTTAATTGTTTCTGCCATGTCAAAATCTGCCCACCTTGTTTCTTATGCCAATTTGGTGCTGGATGAGAGAACAGAGCTCTATTGGGCAATCGAAATCAGGGCATACGCAAAACGTGACCGAGCCAACGAAGTTGATGGAGCCTTATTTGTTTTTCTAACGACGAGCACTTATTGTCAGATACAAAAATACGTCTACGGATGTCAATGTTAGTTATTCGTTGTTGGTAATCAACATGTGCTATACTTCTCAGCCAGCGAATGCCTGTAATCATCTCAAATCATTAATTGTAAGAGGCCAAGTTTCACTAGCGTATAGTAAGACTGCGCGTACAGATGCATTGTAAACGCGACCTTTAAGGCAAAGTGAAATATTCGCGTATCTCCATAAATGGCGAAGGTTCGAGAAAGCTACACTAGCTTTCGCGACTCTTATTCTCCCCTCTTTAGACATATTGCTTAGGTTATTGATAGAGCTAAGATATGTAAACCTGTCGACTATGTCTAGATCTTCATTCTGCAGTCGCAACGTTGGAGTGAGTGGTGGGTGATCCTGCAACAGTATCTTACATTTAGAGGGTGCGAATTTCATACGGAAAGACGGAACAACGTTTGCTAATCTATTTAAGGTGGTCTGGGCAGCATGCTGATTGTCGAATAATAGTACGATATCGTCCGCATAGTCAAGATCGACTAGTTTATCTCCCGGAAGAACTTCAACTCCAGCGTCCTGAATGTGTGGGAGAGTGTTGTTCATAATAGCATCGATTACAAAATTTAAAAAAATGGGGAAAGTGAACAACCTTGACGAACACCACTGCTGGTTGTAAAGTTATGCGTTAATTCGTTGTAGACCTTAACGCGACCAGAAGTATTTGTGTAGAGAGCTCGTATAATATTAACAAATTTTATGGGCACACCGCTTTTCGACAAGATATGGAATAAAACATTGCGATCCACCGTATCAAATGCACCCTTGAAGTCTAGAAAGACGGCGATTGTGGGACGGTAATATGAATATCTCTGTTCGAGAACTTCCCCCGTAAAAATATTATCAATAGAACCTCCTCCTGCGCGGAATCCGGCCTGTTCTTCTCTTGTATGTGATTCACGTGAAGAGCTAAGACGACGTAGGATAATGAAAGCAAATAACCTAAATACGACCGCAGTCAAACTTATACCACGATGGTTATCGCACGAATTACGATTGCCTTTTTTGAAGATGGGAATGATGGTCGACTCATTCCAATCAAGTGGTACGTTTCCTTATTCCATATAGTATGAAAAAGTTTGGTCAACGCTCCTGAAATTATATCGCCACCGTCCTTAAACAATCCTGTAGGCAAATCATCGGGGCCTGCGGCTTTGCGGCGTTTAAGAGATAGGATTGCATCGCGTACTTCTAACTCGGATGGTTCTTCGGGACTAGCATTCCACACTGTTGATACAGACATGTTTTCGGGAATCGGAACTGTCACGCGTGGCCAAGAAAATTGATCTCTAAAGTGTTCAGCCTATGTGTCAAGATGACCTATTTTATCGGTTATTAATTCGTTGTTACTATCATTTATAGTTTCGCTAACTTTTAATTTTCTCGGGCCTGTTGCGCGGATAAGTTGGAACAAACAGCGACTATTACCTGACGCGAAAGCTACTTCCATTTCTTCAGCCTTTCTGGTCCAAAAGTTTTCAAGATCGACTTCTAGACTGCGCTTAAGTTGGCGTCTTATATTGCGACGGGTATTATGATGAGTCGAGCCAGATGGAATTTGGCGCCTTATTTCGAGTATCTCCATAGATTTTACAGAGACTCAGTGATTATTTCTACGGGGGACCGCAATGTCACATACAGTAGTACCTGCATTGTGCATAGTGCAACTTATCTTGGACCAAAAGATATTCGAATTTAGCCATCCAGACCAGTTAGATTTGCATTTAGAATATTTTCATAATTTTGCCGGAAGGATGGTTGTTCGAGTTTGCCTACATCAATTTGGGGTTTATTCTTAATTATTTTCTCGGAACGTTTTAGTGAAAATCTACAACAGGTAAGTGCGTGGTCCGTGTCGACATAAGTGTTCCAAAAAGAACGACAATCCTGGATGCAACCACGCCATCTATAACTAATTGCTACATGATTTATTTGAGTCCACCGTTGTCCGGGTGCTGGAGGACGCCATGTAGCACAACGTCTAACACTACGTCTGAAGTTTGTACTACTTAAATACAGTCTATATTCAGCGCAGCTATCCAAAAGCCGTTCACCATTATCGTTGCGCCTCGAGCTTAAAGTGTATCTTCCACCTAAATGAAATTCTGTGTTACTTAAGCGCCCAACTTGAGTATTCATGTCACCCATAACCAGGACTATGTCTGAACTTCGTTCTTTACTTAGCAAGGAGCTTAATTCGGAGTAAAAGCGTCCTTGCTTTCTTCTGTGCTGCAATCGGTAGGAGCATATGCAGATACAACGAAGAGGCAACGATGTTAACGGTTTTTTGCTTTGATTTTAGTAGATGTATTTAAACGTGCCGCACACAATCGACTATTTAAAGGGATCCATTCAATTAAGCAAGCTTCAGCTCGCGCGCTAAGGGCAATACCAACGCCCCATTTACCGGCTTGAGAGGACTCTGTGGAACCAGATGTTCTAAGCCAATAACGCGTAGATAGGGATGGTGCAACTAGTTCTGTAATACACGTAGGATCCTGTATTCTGGTTTCAGATACGCAACATATGTCGATTTCTAATTTATCCAACGTACAAGCAAGAGATTCTTGTTGTCCAAGTTGTTTTAATGTTCGCACATTAAATGCGCCTACCTTAAAACCTAACCTAGGTTTAATGAATGATCGTCTACCAGAACCATTTTCGATATTTGGCAACCTGATATTGGGCTCAGTCTAATGATCTAAACCAACCATATTCTTAGCATCTAGAAGTGTTATTGTTAGATTGAGAAGAGGAAGGGGAAGGAAAGGAGGCAGAATCGGAGATAAAGTTGCCTGCAGTAGACGGATTTCGCTTATCCACCCTGCGCGGCTCAGCAGATAAGACGAGCCTTTTTATATTGCGCGATGGCCGATACAGTACATAATCATTGTAAGTTGTATATTTCATGGTTATACATATGGACTGCAATAGAACACTATGTCGCCCATTCCTAGTGATGGTTTCTATTCTGAGTTTTCCTTCTCCTAGATAGTCTGCCAACCAAAGCTGATGAGCACTATCTGCCCAGATGCCAGTGGCCAGAGTTTCTTTCAGCAGCCGAAACTTGCCCCTCACGTCTGGAACGCCTGCTCTCATTCCGTCACTACACATTTAACAAAAATTTACAGTGCAGTTAGACCAAACTCGAGGCTTCACATGAAACGGGATGATGGCTGTCCCTTTATGGCCCGGCAAGGTTCATGTTACCAATCCCGGGTCGACTAGCTTGAGCCCGCCGGTCGTCAAGCCGGAATTTCTATGGCTACGGGCCAAAAGATAGCAAATTTAAGTCATCAATTTGACCGGCTTTTTCCTTATTGGATCTTCTTAATAGTTGCCGAACGAGATTTGAACTAGGAAGCATTTGGTTTAGTCTTGCAACTACTCTACTGCACCACCGGAACCGCGTATTGCATTTAGTTTTTAGATATTTACCAAATTATGCTACTGAGCGGTTGACCCTCGTTGGTAAAACTTTCGACCCATAGTCCTAATTTGACATTTTCATTCCACAAGCAGTATGTACTCTTTTGTCCATAATATCATCCTTTGTGTATGTGTATATTTATACGTATGTATATAAGTTTTTCGCTCTTAATCAATGTTTAGTTTATACTAATAACATATGCAATCAAAGTACTGCCATTACACATCAATTCAATATCGCTTCACTAAGTGGCAAGGTGTACGTTTTATAATTACAGATCACGAGTGATTCGTTAAAACTTTAGGTTGAAAGAAATGTCAAATAATCTCCACCTGAATAAAAGGCTAACTGAAAGAACACGAATTAAAATATAAACTGAAAATTGCATACAGTACGAGACAAATATGTTACAGTGCACAAGTGGAAAATTTTAAAGTAAATGCTGCCCAGTCACATTAAATTCTTGAAATTACTTGACGCGTTCCCAATAAAGCTGAAACCAGTCTTCGAAATCGGTAAATTTCCTCTGAATATTGCAGTCTATTTCGTTTAGGAGAGGACAACATTTAATAATCAAAAGCTTACTTATTGTGGATAATGACCGGCTAATTTCGAGAATATTTATCATAACACAATACAATATTTCGGTTCTATTCATCCTGCATTTTTCTTTTGATTAAGTATTTAACAACTAGTCCGGTTTTAAAATTTATTTGTTCTTTGTTTACAACAGTAATACGATTATTCGTGCTTAATTGCGTGCTGGTTTGTGAGTATGTGTTTGTATGTACATTTGTGCGTGTGGCGGTCATTCTTATTGTATTAAAATGTGATTTTGAGATCTGGCAATTTTTGTATCGACAGATCCCATAAAAGCTCCACCCAAAGTAAAGACTAAACGAGAAACATTAGTTAGTATATAATTGTGTGTAGTCTGCGGCAGGGTGGCTCAGTGGTTAGAGCACTAGATTCCGAAGCAGACGTGCCCAGGTTCGAGCCCTGTCCGCGGCAAATTTTGGAAATTACGCGCTGAATTCTTAATAAGAATGAAACCGGTCTACTTTGATTAATTGCCTTTTCTACACTATACAATTCTTAGTTTATACTGACAAATGTATGTACATAATTGGTCAAGTGTTTATACCACGATCGGAACATTGATTATAGTAATCGATAGATTGAGTTCGAACCGGGCTTTTTCGTTTAAGCGTTTAATTCATAATTTGTTGCCTTCTCTGTCGTATTGTTCATGAGATTTCATTGTCTCCCAAGTAACAGCATAGGGTGTGCAGATTGTATTGTTGATCGTGCAACTTTCTGTGCTTTTTCTGGCTGGGTTTATTATGGTAATAGTGCCATTTGCGCAGCTGGTTTTTTCCGTTTTTTTGCCAATCCAATCGAAATTACCTGATCTGCGTTTTGACTAACAAAATTGTTCTTTTTCAAGTAGTTTTCTTTCTTAAAAAAATATTTCGGCTGCCTTTGCATGAATTAGAATCTGAAGCCAGCTCCAGTAAAATATTAATAACATCGGATTAAGATTAACTTATTAGTGGGCTTATTATTCAAGTATTGGCTAATCACTTGTCAAGAATATTGTCTTTTAAATTTCATCGAACTTATCGTTTGATTTAAAACTCTTAGTGATATGGGCACTTATTTTGTGTCTTGCATCCCCCACCTACCTATTGAGATCATTCTCATAATACAGCGTTCCAAATATTTAGAGTAATAATTAGTCTGACACGTGAAAAGTGTAAATTAATGTCTATTGATTGCAGTTTCATTTAGATGTACGTACATGTGTATCAATAATATTTAACTGATACCTTTTGGTTATGTATACACATACACATGCACATGCGTGACGTGCGCCTATTTAATGTTATGACAATCACTGTTATTAACAAGTTTATCCGGAGTGCAACCTGAGTGGTTTGAATTGAAATTTAACACGTGTATTAGTTATTCGGACTTCTAGTTTTATTCCTCATAATGGCATGTTTTTATGACGCGTGTTTCTGAATTATTGGTCTCCTCCACCAGAAAATTAGTGGGCAATCTCAGTTACGTCATTTTACATAGAGTATATAAAACAAATAGTCTAACGCAAGCAAATGGTAAATTCTTATTCAGCCACTCGTCTCACTTAGTTAGATGAACATAAAAGATATGGAAACGCTCACATTAGACACACGAATATCTAGTGAAGGATCAGTCTGAAGCATAAATAAAATGGCTGGAGGAAATAACGCGCTGGTTTCATTTGTTTCATTTGTTCAACTAGTGAGGATGGACCAATTGAAGAAGACAGCCGAAATATTTCGATAAAGAAATAAAACTACTGTAACAATAATAACTGCGTTTGTCAAAACGCAAATCAGGTAAATGCAATGAAAGTTTTAGCAGAGCACATAAGATAAAGAATGAATGAGACGCGAACCTGGATTTACCACAATTATTTTATCTGTGTTGTGACTGACACAGGCTGAATTCGAGTTGTTTTGTTCGTCGAATATATTTCGACTGCCGTAAGCGGCGGTCATCGTCAGCTCAAAATTCATCACAAGTTATAAAAAACAGACTAATAAAAAAGTGCGATATTTCCTCTAGCCTTTCACTAGATAGGTGGGTTTCACGTTTGTGCTGTATGCACGTAGCAGTAACGAAAATAAATACAGTCACACAAACATGACACGCACCTATCTGGAGAATGGTCAGTCAGACGTATAATTGATATGCTACAGAATATATTTGTTTGTTTTTCTGAAATTGTATTGACTTGCAATGACTGCCGCCAACGACAGTCAAAATACATCCGACGAACAAAACGAGTGGAACTCCGCCTGTATTATTCAAAACAAAAATCAGGTATCGTAAGATAAATGTAAGCGTAGTTTACAGATAGTCCTCAGCAAGAATGTATGGCTATTATTAATATCCATGTTAACCTTTCCGAGGACAAAAATTAAAATGAATTTTATCTGACACAAGAGCCGTTTCGTTCTCACATTCTTCTCAAGTATCTGCAAATGAGCATATATTGAAAGGCGGATCAAAACGGAAAAATTGAACGATAAGAGAATTTGAATTAAGGGAACAGCCAAACACTTGCATGCCACATCACCAGTTCTTGCTCAATGCCCGCACATGCTACTTCTGCTTGCATAAACCCGGCTGCAGCTTGTTCATCCATAGAGCTTCGTATGTGGCTAACTCCATTTTGTTATTGCATTTAGTAATTGTTTTAAATGCTACGTCTGGAGAACATACGTGTGAGGTTTCAACGATGTGTTGTGCAATTGCCGACGTGTATTCAATTTTTTATTTGAAACAGGCATTTAAGTTGCAATGCACTTCCTTTCCAGTAGATAACCTTCCGATGGATCGGCCTATGTAAGTTGCTGGACAACTTACGCATGTATATTTGTAAATAATATTTGATGTCGACATTAACGGCTGTTTCACTTTCCCAGTTTAAATTATCTGTTTTGGTTTTCCTTCCAAAAAATGTGCCTGTGTGTTTAACATTTGTAGATACTTGAGAATAATATAATAAATAAACGGTTCATGTATTTGGTTAAATTTATTTTTATTTTTGCACATAGAAAGGATTTATGTATTTTGTTAAGGATGGCATTCCTACAGGATTATTAATCTGTCTAACAGTCGAGGTCTCTTGCGAAAATTCGTTTTCGTTTCTGATTCCATGGAACTTTTATTAATATCTTTAGATAAAGTTTCATTTAACATTCGAGATGGAGATGTTTCTATCGCCATTACATATATAATATTATCTCTAGAGTTGATTTTGCTAGATTTCATTACTAATCAGGACATTATTTTTTACTACAAACTGAACTTTATATATAGATATCGAGATGTGGTAGCCTTTACTAAATTATGTCAAATGCATAAACATGCACGACAGCGAATAAATTAATGGTATATGTTTGAATATATATATATATATATATATATATATATATATATATATATAAATTAAATATAATTGCGATTTTACGGTTTGATTTGGACTATAAATATGTTGTCGGTATAAACTAATTTTTTCAAAAGTTAGCGAAGGCAATTCTTCCATTCGACCGGGTTTGGTCTTATTGGTAGCTCGTCAAGTACTTGCCAGACTATTCCGCGGCCAGAGCTCAAACCGGGGCATATTTGCTTCAGAGTCTTGCACTCATCTACTGCATCATACTGCCCTATAACTTCAATTCAAAATAGCTTCCCCAGGCGAAATGGTGTCTGTTATGATCGGACGAGGCTAGGTATAAATAGATAATTAATAGGCTCCATCTGAATGAAAGGCTAACCAATAACTTCCGTTGATATATAACTAAAAATTGTCTGTAGTGTGCGGCAGATGTGGTGCAGTTGGCGAAAGCAGGATTCCGAAGGCTCTGATTCGATCCGCGGCTGTCTTAATTTCTGAAAAGTACTTGGCGGTTTCCTGATAATGATGAAGCCAATCTGCTTCGTTTATATTGCTTTTGTTGCTTTATAAAATGTATATTTTTTCTGACATGCGTCTTGTTATCGATCTCTTTTATGAGTATAAATTGATCAATGAAAAATATTGTTCAAATTGACCTACAGTTTCTTTCGTTGATTGGAATTATTTATTTCGGCCATGAAGAGGCCTCGTGCACAAATAATACATTGCATTACAACCGAAAAGCTGGTTTATAAGCTTCGTCACTTTGTTATAAACTCCACGATCTCGACAGGTGGTGATAAGTCTGATTTCTGCTATTAGCAGTCTTTGCTACTACTGAAATTTGAACATAACCATGGTCCGGTAAGCGGATGAAATTTTCTATTTTTTTCAATGTTTGGGTTATATCAACTACATACAGACAGACTCATTATTGAATCTGAGATATTTTTTCGACTATTTAATCGAAGATGTTTAGTTCAAATTATGCATCTAATCTCGACACGCCTCGAAACGTTCCTCCTGGGTCAGTGCTTAGGCATGTCTGATCTCGACTGGGTTCAGGCTGTTGCTTTGGCAACACAGCGCTACGAAGAAGCGGTTTTAATAGAGAGTACTGACTGCAAAGAAGAAATCGGAGTTAGTTCAGCTAAACTTTGCACTTCTGTGAGCCGAGAAATACGCGGAATTGGTGAATTCGGGCCACACGTGGTCTTTCCGAAGACAACAAGTTACTTGGAGCCGGTGTTGTACAACTTTGAGTCTAATTCTCCTGATTTCGCCTCAATAGAGGACTGTCGTTTGGACTATTTACACAAACAGCCGGATGTTGAGGAACACTCGGAGATCGGTATGGATAAGTAAGTTGCCTCAAATTTGCTTTCGTTATTCTGATTTTTAGACAAATACATGTGAATAAAACTACTAAACTTCACAAATTAGTTCACATATGACCCGAGGGATAAAGCAAAAACAACATGAACGGAAATTATAATCTGCTGCACATTCGTTTCGTGCTTACTGGCGACTCATCAGTAGGAGCCGGTATTACGACCATTAACCACTTTATGTTTGGGCGAGGAATCTGAGAAAATAGGACGGTACAATCTCCTATACGAATGTGTAAACCAGCTTTACAGCAACTAACTTCATATAAATTATTCGAAATTGCGACTTCAAAGCCAACTCCCTATATATAATAGATATAGTGTCTGTAAATGGCGCCAACACTATGACTATTGCGACAGTAACCGATGCCAACATTGTGGTACCGAAAAGGTACATGGTACCAGCACTATGGTTGCCATACGCGCTGGCTTTAATCAATATCATTTATCACCTTTCGCGGTAATCGTGATATCATTCAATTATATATTTAACAGTTAGATACTGTTTGCTGCAGTCATATTTGAACTAATTTGTTATTAGGTACGCGACACCTAATACACAATTGCCTTTAATACGTATGGAATTATAACTATTGATTTTTTCTTATTCGAATGTTACACTAAGTATTTAGAGAGATATCCTTTTTGTTGCATATAAACCGAACATGATAATTGAGCTACATAATATTAGCCATGATCACCGCATGACTGGCGTCTCGCTTCGTGGTGTATTTTATTTGACTCATCTACTTCGTCTGTCACGGACGCCTGTTACCGTTGGTCAACTTTACGAATTTGAGCTGTGTAGCACCTTTTGCAAACTTTTCCAAATCCTGTTATACATTTGATGTCTAATTATAGTAACCTTCCAATGTACAAGAAGTTCTCCTCGCCATTTCATTGGTCTGTCCAGGATGTTTGGCTGTCAACGCATCATTGCTCTTCGAACTGTTTCACCAATACTTTTTTTAACGGAACTATTTCGTTATCCATTGCCAAGTTTCTTCATAAGCTCGCAATTTATTGCACCAAATGAAAGCACAATAAACAATTGTTGATTTGCGGACTAATGAAGTTATTCGACAATGAGTAACTTAATATTTCCGTTGGAAAGCGGAACTGGGGAAAAACCATTGTTTGTCAAAACAAGATGGGGTAGTTATACGGCATGCAGTATCACAGTAAATTATTTAGTTTGCACAAATAGTTCGTATTCGATTACATAATGTTTATGCTCTAATCCAAATTATTCAGACAATGTAATTTTCATTATGCTAACAGTTTCGGCAGTGTCGGAGGTAGCTTGCGTTGAGGAGATATACACTTGAAAAATTGTAATAGTGTTACCGAGTACGTCGGTTTTGCGGTCACTCATGATGTTGCAGTTCTCTAACACTTCATAAAAGTATGAAAAGTCTATGCTTGTTTGTTAACAGCCAAGAGTTTTCACTTATTCGCTTACCAAGACGTTTTGAGTTTGTAGTTGATTCAGGTATTTTACGAGCTACATTTCGGAAACTGCAGGCACTTTTCCTCCTTAAGCAGCATGGCCTTTGAGCTTCTATCGGATCTAAACGTACAGTTCGAAGATTTTGGTACGCTTCGATGCTGCTTCCAACTCATTAGCCACATTTAACCAATATTGATCTTCATCCACCACGTGACCGGCTGCAAATTTATTCTGAAGCATGCGAGCTATGGTAAAATTTTATTCGAGTTGCGCTGAAAATGCCGCGTGCGTTTGATTATTGTTAATGCTAGCAGAGGTGTAAACATGTTTGCTTGTTTTGTCCTCGGAAGAAAATCAGCTGTGTGCTTACGCTTCTTAATAGCATTCGTGGTGCTGTTTTTACGCTATCGGGTGCTGTTACAGGTGACCCAGTCGAATCATAGGCATTCCTGAAGACATTCTGCGTATTTTTACCAAAATTTCAGTGCAAAGATATTCGGATGTAGTACGAGTGATTGCAAGGAGTACAATTTCAGTCTAACTCTGGCCACCAGGTGACTCTGGTTTAAATCAAGTGCTTGAACCAGAACATGTTTCTGTTTGCCAGAATGTGGTCGATCTAAGTACTATAAATATTTACCCTTACATTTGCGTGGATTAAATCGTGACGCATTATGTCAAGATGCGACCTGTGGTGAAGGAAATTTAGATGCACCTCGCCTGATTCCGATGTCACAACTATTTTCAGCTATTTCCATCTTTCCGGATCTGTGCTTTTCTTTTGATTTTAATCTTATTTGGCGTTAAAATCATCGGCAATCATTAGAATTTCTTAATACTGCTCAAGGCCAAACGCCTAATTTGGTAACTTTTCTCAGAAATTATTCGTTTAATTAGTGTAATGATTGATGGTTGGCGCTCACACAATTACGACTCCAAGTATCAGGTTGCCAACACGGAAGCTAGCGTAGGCCAAACGAGAGTTCTTAGCTCACTTGTGAACTATGTTATTCTCTACAACATTTAATAGCAGGGGGGCGATTTGATACCTAGCTGGCTTCCTCTCGAATTGGAATTGGAGATCAGTTTTGTTTTACTGTGAACGTGGCCCGAATGAGAAATTATGGAGTGCTTGAAGTAGCTCTGGCTTTCTGGATATAAATTATGTTGAAACTGCGTTTGTCTAGTTCGTCAGTTGTAAAAGAAAGCCAATAGACAGGCTATCCTTGGATTTGTGAGGCATGCGAGGACCAGCAAAGACTGCTGAAATTCTACTGCATGTATTTCGGCATCTTTTCTGGTCTTGTATAAAGCAGGTGGCATACTTGTTCGTCTTTCTCCTGGTTCTACAGAACTCATTCGTATGGACACAATTTTTAGGATCTCTAATAGAAATAGAAATTGCCTTTCAGGTTCTAAGCTATCTTTCATTGGAGGTTTTAAATTGGAACCACACTTATTTCTTCAACGATGGGTGCGCGACTGTATAAGCCCTTTACTAAAGTAGCAAAAAGAGCCGTTCAAAGTAGATAACGCAATCAACGCCTGTTTAAGGAATTACAAAGTTTGTTTCCTTTATGTGCCGTAAGTTTCGGAAATGGTGTTATTTGATTATTATCAGATAACACACATTTTCTCTTTTCTGGTTTGCGCTGTGTACATTTTTAAACGAAATATTTTTTCTACGAACGCCTAGGTGTTAAAGTGTTGACAGGTCAGGAATTAAGCTAATGCCGACATCAGTCATATTAACGTGTTCTCACTTGTTTAAAAAATTATTTTTAGCTCTGTGGAACGGGCTGCATCTGAGTTCAAACGCCATCCTTCTCGTTTAAAAAGTAAGCTTTAGCATATTTGCCTTCACTTTAATCATTCGTATTTGTATAGCCTGCATTCCTATTAAAATCGATTATTATGCTTATTGCTTCTACTATTACTTGAAGCAGATTGAAATTTTCATTCAAGTAAGACATTGGTGTGCGGCTGCGCAGATAAGGTGGTCTTCAATTTGGATCAGTACGCATTCTCTGTTTCCTATACTCCAGCTGAGATTATGATCCACTCTAATGCATGGACGATGGGATTCTTTATAACCAGGTTTATAATTACCTTTTCTACGAACGTCGCTATCTGCTGGTATTGTGCTTTTTGGCTTTATCAATGTTTTATCCGTAATGCCATTTGGGAACTTATGATTGCGACGCTTACCAAATGTAATTTCAATTCATTGCAGCCTTTGTGCCCAATAGATCATTATTCATTGTACCCTTCCTATGTGCAAAAAAAGAAATTTTATCAGATACAAGAAACGCTCCTCAAGTATCTACTAATGAACATATCATTATACATAAATTGGAAGGCAAAATAAGATAGAAATATGTGAACATAGAGAGAGTGGGAAAAAGGAAACCAATCAATTGCGTGCGTCACATCCAGTTCAAGCTTAATGCCTGTAAGTGCTTCTTCTGCTTGCATAAATCCGGCTGCATTTGTTTATCCATAAAGCTTCGTATGTGGCTTGCTCCTTTTTGTTATTGCATTTATTAATTACTTTGAATGCTACATCTGGAGAACATACGTGTGATGTTTCGATGATGTTTTGCGTAATTGCAGACGTGTATTCACCATTTGATTTACAACAGCTGTTTAAGTTACAATGTTCTCTCATTCGAGTGATTAACCGTCTGGCCTTCACCAACAATCAAAGAGAAACAGCCGTTAATGTCGACATCAAATATTATTTACCAATATACATGCGCAAGTTTTTGATCAACTTACGTAGGCCGATCGACCAGACGGTTAATTACTCGAATGAGAGAACATTGTAACTTAAACGCCTGCTTTAAATCAAATGGTGAATGCACGTCTGCAATTGCGCAACACATCATCGAAACATCGCACGTATGTTCTCCAGACGTAGCATTCAATATAATTACTAAATGCAATAACAAAAGGGAGCTAGCCACATACGAAGCCTTATGGATAAACAAATTGCAGCCGGATTTATGCAAGCAGAAAAGCATGTTCAGGCATTGAGCTTGAACTGGATGTGACGCATGCAATTGATGGGTTTCCGTTTTTCACACTCCCTCTATGTTTACATATTTCTATCTTCCGACAAAACAATTTAAAAAATATTTCTATCTTGTTTTGCCTTCCAATTTATATATAAAGATATGTTCGTTAGTAGATACTTGAGGAGATAATGAGAAAGAAGCGTTTCTTGTATCTGATAAAATTTCTTTTTGTTTTTGCACATAGGAAGAGTACAATGAATTTAATTAAAGCTCGCATTTCAAAAGAAATCATTATTCGTTTACCAAGTGACGGATTGGCGTAAGGAATCATATGGAAAGTGTTTGCCATGGCAGAAACATCTTACGTCAACTACATTCAAATTTGGTTAGTATGAGACCCGCTCGTCTGCCAGGATGGGCTCCACGTGCGCTTCACAGCTCTTGGTTGGAAACTTTGCGCGATATGACATCTAGTCGTGCTCAGGCGCGATCCTGTTGCAGATTAGTAGTAGAATCATCCGCGTAATTTTCTTTTTCTAATTTGAGCAGAATAAGCTGCTAGGTTTGGTTGTTGTTATGACGTAATACAGTGTAAACCGCAAGCATGGTGTGTTGCTCATGTTGCCTTACCTTAAAGCTGACCTGGCCATAATAGTGTTGTGTAGAGGTTTAGTTTGCCTCACATTTGCATATCATCTAGGTTTATGTTCTCATAGTAACTAGATTCTCCTCCTCATAAATCACTCTATTTTAATAATTTGTTTGCCTAAATTATTATTTTTTTCATTCCTATTACATTTTGCAATGCTTTTTCTTTTTGTGATATTTTTCATGTGGTTGTGTAGCAGAGAAGCATAAGTTACTATCGGCTATTTTATTGTTGTGTATGGTGTTGATGATCATTTATCGTTGCCCATTTTTACACGATTTGCTCGAAAAGCTGATTAACTAGTCCATAATAACTTATGTGTTACTAGATTAGCGAATTAGGAGATTGGCTTCATTCCTCATCATGTACTGAAAATGATATATAGCTGTTTAATCAGCTATGCTGGAAGTATTATGCTAGTATGGATGCCCAATGCTTAAATGCACCAAATTTGATTTTGGTAGCTTCATATTATGTGGTAAATGAAACGTATTTATTCGGCTACTTTAATTTCTGAACAACTTGGCGCTTTCAATTCGGTGACATGCAAGATGACGCCTCGGCAAAAATATTTGTGCACCTTTAAGCCTTTAATGCTGACTCTCTAGTACTCTTACTATAGTAAAGTTTCTTTGCAAAACGTTTGACTGACTTCCGAGTTTTAGAGCATTTTTAATTGTCCACATTTTGTTTAATTGAGCCATTTTTAAAAGTATTTTCGTAAGTTCGCGACACACTCTGGAGAAAAAATTAGTGCCAGTGGCTGGCCTTCTGAATAAAAATGTGCACGTGGAGTCGTGCTGTCATCGGATTGAGCAAATGAGCACAAAACAGTAAATGTGCTTAGCTGTCCAATTGGCACTGTCATCGTGGCGAATTTTGGACCACACGCGTAAAATTTAAAGCAGAACTTTGTTCTTCTTCCTAAGATACCGGGTAATAAAAAGACATTCGGCCTCTGCGACGATTTCCAAGCGTATTTGTCTTGATTCAGTAGCATTTGGCTATTAATTGGAGCTATTTTAAAATGGCCCATCCATTTGTATCAGCTAGAAACCAAACATATTGTGGAACCGTCCTGATTACTTTGTAGTGTGGGAGAAGTTCGATTACAGTTGTCATCAATTGAACAGCTTTTTGTACGAAGGTCTTTGTTCACATTGATTCAAATCATTGCCAGCCAAACACCAGGCGCATTTATTTCGAGAATAAATTACGCCCAATTTACACTATCTGGTCATATCCAGGTAAATGTTTTACCTAAAATTTTAAATGATTTTGTGCTATTCAATCATTTTTAGCCTCATTAATCTTTCAAGCTCCGAACTCTGGGTCATGCCGATCAGATCCGCCGAACATCTCAACTGGAAATTTCAGTCGTAAAATTCAAGTGCTTACAGTTCCTCCACCGTGTAGTAAAGCTCAGTGAGTACAGATGAGCCAGTTATCTTAAATAACGTAGATGTTTTTATCGTCTGTGAATGTATTCTTTATTATATTTTCTAAAATTCAATAGCATAAAGTGTTTTAAATCAATGAGAGTGTTTGATTTTGCACTCTATTCGAGCCACACAAATCGCTGACTATGCGAGCTAGTGTATACGATTGTTCTCTTTTATTGCTGTCTTTTATTGGACTCACAGCTGCAAGGCAATCGATTTTCACCACCAAATCTATTAATTATTAAGAAACGCGTAAGAAGTAGTCAAGACTCAATCTGGTTCGAACCACTGCCACACTCCTCATCAATGTTTCACTGCCATACTACCAACAATTCGTTTATGGTTATATGTTATGCAGTCAAGCAATTTAACGTGTAGGCTAGCGACATGTCAGTATTTTCTGGTATTTTAACGCTTTTACTTGTTCAATCTACAGCATGAGCTGTTTAGAAGATGCTTGAAAATCCCTATCTTTCCTACCTCCGCGTTATATTTGGTTATGCATTATGGTTCAACTCCTGATGATGATGATTATTATTATTATTATTATTATTATTATTATTATGGTTATGATGATTAATTGTGCATATTCCTACTCCAAATTGTCTGAATAATGAACAAGAACGATGCTCATTGCTCATGTAGCCTTTTGTTTTAGAAAAATGATTTTCTAAATAACGAAGGATGTGTTAGGTAGCGTATGAATTGTCATTCAATTCAAAATGCTTTAAACTATAATAAAAGTGAATATATTCCGTTATATTTATGTTCCTTGAGATTTTGTTTACTAAGTGTACATTTTCGATATGGACTCCGGAAACCGTTTCAAGAACGAAAACAAATGAATATCTAATTATGTACTAGGTGTTGCGCAACTAGTAACAAACTAGTTCAATTATGACCAGAAGGATAAACCAAAGACAGCATGAACGCAAAGTATAATCTCGTGCACATTCGTTTCGTGCTTACTGGCGACTCATCAGTAGGAGTCGGTATTACGTCCTTACCCATTATATATTTGGGGAGAAATGTGGTAACAGATACAGTCTCCTATACGAATGTTTAAACCTGCAATGGTGAAAGTTAACTCATATAAAGTTCAATAACGCGACTTCAAAGCAACTCATTATATATACTATATATAGAGAGTATATATATATATATATATATATATATATATATATATATATATATATATATA
This sequence comes from Eudiplozoon nipponicum, assembly GCA_029291075.1. Taxonomy (NCBI): domain Eukaryota; kingdom Metazoa; phylum Platyhelminthes; class Monogenea; order Mazocraeidea; family Diplozoidae; genus Eudiplozoon; species Eudiplozoon nipponicum. Next base: position 99,564 of record JAQBSW010000107.1, read on the forward strand.
CCAAGTTTGTAAAGCGTGCCAACACCATATTTGTTGTGTCAGTACCTAATACCAACACTATGCTTACCGAAAAAGGTACACGATACCTACACTACGGTTGCCGAGTCGGTACATGGTATCACCACAATGGATTTGAAGTATACCAAATTCCACTAGAATTTAGAATTACAATTATTTTTGAACACCTGTTACTCCAGTAAATCCATACACTCTGATCTTGATCGATATCAGCTATCGCATTTCGCGGTAATCATGATATCATTCTATTAAATATATAACAATTAGGTACTGATTGTGGCAGAGAACTGATATAAATGCATTTGGGCATTAGGTGTTGCGCTGCTAGTAACATATTATTTTAAATATGAGCAGAAGTATAAACCAAAACCAGCCTGAACGGAACGTATAATCTCGTGTGCATTGGTTTCGTGCTTATTGGCGATTTATCAATAGGAACCGGTTTTACGCTCTTTACCCACTATATATTTGGATAAGGAATGTTTATATAAGATTGATGGGTCGAAGAAGAGTTATGTGTGTGTTGTTTTATTGTGCCTCTGTGTTACCATTTGTGTGATAAGTGAACGAGCTCTGAGCATGGTCATTGCAACTAGAGATGGAAACGCGAGGATGCTTCAGCAAAAGAGATACATAAATATATCATCCAATGAAACTACGCTACCAAAAGATGCTTGGTAGATTTAGGCCAAATTAAAATCTTTATGCGAACTGAAAATACATTGTTTGGCTATTGAATGTATTTTGTTATTTATGCCAATTTGAGGAATGGTATGACTCTTGAAAAACTGAAGTCATTTCTCCAACTTTTCGGCAAAAAAATGTAGCTAGGACATTAAAGATGCTTCACTTCCCACCAATTGTTGTCTAAGCGCTTCCGAGCATAAATTTAGATTTTTGCTTGAATTTAACACTAGTGTCAAGCGCGAGATGAGTTATTGAAGCTGGAAATTGTGATCTTCGCCTTCGTTTTAAAACAGCCAACTATTATGGTTAGCAATAAATTGATACAACATCAACATACATGGAGTGAGAAGAGCGTTTTCTAACGCTGTCAAAGTTGTTATATTTGATACAATTACGAGTAGTTTTCGTAATCAACGTTTAGAAAATTATCAAATTTGCTTTATTTTGGCGATTTTTTATTATTTGCACATTACAAGATATTTAGATTTAGATACTGTTTGTTGCGAAGAACATATATATGCAAATATAGCCATAGTGTTGGTATCCTTTACAGACTCGGTATATATATTATATAGTGTGAGTTAGCATTGAAGTCGCATTGTCGTTGAATTTAGATGATGTTAGCTTCACTATTACAGGTTTACACATTCGTCTAGGAGATTGTACCGTCCTATTATTCCACATTCTTCTACCAAATATAGTGGTTAAAGGGCGTAATACCGGCTCCTACTGATGAGTCGCGAGTAAGCACGAAACGAATGTGCATGAGATTATACTTTCCGTTCATGCTGCCTTTGGTTTATCCTTCTGGTCACAACTAAACTAATTTGTTACTAGGTTCGCAAAACCTAATACATACTTGAAGATATTTAGATGACTTTTAATATATGATATTGTTAGTATTCTATCCCGTTGCTTGAGTGATGCTTAAAAATATTTTCTTTTTATCTGTTAAATACTTTAGACGGAAGGAAATATTGCTTAAACAAGCGAACAGGTGTGCTGGCTGTGGTCTTTTTGTCAATTCAGGTATATAATTAATTATTTCTCTAGAAATAACTTCAGGTGGTGTTTTGTTTAGTCAATGCTATGCTTTCAAACAAGTTATATTTTCTTCCACTTTAAGCTACATCTTTTCGAGGAATAAAGGTTCAAATGGATTCGCACAAATTTCATGACGCGATATGTATGGAAGTGTTCATCTGTTGCGGTCTGGATCTAAACGCCTAAAAAACTGTCGTATATACGAGGCCTAAAATAGTGCTCTTTGGTGCACTGCTGATATTTGTCAATGAACTCATCTGCCCAAGATTCCTAGCAGCACTAAACGAACCGGCTTCTGCCAAAATTTCAGGATGTATTGGCCTTTCTGCAGCTGCCGTTGACAAAACACTATTATCGCCTGTCTGTTTCACTTAACCATAATTCCAAGTTCTTCAATTCAAATTTACTGCCAGTACACGTTCTGCTAGGAACTTAATCTTGACACTACTTTAAATCCATAACGTAGTGTCTAGTAGATGGATTGACTCTGCTCATCGATCAGATTTAAAAAACTGTATAATTATGTTATTTCAAATTTCTCAGCCAAGTTTTTTAAAGAAACATACCCTTAATGCCAGTTTACGTTGTAGAATTTTTTTACTTTGAAGTATTTGAATATTTTCTTTGTTTATAGATTGTTTAAAGCACATGCGTTTCTGCGAGTACTTAGGGCAGTACTTTTGTTCAGTTTGTCATTGTAATACATTGATGGTGATACCAGGGCACGTACTACTATCGTGGAACTTCAGCATGTTACCTGTATGTAACTACGCCAGAGATTTGCTCACTAGATTGCACAATCGTCCAATTCACCGATGGGCTGATTTTGCTCCGTGTGTTCAGGCGGATCAATCACTGAAATCTGTATTGGCGTTGCGACAACAGGCTTCTGAGATGACAGCGTTTGTCAGTCTGTGTGCAGATAGTGAGTTTCAGTAGATCATTCATAGAATATATAAACCAAGTATAACGTACCTAGTAATTAGTTGGCTCGTATAGGACCGGGGAAATATTCCTAAGTCAGTCTGAACAAGAGTTATAATCTTATGTATGCATGCGTGTCATGCTTAATATCCACTCATCTGTAGGATCCGGAACTACGCCCAATCCAATTTATTTGGTGATCAAACTAGGTAAAACAAAGTGACGGTTTTCACACTGACATTAGCGTATTCTTCGGGAATATATGATTTAGTTCAGAAACGACAGCTAGGAAAAGCGTAACTACACTTGGTTTCGCGTAGTGGCTTATAAGGCCCCACGATAATGCCAGTGCACGAACAAACTGTTTTTTCTTGTAAAATTCTAGACGTCTGTTTATTGCCATACAAAAGCCAAAATGACATGTTTCACTGTCATGTAACCATAAGAAGCGGAAAAAATATATAAATATATAAATAATGGCAAAAGTATTAATTTAGATACAAATTATTAATGAGATTTACGATACACTGAGAGATAAAGAGTACTTAGTTACTATGAGTATATTTATCAAGATGACTCACAGAAGTGAGGCAAACTAAACCTCTACACAACACCATTATGACCAAGTCAGCATTAGGGTAAGGCAACATCAGCAATACAGCTTCCTTGCGGCTTTAACTGCATTACGTCAAATATATATATATATATATATATATATATATATATATAAATATATATATATATATGGCTCTAAAGGGACACAGCCATCATCTCGTTTCATGCGAAACTTCTGAGTTTGGTCTAACTGCGCAGTAAATTTTATTGATAAATGTGTAGTGAAGGAATGAGAGCAATCGTGCCAGATGCGCAGGGCAAGCTTCGGCTGCTGAGGGAAACTGGCCACTGACATCTGAGCAGATAGTGCTCATCAGCCTTGGTTGGCAGCCTACCTAGGAGAAGGAAAACTCCGAATACAAACCATCCTCACTAGGATTGGGCGACTTAGTGTTCTTTTACAGTCCACATATAACCATGAACAAAACGAATTACAATGATAACATACTGCATCGGCCGACGCGCAGTCCAAAAACAGTCGTCGTATCTGCTGAGCCGTGCAGGGCGGATAAGTGAAATCGGGCTACTGAAGGCAACTTTATTTCCGATTCTGCTACTTTCCTTCCCTTTCCTCTTCTCAATCTAACAATATCGCCCTTTTAGATACTATAAATATGGTTGGTGTTGATCATATCGCTGAGCCCAATATCAGATTATCATATATCTAAAATAGTTTAAGTAGACTATCATTCATTAAACTTAGGCTAGGTTTTAACATAGGCGCATTTAATGTTTGAACGTTGAAATGACTTGGATAAGAACGGATACTCAAACATCAAGCCTTTATTAATATTGGAAAACGTTTTGTTAGTATGTCGCATTCTTCACGGGACAAAACATGTTTAGTTACATTACGAAAGAAACTCTAACTCCTTTTGCAATCTGCATCTAGTTTTGTAAAAAAAATTGAATTATATTTGGACAGATTCAGTCGAAGATTGAATTTACGCTTATCGAAACACATACCAAGTTCGTGTGTGCAAATAAGCATTGGTGTTGAACGTAATTAAACATGGTTTGTCCTGTGTTGTATACGACATGCCAACAGAACGCTTTTTAATTTAAATTAAGATTGGATGTGCGATTTTGCGTTCCTATTTAGAGGTAATCGCAGCAAATAAGCGTTGTCCAGAATTTTTAAATAAAAACAATCTGTTCTTGCATTGGCATTACCATGGAGCCTTCGAAGCCCCGAGAAAGACTGCGTTTTTTTGTTTTCTTCTATTTGAAGTTTCTGGATCATTATACCTTTTACGTGTTTATTTCGAGCCTTTTTTACTATTTATGCAAAACTATTGCTTTTGTCCAATAAATCAGTTGATATGTTGGAGCGAAAAATCTACTGTGCTGTACTGAACGTGTTTTTAACTTTAAATCTTTGGAGAAGTTTATTTTGAGTCTGATGAATATTTATTACATTACCAGTTTCGCTTTGCCGAGTAAAAGTCAATTTGTTGGAACCATTAACTTGTAAATATCTTTAAAATTTTCTTATTCTAAGCTTTAAGCTTTAATTTTAACTGTTTACATCATTGAGCCGTCTATTGTTTTCGTTTATTTATTGATGTCGGCACTGCTTAATTAAACGAACATTGGGTGCGCGGGCGGTGATAACAATTATTATAATCAAGGTTGCGGTCTTGATATAAACACCTGACCCATTAATAACTTACAAATCTCAATAAAAACTAAGAATTGAATATAGTGTAGAAAAGACAATTCATCCAGTAGACCGGTTTCGTCCTTATTGGGAACTCATCATGTACTGGCCAGAATTTGCCGCGGACAGGACTCGAACCTGGGCACGTCTGCTTCGAAATCTAGTGCTCTAACCACTGAGCCATCCTGCCGCACGACCGGTTTCGTCCTTATTGGGAACTCATCATGTACTGGCCAGAATTTTCCGCGGACAGAACTCGAACATGGGCACGTCTGCTTCGGAATCTAGTGCTTTAACCACTGAGCCATCCTGCCGCACACTACACTGCACACAATTTCTAGTTATATATTAACTAATGTAACTTAGTTAGTCTATTTTTCTTTAGGTGGAGCTCATATGGCATCCATTTAGACCCAAAGTTCCAACTAACCATCCCCAATCTGTCATTACAGTAATGACGGATTGGGGATGGTTAGTTGGAACTTTGGGTCTAAATGGATGCCATATGAGCTCCACCTAAAGAGAAATAGATTACCCAAGTTAGTATATAAATAACAATTGTGTACAGTGTAGAGTGTGGCATCATCATCATCATCATGTCCAGCCACACAAAAGTCAAGTGACTAATGTTTCACTGCCATATAACCATAAGGAGTGGAAAAAAAGTATATAAGTGAATTTAGACAAATTATTATTGAGATTTACGAGAGAGAGAGAGAGGGGTAGAGAGAGAAGGAATACCTTGCTACTATGAGTAAATTTATCAGGATAACTCACAGAAATGAGGCAAACTAAACCTCTCCACAACACCATTATGGCCAAGTTAGCATTCGGGCAAGGCGACATCAGCAACACAGCTTCCTTGCGGATTTCACTGTATCACGTCATAAACAAACCAAACCTCGCAGCTAACTTTGCCCTACTAAGAAAAGAAAGTTACGAAGATGATTCTACTAGACATCTGCAACAAGATCGCCACTGAGCTCGATTCGATGCCATATCGCTAAGGGTTTCTAACCAAGAACTGTGATGCGCACGAGGACCCCATCCCGGCAGACGAGTGGGTCCTATACTACCCAATTTGGATGTAAGTGACTTTAATTGTTTCTGCCATGTCAAAATCTGCCCACCTTGTTTCTTACGCCAATTTGGTGCTGGATGAGAGAACAGAGCTCTATTGGGCAATCGAAATGAGGGCATACGCAAAACGTGACCGAGCCAACGAAGTTGATGGAGCCTTATTTGCTTTTCTAACGACGAGCACTTATTGTCAGATCCAAAAATACGTCTACGGATGTCAACGTTAGTTATTCGTTGTTGGTAACCAACATGTGCTATACTTCTCAAACAACGATGATCGAATGCCTGTAAGCGTCTCAGATCATCAACTCTAAGAGGCCAAGTTTCACTAGCGTATAGTAAGACTGCGCGTACAGATGCATTGTAAACACGACCTTTAAGGCAAAGTGAAATATTGGCGTTTCTCCATAAATGACGAAGGTTCGAGAAAGCTACTCTAGCTTTCGCGATCCGTATTCTCACCTCGTCGGACATATTGCCTACGTTATTGATAGAGCTCCCAAGATATGTAAACCTGTCGACTATGTCAAGATCTTCATTCTGCAGTCGCAACGTTGGAGTGAGTGGTGGGTGATCCTGTAACAGTATCTTACATTTAGAGGGTGCGAATTTCATACCGAAAGACGGAACAACGTCTGTTAATCTATTCAAGGTGGCCTGGGCAGCATGCTGATTGTCGAATAATAGTACGATATCGTCCGCATAGTCAAGATCGACTAGTTTATCTCCCGGGAGAACTTCAACTCCAGCGTCCTGAATGTGTGAGAGAGTGTTGTTCATAATAGCATCGATTACAAAATTAAACAAAAATGGGGAAAGTGGACAACCTTGACGAACACCACTGCTGGTTGTAAAGTTATGCGTTAATTCGTTGTAGACCTTAACGCGACCAGAAGTATTTGTGTAGAGAGCTCGTATAATATTAACAAATTTAGTGGGCACACCGCTTTTCGACAAGATATGGAATAAAACATTGCGATCCACCGAATCAAATGCACCCTTGAAGTCTAGAAAGACGACTATTGTGGGACGGTGATATAAATGTCTCTGTTCGAGAACTTGCCTTAACGTAAAAATATTATCTATACAACCTCGTCCTGCGCGGAATCCGGCCTGTTCTTCTCTTGTATGTGATTCACGTGAAGCGCTAAGACGACGTAGGATAATCGAAGCAAATAACCTTGATACGACCGGAGTCAAACTTATACCACGATGGTTATCGCACGAATTACGATTGCCTTTTTTGAAGATGGGAATGATGGTCGACTCATTCCAGTCAAGTGGTACGGTTTCCTCATTCCATATAGTATGAAAAAGTTTGGTCAACGCTCCTGAAATTATATCGCCACCATCCTTAAACAATCCCGGAAGCAGATCATCGGGGCCGGCGGCTTTGCGGCGCTTAAGAGATAGGATTGCATCGCGTACTTCTAACTCGGATGGTTCTTCGGGACTAACATTCCACACTGTTGATGCAGACATGCTTTCGGTAATCGGAACTGACGCGGGTGGCCAAGAAAATTGATCTCTAAAGTGTTCAGCCCACATGTCAAGACGACTTATACAATTATTAGTTATCACTGACATATGTATTTTATGGATCAGGCGTTTATATCAAGATCGCAATTAACCGAGTTACACTAATTAGTATATAACTGAAAGTGTGTGTAGTGTGCGGCAGGGTGGCTCAGTGTTTAGAGCACCAGATTCCGAAGCAGACGTGCCCAGGATCGAGCCCTGTCCGTGGCAAATTCTGACCAGTACGCGAGGTGTTCGCAATAAGGACGAACCCGGACACTGGATGGATTGCCTTTTCTACACTACACAGTTCTTGGTTTATACTGACAAATGTATGTAATTAAAGGGTTAGGTGTTTATATCAAGTTGGTGATTTTGGTTATAGCAAATATTATCACCGACCGCGAAATCAATTTTCGAATAATTAATAAATGCTAATTTCAATACCACATGCTTATCTAATGTGCTGTCTGTTCAGTAGTGACAGATTGGAGATAGTTAGTTGAAACTTTGTGTCTAAATGGATGCCATATGAGCTCTACCTAAAACAGAAAAGACTAACCGAGATACATTAATTAGTATAGAACTGAAAATTGTGTGGTGTGCGGCAAGGTGGTTCAGTGGTTAGAGCACCGGATTCCGAGCCAGACGTACCCAGGTTCGAGCCCTGTCCGTGGCAAATTCTGGCCAGTATGTGATGGGTTCCCAATAAGGGAGAAACTGGTCTTTTGGATGTATTAACTTTTCTACACTATACAATTCTCAGTTTATACTGACTTAATATAAGTACTTAATGGGTAAGGTGCTTATATCAAGTAAGCAACCTCGATTATAGTAAATCTTTATCACTGCCCGCGCATAATATTGAAGTTAAGTTTACAGCTTCGGCACAAACATATATATATAACATATATATATATATATATACATATATATATATATATATATATATATAGATTAATAATAATTAAACACACTGATTGTGCGGGTGGTGGTAACATCAAATCTGTTTATGAGCTTCATGCAACAATCCCATCAGTTTTAACCAGTCGTTTAACAATCACGCTGTCAGAATACCCGATCGGCAGCTTCTGAACTCCACGTTCATCAACACCTGCCATTGTACTCTGGCGATGATCATGGGAGGTTGAAACGCGTCAGTGATTGCCACTGGTGGTAGTTTTGTTATGTTGTTCGACGACTGGTTAAATACAATGGGTTTGGTGTTTACTTCAAGCTCGCAAACTTGATTTAAAGAATTGTTGCCACCTCCCGCGCAATCAATTATTGTTTAATTGTATTTTCTATATATATGTTTGTAGCGAAAGCTGCAAACAGTTAATGTTTCTGACTGCATAGAAATTGTGCAGCCGACTTTTCCAGTCAAGTACAATGTATGCGAGACTACTAGAGATGAGAGCCACATATCCAATATTGTTTTCCATATATATGCAATGCGGTTTGATCCTCGATAGTCAGTTTGCCGTCGTACTCTGATGATGATCATGGAAAGTCGAAACGCGTCAGTGCGTTGCGACTGGCGGTAGTTTTATAATGTTTTTTGAAGACTGTTTAAATACAATAGGATTGGTGTTTACTTCAAGCTTGCAAACTTGATTTAAAGAATTATTACCACCGCCTGCGCAATCAACTATTGTTTAATTGTATCCTGCCAAATGTACGTAGCTAATGGGTCAGGTGTTTATATGAAGATCGCAACCCTGATTATAATATTTCGCAACAGTTTTACGATTGGTTTGTTGCTTACAGTGTGTTGACTTGCGGTTAGGCGTCATTCTCATTTTCTAAGTACTGCCTGAGATATAGTTATTTTTTTATCAATTATTTTTGCCTTATTTTCCTGTTTGAATATGACTTTTTTTAAATTTTCACTTCTTTCTCTTACGCCACACTCGTCTTAAGCTGTACTGATAAATCACTGACACAAAGAACGATTTGCAGGTTGTAGTATTAGTATATGTGTATTAAAGCATCAATTGACGTAGATTCTGGTTTCCCACGCCAAGGAGTCCTAGTTATTGATTGCGCCTCCGTAGTAGATTAAAAGCAGACATGCTCGCGATGCTATTTGAATGCCAGAACATGCAACTGCGAGGATAATGTGCGCATGATGAAGTAAAGTCTGCCCCAGTACTTGTGAGGTGACGTCGCTAGTCGGTTTCCAGTTTCCTCCAGAACAACTTGTGATATTAACCATCGCAGTAACATCGCATAAAATTATTTACATGTGAAGGATGGACGTATGCCCATATTAACAACGAGGCGCGAATACGGCTTACTAGACAACTATCTCTAATTCGAACGATATCGATTTAGCAGTAGGCATTTTTAAATTCGTTTCTAATTCGAAGAAGTATTGGCAATATAAAATCAATTTAATCGGTTGCATTAATAAAACCTAAATCGTGCTTCGCTTCCTAAGTAAAAACTTGTAATTTGACGTTTTCAAATAGGTACAAGCGCACTAAACGGTTTGTTTGCCAGCATTCCACGCCATTGGCTCTACTGCTCGTCACCGGAGACTACGTTATGGAGTCTTGCTGACCTTTGTTTGGTTTCAACAGGTATTTTGTTATCTTTAAATTAATTAATTCTAATATATATAGTTTATTTTACTTTTAAATGTTGTCAATTTTCGATTTTTGCAAATAAAGTTTACATACTTTAAATAAATTCCAATCCAATATTGTAACAATCGTACTGTGTGGTACAAATTTGATCGTTTTCGCGCACTGGCGTGTTTAAAACTCAGTAGATATCCACGCTCGATAGAAAACAGTTTGACGGAGTACAGATCCCTTATGAGTTTGTGCGCACAGCGAACTCATTTTGCTATATAGAGTGAAAAGAGGTAGAATTATCATAATCAGCGAAGCTTTAGCAGTAAGTCAGTGAATGCCACAGGTGCAAAAATAACGCTCCATCACCTATAAAACCAGAAATATCAAGTACGGAACCGTCAACAACATAAGTGGTAAGACTAGCACCTTAATTTACAAGCAAAAATACTTGGTGCTAAGATTAGCAAAAGTACCAATAGTCAAAATCAGTGATAGCGCAAATAAAGCTTTATCATTGTCAATGCTAATTTTATTCGATGCAAATTTTACGGTAGACAAACAGTCATATTTACAGCAAAAATCATTGCTTCCAAATTAAAATCGTCTATATATAGTGTAGCACAGAACGTTGCAGCATACACACAACATAACAATATGATGCAGTTTCCCGAATGGCACAAAAGAAAGTTGAAGCAGCATTAACACGCACATTTAATCCAGTCAAACTACGAGTGTTATTTAGGGTAACACACTTGGCTTTACCAGCAATCAAAGAGAAACAGCCGTTAATGTCGATATCAAATATTATTTACCAATATACATGCGCAAGTTGTCGATCAACTTACGTAGGCCGATCGACCAGACGGTTAATTACTCGAATGAGAGAACATTGCAACTTGAACGCCTGTTTTAAATCAAATGGTGAATACACGTCTGCTATTGCGCAACACATCATCGAAACATCGCACGTATGTTCTCCAGACGTAGCATTCAAAGTAATTACTAAATGCAAAAACAAAAGGGAGCTAGCCACATACGAAGCCTTATGGATAAACAAATTGCAGCCGGATTTATGTAAGCAGAAGAAGCACGTACAAGCGTTGAGCTTAAACTGGATGTGACGCACGCAATTTGATTGGTTTCTATTTTTCACACTCTCTCTATGTTCACATATTTCTATCTTGTTTTGCTTTCCAATTTATATATAAAGATATGTTCATTGGTAGATATTTGAGAAGACCATGCGGAAGAAAATTTTCTTATATCTGATAAAATTTATCTTTTTTTGCACACAGGAAGGGTACAATGAATAACAATATTTATTTCGCGCAATCACTGGCTCCTGTCCTGTTTTTCACCATTAGAATCAAATATCTCTTAAAAGTTAATGTTTTTGTAACTTGCGATCATCACATTTAGAGTATCCTCGGTTTTCTTTCGTTGGTTTGTAGATTTGCACCATCAGTTCCGAAAAGATCCGATTGATCTCCATTTCGTAGAACGCGTTGAGCTCTTAGTCGTGATGGCTGGACGAATCAGCGTCCAGCAACAAGGCATGTCGACCAAGACTAGGTCGTACCTCATTTCCAGTGGTTAGTACGAATGATGTGGAAGCCTTCGGAGTGAGGGAACGAATCAGCACCAAGCCACCACGAAGACAAGCTCAATGCGTATTTCGAAATGGGGATCAATCGAATCTTTGCGGAACTGATGGGGCAAACCTACCGCACACGAAAGAAACAGTGGATATTCTTAATGAGAATAAGATGAAAACTTGTCTAGTAAAATTTATGCGAGACTACTAGAGGTGAGATTCGCATATCTAATTTTGCTTTCCTTATATATGCAATGCGGTTGGATCCTCACTAGTCAGTTTGCCGTCGTACTCTGATGATGATCATGGAAGGTCGAAACGCGTCAGTGCGTTGCGACTGGCGGTAGTTTTGTTATGTTGTTCGACGACTGGTTAAATACAATGGGATTGGTGTTTACTTCAAGCTCGCAAACTTGATTTAAAGAATTGTTACCACCACCCGCGCAATCAATTATTGTTTAATTGTATTGCCTAACGTTTGTTTCATTGCAATGAATGTATAAGACATGGAAATTCTGAAATGCGGCTCTCAACTATAATAATCTCCCATAAACTGTACTTGACTGGAAATGTCGGCTGCACAATTTCTATGCAATCAAGAACATAGCAGCTTCGCAGCTTTCACCGCGCGTATCTAAGGTGTTCAATTAAACATTCGTTAATTGCATAGTTTATGAAAACAATCCTTTACATCAAGCTTGCGAGCTTGATATAAACGCTAATCCCATTGGATTTAACCATTCGCAAAACATGGGAAAGCTTACGTTAATCATTGGTATTGACGCGTTTCGACTTTCAAGAACACGGCGGCAAACTGACTAACGATGAAAAACCCGCAAATCATGTACAAGGTATGAACAAACAGATACTTGGCTCTTACGAATGATAGTCTCGAATGAAAAATTAAGTAATAATGTTTTATATAATATTGCTACAAGCTTGTACCGTCGAACTGTCACACATTCCTTGATCAAATATATAGTGGACTTGGGGCGTAGCTCCAATTCTTGCTGATTGGTCGACAGTTAGCACGAAACACGCCCATACAAGAGACTACACATTGTGTTCACATTGGCATTGACTTATAATTTTGTCACGTTTGCACTAAATTGTTGCTAGCTATGCAATACCCAATAAATAAATAAAATGATAAATAATCGAAGTTGGAAATTTAGGCAGGTGAATAAAAATGGCTGAGCAAAGATTTATTTATTTATTTATCATACAATGTTCGTTTAATACTATGCTTGTTTATTAAGTACTAGGTTACTCAATTCCTGCATGAATAAACTCTTCGCCCGCTTGATATTGAAACTCTTCTTGCCATGCGAAATATTTATAGTACTTATTTATGTCTTTTTTAATTCGTTTTATTACGCCCTGTTGTCTGATAATGTGTATAAGGTGTGTTCTATGAACAGCTGAGAGACAGCCTCGAAGCTACCTGCTTGGAGCACATGAACAATTGCCAACGGTGTAGGGCCCGTGGTCACCTGTGTGAGGGCTGTCATGGTGCGGGCCCATCAGGCGCAGCGTCTAAACGGCCAGTTTTCCGCAGGTCTGCTGGTAATGCTATGAACTTCAGCTTTAGAACCTTATCCAGATCGGCTTCACGACACCTGGGTAGACTTACTGTGACGAATTCTTCTTCTGTATCGTCTGACAGACACGGCGCTCAAACGTCGTCTCAGTGTTCTACTGTTCCCTCTAATCCATGGTCGGATGTGCTATTTCCTTTTAGCGGAGAAGTTAACGTTTCAGTGTGCCCAAACTGCATGGCGTGCTACCACAAAGAGTGCACACCAATTAATTTGATAACTGAACCTCAGATTGCCTGTTCAAGATGTGTTCGTCGTGAAGCCCGCCGAAGAACAAGTGAATTAGAGGATGCAGAACTCTAGTCGACACGTCTCATAACACTGAGCCACAGTTTTGATAAGTACATTTGGCACCGAATAGCCACTGGATCATGCTAAATCTTTTTTGGCTGCTATTTTTTTATGTCTGAAGAAGGCGATTCCATTAATCCGCAGATGATGTGATATATTAGGGTACTTTATTTGCGAATTGGATTTCTTACGCGATCTCACGCCTATTTGCCAAGTACCTGTCTGCTTTATCTGTTGCTGTGGTCTCAACATTATCTACATGCTGATTTGTGTTCGTTTTCTGTTCTAGGTCAATCTCCTCACCTGTGGTTGTGGTACTCATCGCTATGGATAGTAAAATAACAAAATTTAAAAACTGAGGCTTCACTGCTGCATAAATAGGTAAAATATTCCTGGCTACGCGTGGGCTGGTAAAAGCACTGCGACGCCAACTCGCATAAGGCATTATTGACTCTGACAATGGTGTTATCCTTCTGACGAGGAAATTTTGGACATAATAATCGGTTTTGTCACCTCTTAAATTTCGTTTTATTCATTTTGATCTGTACAAATTAAGTGCAGGGCGAGTGGAATTGCTGATTATTCAGATACGGCCCATGTTCTATCGCAAGTGTCTCTTGTTTTATGCCTAGTTTTCCAGACTTTTCCTTGTTAATTAATGAACGGATTGTTTTGTCGGTTTTGTGACCTGTGAAATCTGTTACAGATGACTTCATCTGCAGAGCCAGACATTTGCTGGTGGTGAGCCTCGTAGTTAAGTATTAATTTATACAACTGATCAGGTGCCATTTTTCTTTCTCTGAAGCCTGTCTCTTGGCTCAATTTGAGACAAATGAGGGTACTGATAAACTGTGCAAACAGACAGGCAAAAATAAACAAGCGTACAATTGCGCTTGAGGGTTAAACTTTCAAGTAATGCACCAAATCAGCGGCAGACAAAATAAAACTGTCATTAAAGCCTTTTAATAGTCTCCTCGGATATAGAATACGCCATGACACAAAAAATGCTCGATTGCCTAAAACAGTGTTTTAGCCCGCGCTATCTCTATTACACACATACTCATTGCCCACCAACGTGTTAACATTATTATAACTCATTGCATCATTGTGATTCCTACTTTAGACTTGACTTTTATCTTGTAATTGATGACACAGAATACCTAAAATGCACCAAAACGCAAAATTAACAGATCTGCGGTTCGGTTTGATAGATAAAAACTTTGTATTTATGTTAATTGCATTATCATGTATTTAATTTCTATGGTAATTATTGTCGTTGGAACAATTGAAAAACCTTTTTAAACGCCAATTTCTGCCTTAATGTGTCTTTCTGTTACTTCGCTCTTCATCTTCTATTTTTGTAAATACTCTTCATTTTTGTTCTGTATCTGTGAGTCACATTTGTGGTACTTTATTTTGAACTTCTATAAATAATTATTTTAAATTATCCGTTCATAAGCCAGCGAGAATAAAACTTTAACATTAAGCATAGCATAAAATTGTTTGTGGGATTGGCTATTGGGAAGTTAAAATTGACAGATATTCGCTTCGTACCGGGAGTCAGGCTGTCATTCGAAACTGCAAATATGACGAAATACACGACGGTGTCCTCATTACATGCTGTCCTTGTAGATTGGTAGGTTGCATCGAACATGTGATAATTGAGTCATCTTGTACAAGGCTTCCAATGGCAGAACCCATGGCTTGAGTGATGCGAAACATGAATTTTGGACACCTTCCCACAATACAGTCAGGGTTCTTTTAATCTGACTGACTAGAAAGACTTATTGCAAGCAGTTCGTTCGCTTTTCGACTATTAGAAACTGTCTGCGTTTCGTCAGTAGTATTCGCTGAACGCCAGACGCAACTTTCGGGCATTAAATTATCGCATCGATCTTAGTGGCATTGAACTTTGCGAATACGAACGTATTTTGCAATTTAAAACGCGTTAAGCGTTGACTATTTCCTAATGTTGTTAGAAATTTTTATGTATGCTGATAGAGAGCTTGTGGCATACTAGTTTGTATGCCTACGTTCGGCCGTCAGTAGAAACGTGGTCACCGTGTAGGGTTTTCTGAACATATCGTGTTATTGGCATTGGTCTTAAACCAGCTGACATTGGCAGTCGGGCAACATACACCAGAAATAGCCTACTACATGCGATAATGCTAAGCCAAAAGTTGGTTCAAGAACCTTTGCGTTGGCCTCTTAACAGCATCCAATAAAATATTGCGTTATGTTAATTTATAATCACACATAACTTAATATTAGAGTTGATACCACAATTTACGGTGGCGGAACAATTGGTAACACTCATAGGTCGGTAAAGTCTTGATTCCTTTAAAGTTTCAGGTGCACAGCTTGTTTTTTGTTAAGTGATTGATAATTTTTCACTGGTCCTGTGACTCGGCAGCAGTCCTTACACTGCTAGTCCGAAAATGATTTTGAATAAAGATTTTCCGAACCGCTAGTCAAAATCATTTCTGCACAAGCAGTGTGAGGACTGCTGCCGAGTCACAGGACCAGTGAGATGCCATCAATCAATTTCGACAAAAACAAGCTGTGCACCTGTAGATATAAAAAATCAATATTTTACCGACCTACAGGCGGTACCAATTGTCCCGCAACTGTCAATTATGGTATCAGCTCAAAAGATGAAAGCAATACACAAAAGCTAATTCTTTTTATTAACACGGTTTTCGATAAAACCATCCTAGTGTCTGCTTTGCAGTCCTGTATGTGCAATGCTTGGTTTTATTGAAAGTCTGTTTCTATTTTCCAATATGAGGATATGCTTCGTAAATGAACTGTTTGGGCTTTATCTCTTCTGCACTACATTGAATAAATTCCTTGTCAACATCATCATCAAACCGGTGTTGTGCTTGTTATTGAAAATGTAGTTTGTTCCGAATAACAAATTAGCTTTTTATCGGTGTAAATAACTATGGCTGGTAGTGCTTAACTTTATAATACAATTCCTCGTTTATTTACTTTTGGCGAACCTTTCTTTTGATTGACGCTAGCGAAACAATCGAAGATGGAATTAACTACGATTTTTAATCTCTTTCACATCATCATAATCATAGTTAGAGTTTATGCTTCCTTGAGCATATCATCTTGGTCCCATATGAATTAATTTCCACCTAGGTACGCAATGTTAATATGCTGGTTTTTTGCCTCTAAGAGTGTGTAAACATCGATCATTAAAAATATCCATAAATATGTTGCAAGTTAACTACTAATGGCATATAAATATTTAGGCCAACCATTTGATAAAAATATATTTCCCGGATGTCATTATTTATTCCTTAATATTTAGAATACAGAGTCAGCTTAAAATGCTACATTTTTAAATAAGTTTGTCATAGAAATTTTGCGAGCCTGAAGTAAACACAAATCCCGTTGTATCTAACCAGCCGTCGAACAACGTAACAAAACTACCGCCAGACGGCTGGTTAAATACAATGGGATTGATGTTTACTTCAAGCTCGCAAACCTGATTTAAAGAATTGTTACGACCACCCGCGCAATCAATTATTGTTTAATTGAGTTGTCATAGAAAGTGTTTTATAGTCTATATATTAGCTTACCAGCCTAAAGCCATTTGTATTCGATGTAGCTTGTGATTGAAATGACAACACATTGTTACTAAATGCTAGGCCTTCATTCTTTAGTGGAATATTCAGCTTAACATAGTCCAAATATCAGTTACTGTTTTCCATGCTTAGTCCAACTTTCAATGGCATTATTTTCACTTGTCCTATTCCCTTTAGGAAGTTTTTTGTTGTTGAGAACCTACATTTAAATTCAGAATTAATTATTGAACTGAAACTATTGTTTAAGTCATATTAATGTTCGTCCGTTGGATAATTTTAATCCTATCAGCTATGATTTTCTCTGTAGGTGATCTGGCTAGCGCATTGAGGATAAACACCTGTTCAATATTCCACCTAACCAATAGTAATACAACTTTCAGCATAAATTGCGATTTTGGCGTTTTCGACAGCGACACTAACTGAACGAAAAATAGAAATATATCTTTGCTAATCTGGATAATGTCTTATTTTGAAAACGTGTGCATGCATTTAATTGTATATTCCAGGACATTCCTTTGTAAGTAATTAAATGAACTGAATCTAAGTGGTGATAATGTTATAGATACATAACTACGATACTGCGAGTCAAGAATATTTCTAAATGAGTATCTTGGCGCTGTAGATAACAATTACCATCCACGTTGTTTTATATTAATTGCTGGTTTGCATAAATGTTTTTTGTGATGACTGTTTTGTTATTATCTGGCCGAGTAAAGTCAAATGCAAAAGCCACATCTATCAGACTTGTTTATGTAAAATATTCCGCATAATCGGCCAAGGTAGCACGCTTCACCAGGCGGAAATGTCACTAATAGCCGGATTGAACTTTAAAAAATGTCAAACTGGCCACCATTCTCTTGGAAGGAAAAGTCTAATAGTGAAAAACCCGATTTCTCTTATCTAATGTGCTACAGCTATGGGTCTTCACGTAAGCATGCTCTTAATCACTTTTTTATCTAATGAAAATTTATCTTGCTCTAACTTTGTCATAATTGAGCCCATTTGTTTGCTCAATGTTGGCTATATATATATATATATATATATATATATATATATATATATATATATATATATATATATATATATATATATGCATTAATAGTCTTTCGTGGAATAGGGTGACCACGGTACTTCAATAAATTTATCGTTACCAGTTTCACCATTCTTTAAAATATGAAAACACAACCTTTATTACATGGAATAACATTTATTAATAAATATTATTTCTACCAGTATCTACAGCCATTATTCTGGATTCGTTAGTATATTCGTTCATCCAATCCCAATTATACATAACGAAGAGGGGATTGGTTACGACAAATGTACGGTTGGGATTGGATGAACGAATATACTAACGAATCCAGAATAATGGCTATAGATACTGGTAGAAATAATATTTATTAATAAATGTTATTCCATGTAATAAAGATTGTGTTTTCATATTTTAAAGAATGGTGAAACTAGTAACGATATATATGTATATATATATATATATATATATATATATATATATATATATTTAATTTACATCGTCAACATTCCAGCATACTGATTAAACCATGGATGAAGAAAATCTATAAGACTCCAAACAATATCAACGTATTCTTTAAATCACGTTTGCGAGCTTTAAGTAAACACCAATCCCATTGTATTTAACCAGTCAACGTAAACACTATCAAATCAGCCCCGATTATCTTCAGTGCATCTAATGCCTCATAATTAACAACAATACTATTATCAAATAAAAATTGAACCGCAGATAGCCATTCCGATTTGGCATAAGCTTGACTAACTTCAAGTGGCAATCACCCGACTATACAAAGCGTGCTAATGGATAAAATTTAAGCAATAAATGCGCAAGGCAGTCCACCATCTGAAATCTAGTATAGTAACGGATTCACAGTCCCGATCGTGAAGCAAACAACCTTTCAACATTCACATAAAGCTATTACATGAGTGTGTACCAATAAAACCAATCTGATTTAGTACGTTTGAAATTACTAGTATAATTGTGTCCGATGTAAACTTTACATTTTTAAAGACAGCTAGTTCAAATTGTGTGATGCTAAAGGTTATACGAGAGGTATAGCAGAGCCATTTATACTCACAATAAATCACAAAATGATTGATATTGTTTCCTATCACTGCATTCGACTAAATAATTTGGTGCTAGTTTATTTGTTTGTGCAATTTATATTTGATCCTGTAATCGATTCGTACCATTATTACACTTGGTAATCTAATTTATTTTTTCGTAATCCTGTGTTACATTCATTTACTTCTGATGTAGACAAAAGTGCTGATATTTTTGTTTTCGTTGTACTGCTTTTGATTCGCTTTTTGTAATTTCAATTTGCTAGATCATTTTTAGGTGTTTCTTTACATAAACTGCACACAGGCTCTTAAATTTATACGTAAACCGTGATTCGATTGACTGGATTGATTGGTAGTCATAACTTTTATAGAACTATTGTGCACTTTTGTAAATAATTCATTCTTTATCCGTTAACTGGTATTAATAACTCATTGCAACGTTTCAACGCTGCAAGTGATGAATATAATTATTGCTTGGCTGATTTTGTCTTTGGGGGCTCTGTGTAACAATTGCAATTTTCTGACTTTCAGCGATGCATTATATGTAAAATCTTGATCTATTTACATTTGCAGGATCACAGCGTTTCAGTCTCGCTAATTGATGGATACGTCCTAGTGCTTTCACTGAAGTTTTGCACATATGTACTGTCCGTTGAAAATGTAATCAAAGATTTAGCCACCTACGATATTTTCAATGGACAGTACATATATATGAAAAACTTCAGTGACGGGGCCACGGAGAATCCATCTGACTGACTCGCTGTGAACCTGTTAATGTAAAATGAATCAAGACATTTCGGGCTTAAAAGCGTCATTCAAAGTCACGCAACAATCAAGGGCAGTGATAAAGCGTGTAATGTCAACGCTGTGTAATCTAATATTTCAGTCGAGCCTTTGCTATATTCATGTTTCCTAACATCACAAGTATTTTCATTATTATTTTGATGGAAAAGTCCGGTCCTGTTCGTTAGAACCGTGCTTCGTTTTTTAATTGAAGCACAAAGTCACATTTAAAAAAAGGCTCGACATTATATTGCAGTCTAAAATTGTAGCCAGTAGAATAATTTATCTTTTACCAGATCTTTCGAAAACTTTTACGGGTTTTAATTTCAAGCGTACGCTAATAAGCAATATTTCGAAACACAATCAGGCAAGCATGTAATTATGTGACCTAGAACTCAGAAAAACTTTAAATAATTCGTTTTTTCAATTTAATTAACTATCATACGTATTACCGCATAATGTTTCTATCGAAAAGGCAAGCACAATAAATTCTTTATATATAAAAATGTTCAGTAATATAAATTATTATGATTAATTGTTTATCATGAATTTAGGCCGCGGTTACGGAATATGTGCAGTCATTCGAAAATGTTCTCAAAACGTTGATTTCACAACCTGTGACGCTAAACACTATAAATATCAATTTCTTGATTGCCTAGAATTTAACGGTTGAACCCTAGATAAACCATAAAATACTATCTAGGAGACATTTATCTTGTACTATCCACTTACCGGGGCAATGTTTCTGCTGTTACTAAGTATTTAACATTTATTGTGCCAAGTCATTTACTTAGAAATTACCGCTGTCTACCTTTACAATTAGTCGGCGAGACGTATGGGAGCGAAGAGTAAGTTGTAAGCCGTAAATCGTAGATTAATGACGGTTCCAGGCAATATCTCACAGTTGCCTCTTGTTTCTAGTTCGATTTAACGAAAATGCAATAACTGATTTAAACTGATCTCAACTAGCAGCTTCTAATCTTTACGTCTTAAAGAATATTGGAACTTTTATTGGCGGTTTGAAGGATCTGAATCGTAATTGAAGCCATTTTATGACAAGATACTGTGTATAGACTGCGTAAAATAATTTTTTCACTCTCAATGTCCTGAAGTTTTACTTGATGTATTTTCCAATTGAATTTCTCCATTTTTAATTAATGCGAAAGTGTTTCCTGCCTTTTCCTAATGAGTGTATTTCTATAATTTATTGGTTATTATTCTACTAACTGAAATGTCGAAGTAACTTTCATTTATTTTTTTCAAATTGTTTATTTCTTTAAACATACTTGTTTCGATACAGACTAACATCGTATCATTTTATGGCTGATGACTCATGAGTATGCAAGAATAAAGGATCTGTATTTTAAGTAATATTTTTAATCTTTTGTGCAAGAATGTTGGCAACTGCCTTATTGAAAAGTTAACAAGCCTTTAAAGGGAAGAGACAGTGTATAAAACCAAAACTATTTTCCACATGAGGCTGGACAGTTTAAACACGAAATGCTTAGTTATCACTGAGCTAGAGTAATTTCTCGTTTTCATGTCCGTTATTACAAAGAATTTAAGGTATACATTTTTCTTTTGTGTACGACTTGCCTAGCAACAAGTAAATTGATATAAGACCACGAGGACAAAACCAAGTCAGCATTAGTTAAAGGCATCATTTTCCTGCTATGCACGTTTCGCGTTACCTGGCTTTTTATAGTTGGAACCAGCGATGCTACAGATTATATCAAGTAATTTAAAACAAAAACGGACTGGTATCTTCTGAGCATAACGTATCGATTGCACACATTTGTTTGATCTTGCCATCAGTATGATCATTGGTTGGAGTTTGGCAGTACCAGTGGAAATAAGGCACATAATAACTGTAATGGAACTCTTTAAAGTGTGGGATCAGTACTTTCAAATTTAACCATCAGTTCTAAGGTAGTACATTTGAAGGAAAAGCGAGAAGGAATGGCGTATGCACATTAAATGAGCATCATTTTTATATTAATTTAAATTCATTTACATGCAATATTTGATAGGATTCGGCAATGAAAGCAGGCGTTATTAATGTAATAAATGTCATTATGAACTGGCGTGATATACCAGAACATTATCAGCTAGTTTCACTCTTTACATAGCTTAATTGTATTAATTTTAAGTGTTTACACGAGTTACAAATTGATAGGCGTTATCCTCTGCATATAGCGATCTATGATCTGACGAGCGACAATCTGGTGTTAGTCGTAGTCGCAACGTTACTATGTACTTTTTTCGAAACTAGAAGAGAACAGATATCCCTCACTTGAAAAAACAAATATTTTGATGTGCCAGTTAATTCTGCTGATAAAGTGTACCGACTCAAGCACGTGAGGAGGGGATGCGACTAGCGGCGCCACATCTCCAGTACCCGAGTGTAATTCTCGACACCTTGTACAAAGTTGGCTCCGTTTCCTTTGATTTCCGTGAAGAAATTCACTGGAAGATCCTTCATTCGTTGTCATCTGACTCTCGGCTCTGCTTGAATCCACTGCGCGAGGGCCAGAACTCTGGTTAGAATTTTTATTGTCAAGTAATCTACAAAACCACTGATACGCTAGCTGACAATTCTAATCCTTGATCAGTTCAAGACTGTTAATTTACGTGTACGTTTGAGTTGGTAAATGCTGCCGCTTACCGCGAAATAGTTATTTATGCATTGCGTAGGAACTTTTTTTTTTTTAAAAATTAAATTTCCTTAAATTATACCACTGAAACAGTATACAACTTCGTTGATTGTTATCCACAATGAAATGATTTTTATGTGCTTCTAACATCGAACCGAAGGATAGACGGTTAAAGTATGAAATCAACATCAGCCCTGATTTTTTATGCTATAGGTCTAAAATCAGATTAAAATCCTTTTTTATATAGATATGATTCCGTATTAATGATTTATGAGAGATTTGTGAGTCCATCATAGACTAATTAGTTAAATTATCATCCAAAAATACCCGAACTACGGATAAAATATTACGAATAAACTATTTTTTGCGCGAAAACGGTTTTTTTTAAAAATCGTTTCTATCACATCTAAAAATGACCCAAATTAATTAATAAACGCATTCGCTGTATTACTAAAGATAGACTTCGCGACTGTTTTTTTTCAGTTTTTTTTAAAAATAAAAACCGTATTAATGCAGTCAAGTCGATCAATGGTGAAGAAACTGTCAGAGAAGGCCACTAATACACCCTGCTTGTCGGTCTAACGAGGCAACTTTCGTGAACAGTTGGATTCTCAGAGGGGTTAGACAGAAGGTGTCGTATATAGGCACAATTATCCGTGATAACACTGACTTGATCGGATCGCGCCGCACCCCCACTAACCAAGGGCAATAAGAATAAGCGAATGTTTATAAGAAATTAGCTGTATGCACGGCCCAGTGGAGATGCCTTATCAATTTTTTATGTTTTGCACCCGTCATTACTGATAAAATAGCTTTGCTTGAAATTCTGAATAAAAACTATTCGCTCTATAAAATGATAACAATAAAGAAGCAAATCAATTGTAAAATATAAAGAAAATTAGGAGCAGCGGCAATGTAGTAAAAAAGTTTTCGAACAGGTACACAAATTAAAATAGCTTTTTTCGTGTACTCAGTTCATCGAGGTTGGTGAAAACAATTCTTTAAAAACCGAAGCCCAAAATACGCAAACTCAATATAACTTAAAATATAATCTGCTCAATGTAAAAATTGGTTCTGTATTCTAAACAAAATGTAATTAAGTTATGCAGCCAGGAGAAGCACTTATTAGCATAAGTAAGAATGGCGAAGTGATAGCATTATTGTAATTTATTTGGTTACATAATAAATCATTGATATATATATATATATATATATATATATATATATATATATATATATATATATATATATTAAGCGTTAATTTTATATTAATTGAACTTAAAAAGACAACAAAATGTGCATGTTTATAAATAAAATATCAATTAATCAACATAAAAACCAATAGGAATGCAGCTTCTATTGGCCGATGGTCATTTTGATCGGTACGGTTGTTATTAATTGACCATTTAAATCATGACCAATTTGGTACATTTACTCCAATTCTATGAAAGAGCTTTGATATATTCCTTAAAAGGAGTCATCGTTCGACCTGATACCACAATTGACAGCACTCGTTGGTTGGTAAAATCTTGATTCCTGTACACTTCCAAGCGCACATCTTGATCGTTTAATTGATTGTTTGGTTCTCACTGATTCCATGGCTCCGAAGCCGTCCTCACACTGCTTGTCCGTAAATGATTTTGACTAACGATTCGGAAAATCTTCATTCACAATCATTTACGGACAAGCAGTGTGAGGACGGCTTCGGAGCCATGGAATCAGTGAGAACCAAGCAATCAATTAAACAACCAAGCTGTGTGTCTGGAAGTGTAAAGGAATCAAGATTTCACCGACCCACAAATGCTATCAATTGTCCTGCAACCGTCAATTGTGGTATCAGCTCCATAATAAAGCTTTTGTAACTCAGCTTCGATTTGCCTTTTAATTGGAACACCTTTGGCAGAGATAGTGGCTCAAATAGTCGACCTCCAAAAACAAGTGGAAGAACAACAAAAACGGAAAACTAGATGGCTTAGTAAGGCAAAGTCAAAAATGCAGTTTAATTGTAATCGTTAATTTAAATTTTAAATACCTTATCAGCATATCAATTTCTTAGTTTTCTCAGAATACCACATTAATAAATTTGATATTTCAGATAGACATATTTTTCAAATGTAAATAAGAAAGGTTAGGTTGCAGTATGGTCAGAAAAACGGAGTTTTCTAAATGTTTATCTTTTAACAAAAATAATACATCCATAAAACATAGTTCAAACAGTATTTTTATCTAAGTATGTTTTAGGTGTTGCGAACCTAGTAACAAATTAGTTCAATTGTGACCAGAAGGATAAGCCAAAGGCGGCATGCTGCCTTTGGTTTATCCTTCTGGTCACAACTGAACTAATTTGTTACTAGGTTCGCAACACCTAATACATACTTGCATATATATTAGCTCTCCGCAAAAAACATTATATAACAGTAATTTTATCTTTTGGACATAAAAAACATTAAGGTAACACATCAAATTAATAAGATCGGTGCATTATCGATTTGTTCAAAATGTTGTCGATCTCACTACTTCTTGTTTAACGAAGCTTTTATGAAAAGAAGTAGAAGTTAAACAGGCATTGATCATTACAATGGGGGCTTCATTCGGGATGCTAGGCTCACCGTGTAGGTGGTCGCTTCGACATCGCAAAAAAGTATGGCTTCATTTATTGTTCAGCTTCACGTTGGAAAAGGTCGTATGGCCTAGGCACGTAGTTGCTGAATGGAAGTTTGGAAGCTACTTACTCGGTATTCCTTGAATTTTTCATAAACAATAAGCTAAACTGTTATTATAACCAAGGTTGCGATCTTAATAAAAGCACCTGACCCATTAATTACTTACATATGTCAGTATAAACTAAGAATTTTATAGTGTAGAAAAGGCAATTCATCCAGTAAACCGGTTTCGTCCTTATTGGGAACTCATCACGTACTGACCAGAATTTGCCGCGGACAGGGCTCGAACCTGGGCACGTCTGCTTCGGAATCTGGTGCTCTAACCACTGAGCCACCCTGTGCAGCAGTGTAGCTCAGTGATTGAGGCCGATTCCGAGTGTCACTTGCCCAGCTGCGTCCCGTCCGCGGCAAATTGGTCAGTGATGGTTCCACAAGGACGAAACTGGATGAATTGCCTTCTCTACACTATACAATTCTTAGTCTATCCTGACAAATGTATGTACTCAATGGGTCAGGTGCTTATGTCAAGACCGCAATCTTCATTTTAATAATTGTTATCACCGCCCGCGCAGCCAATGCTCGTTTACCAAACTTAAGTGTTCTGCTTTGCGTTGAATTGATGACTTTATTAATAAGAGATGCAGCACAACCTTGCTGGTCGTTTTTAATTTCATACGAGAGGCTAGTTACACGTTCTGTGCGTTTATATTATGAACCTGGTGGTTGTAATTTGTATTCGTGTACGCGGCGGCGAGTGTAGCTAATAATCCTTACATTAAGTATTTATGAGATTACTCTTCGTTGAGATGACAGAAGCAGCGCCAACATAGTGGCTTGGTGTGGTAGTTGTGCATGCGGCGGATGAAGCCAACACTTCGGCCGCCAAAAGTTGATGTGATGAATTTTCGTTAAGGAGAGACAAGCAGTGACAACACGGTGTTGGTCATTGATATTTTATACGCGCCGGTGCGACTAACAACTGTAAGCCAAAAATCGAGATGATGAATTTTCGCTGAGAAGAGACCAGCAGCACATTGGTCGTTGGTGGTGCATACTCTGCCACTGGTAAATTATGGTCTTCGTAATGAGGAGGGCTGATCAGGAGGGTGAAGCGTACTTGGACCGTTGTTTAGCTCGACCTGCACACTACGGTGCATCAGCTTTTTCTGCCAATGAGTGGGAGGTGCAGTAGCGCAGCCATTAAGAGCTTACTGTCTGACTAAATCAGTGTGTATGTGTGCAGACTAATAGCTGACACACAGACTGCTTGATCATTATCGCGTATTGTCTGCTTGATTCTAGAACGCCCACGGATATTGCGGTATACACCGTTTAATTATGATTTTCTATTTAAAGTGAAAGAGAGTTGCATAGGAACTATTTTTGTTGTGTGCGTTTTGCTAATCAATTCCGTTTATCGGTGACATATTTTCTCTCATAATTACACATTGAGGCCGTACACGCTGACGTTTTATCAGTTTTAGTTTTTAAATTCCATTATTAAAGCCTTTGCTTGTTTTTATCATCCCCTTCATAGGGCTTGGGCAGTAAGTCTAGTCGTATTTGGTTAACGGTATCTATCGTGAACTATGAGGGCGAGTTGGCCACAGGATGATGGAGCAATTCGATGTAGTTCAACAGGCCTTAACCATTGCAAGACTGACAAATTCTATAACTTCAGGCCAAAGAAATTAAAAGTATGCTACCACCTATTTAATATATTATGAAGAAAACTGTTAACAAATTTGTCTAGTTTGTTATGCTTCTCTTCATCCTATCGTTGCTGCTTAGATGCACAAACGAAATAGATCATGCAGAGCTATACAAAATCCAAAAGTGGCTAATGCTTCACTGCCATATAATTACATAAGTGGTTCATGGTTATATGTGGACTGTAAAAGAACACCAGGTCGCCCATTCCTAGTGATGGTTTGTATTCGGAGTTTTCCTTCTCTTAGATAGACTGCCAACCAAGGCTGATGAGCACTATCTGCCCAGATGCCAGTGGCCAAAGTTTCCTTCAGCAGCCGAAACTTGCTCTTCGCGTCTGGCACGCTTGCTCTCATTCCGTCAGTACACATTTAACAATAAAAGTTACCGCGCAGTTAGACAAAACTCGAGGCTTCACATGAAACAAGATGATGGCTGTGTCCCTTTTAGACCCGGCAAGGTTCAAGCTACCATTCCCGGACTGACTAGCTTCTGCCCGCCGGTCGTCAGGCCGGAATTTCTATGGCTACGGGCCAACAAACGAAATATCTATGTAATCAATTTTAGAGCACATTTCTGTGCATATAATGCGATTAGCTTCATTTTCTATATTCCAGTTACTGTTCAAACACTTGAGATAAGCTATAATAATAATAATAATATTATTAGTGATATGAATCAAGTGGTGTTAACAATCTTTACAAATATCCAATCTATACAAAAAGGTAACGCAAGGAGTATCACGAAATGCTGAATAGTATTTAAGAGCCTAAAATAATAACAGGAGACCTAGAAACCCTTCTTTCAATGGAAAAGAAAGAAATCACAAGGTTAGCCAATAATCGAATATCCACCTTCAATAAAGCAGAACCACTTAATTACTGTGATTGACTTAATAGGGAAAAAGTTGAAATCTGAAAACTTTTCGAGAAAGACTATGGCTAAAAAGATGACACATTTAGTCAATAAGATGAAGCGTTTCTGTTGCTGACGAGTTTCTAATGAGACAATAAAAATTTGGCCCTGAATAAGGAATTAGTGTACCACGTTTAAAACACAAATATGGTTCATTAAATTCGTTCTCTCGTGTTTAAAGATGAATTATGTATACCAAAAAACGAGTCATTGGTCAATTGTACAGGTCGACTGACATGCAAATACTGTGAAAGAGTTACAACAAACTTTTACCAGAAATAAACTTCAAACGTGGCCATTTAGTCAATTATCAGGTAAGGAAACAGTCAAACTGAAGAATTAATCTGCGACAAGAGCTCATCGGAAAGAGGCGTCTCGATGGGGCTTTCAAAAATAAGTTGGCTACACGGCGCTAGACCAGCCTCGCCAATTGTCTGTAAAAAGTCAGACAGCTCCGTTCTTGCAGTGACGCCAACTACTTGACTGCCGCTAGAATAGGACTGAATTCCAGGCGGCGAGAAAAGGCGGAATTCTGCAGCGCTGTTAGCAAGACACTCGGCTACCCATTTGTAGACAACGGACAGTTTATCGGATGTGTAAAACGTACCCTGTGCAGCACACGTCAAAATGTAGGCATTACCAATATGAACATAAAAATAAAATTTGGAACAAGTAATTGAGCGCAAATCATATGCGGCAGCATAAATAAGTAAACGAATCTATTTTTGTCTATATATATATATATATATATATATATATATATATATATATATATCCACAAAAAATGTAAAAATATCATTCACTTTTCTATGACAAAACTCTTGAAGAGTACAAGTAATCAACGTTGCTAATTACCATTCTCATTTCTCCCTCACCAGTTTGTGGGCGCCTCAACAACTTAAAAAACACAGCGAGAGTGTTAACTGGAATATCATCATGTATTCTCATCATGGGGAAGGTTGTATGAAAGCGTTATCGGTAAGTTCCGTTAAAGAACATCTATGCATTAAATTATAAACAAACAGTGTAATACAAAGGAAGTTATGCTTATCGTGCCTCGTAGATCGTGTTAGTAGTTATCGATAGATCCGTTAGCAAAATCGTCTGCAAAACAATTGGTTTCGACTTACGAATAAATTTAGTTTAATGAAAAAACAATTTAGTCAATGAGATATTGGCTCCTGCAATGTCAGTTTTGTGCGTCTAGCCAACTGACTGACTCTAAAAGTGGCATTAATTGTCTTAAAAAATTATAGACAATGTTGAAAATTTAGGCTACCTAGTAATAAATGGAGCGTAAGTAAATGTGCCAATTGAAGACGCAGATTACATGAAAGATTTAAATAACCACTAAATAAAGATCTGTTTAATGCATGCCCTCTATGGTTTACCTGTTGAAGTGTTGAAGATGGATAAATACGCATATTCAACAAAAAATCGGAAAATGTGCTTACTAGAACAACTTACACAGTGTTGCGCGGAAGTTACCGCTTGTTAAAAGGTTAAGGTGATGCTACAGGTAAATAAAAGGTATTCAGCATTTTACCTTCGAGCAGAATGGAAAAGATTTATTGAACCATTTCCTTCATAGTGCCTTAGATGCGATTGCGTGCACTATAGACATTGTATACAAACAAAGCAAACTTAGTCCTTGTCAATGATATACTGGCTTGTCTTATACTACATAAATGCTAGTATTTACACAAGCAACATAAAAAATCTAGGTCCACGTTCACGTCTTCGAAAGGAACCAACCACCTCTTGCGTGCCAGACTGTTTTATCCCTTATTAAACGAACATTGGTTGCGCGCGCGGTTGTAACATTTACTATAATCAAGGTTGCGAATTTGATATAAACACCTGACCCAGTAAGTACATATCGTTGTTAGTATAAATTAAGAATGGCCTTTTCTTCACTATAAAATTCCTATTTTATTTTGACAAATGTATTTAATTAATGGATCAGGTTTTTATATCAAGTTCGCAACCTTGATTATAGTAAATTTTATCTTAAAATTAATTCCGTGCAACGTGACTCCTGCTCTGTCTGCGGCAAACTCTGACCAGTACATGATGAGTTCCCAATAAGGACGAAACCGGTCTACTGGATGAATTGCCTTTTCTACACTACACAATTCTTAGTTTATACTGACATATGTAAGTAATTAATGAGTCAGGTGTTTATATCATGTTCGCAACCTTGATTATAATAAATGTTTTATCCTTTTATGGTTGAGTGACACTACCAAATCTTCATTTTCATGTCGCTACTCCATGTGGCACAAAGGCATCGGACAGTTAGAATATACTATTAAAGTCAAAAGTGTGCTTTATGGCGAGAAGGTAAAATCTGGTAATATTATTGCACTTGATCTTGGTAAACCCACCTTTCCTATTATAAAACATAAATTTGTCAATATAAACTAAGAATTGTATAGTGTAGAAAAGACAATTCATCCAGTAGACCGGTTTCGTCCTTATTGGGAACTCATCACGTATTGTCCAGAATTTGCCACGGACAGGGCTCAAACCTGGGCACGTCTGCTTCGGAATCTGGTGTTCTAACCACTGAGCTACCATGCAGTACATAAGGACGAACTCGGTCTATTGGATGAATTGCCTTTTAAAAATTATAAGTTGTTAGAGAACAGGATTTCGAAGCAGATATGCCCAGGTTCGAGCCCTGTCCATGTTAAGCTCTGGACAGTACGTAATGAGTACCAAATAGGAACTAAACCGGTCTACTGGATGAATTTTCTTTTCCACACTATACAATACCTAGTTTATAATGACAATCACATGTACATAACGGGTCAGTTGTTAATATCAAATCTGCAACCTTGATTAAAAGTAACTATTATCACCACACGCGCAACAAATATTCGTTTAATATTATTACATGATTATTTCGGCCAGGTTACATATGCCTACAGAATCACTTCAGTTAAATATAAACTTTAGATCAGCCATTTTTATACATTTTTAATTTAAATTGAGAAATAGATCATGTATGGAAATATAAATTTATTATAAAGCAGGTATATAAAACTCAGTTAGAAACGGCCATTTTAATTTCGTCAGTACTCAACTCGAAGTCAATTTTTTTGGAAAGCAAGGAGGACAAAGTTGGATTAAACACACGATATACACCAATAAACAGTAAACGGCAAACGTACATGCTGAGGCATGCATAAACGCACACACACGCACACAAAAATGTAGACAATTCACCAGTTTACATTCAAATTATATACGAACTTCCTTTTGGTTAAGCTGCGGATTAAGGATGGTGCATGCAACAGCTTCCGCTGTGCCTAATTCTTCGAACTTTACCTGGAGAAATACATGGAAATGCGACTGATTTCGAGTGCGATTTATATAACCAACGTGTTTGGCTAGTGTGGGATCCTGCTGTCCGACGCCATGCGCTTTTAAGTCACAAAATGCTGTTGAATTCGCTTCATAAGTAATAGGCTAGACCAGCCCACATAGCGCGCCGAGCATTAGTATAAGTGAAAAATGTTGGACTGTTCGATTCTAGGAAGCTTATCCTTTATATTTATGTTAAGTAGGAGATTTTTTGTATAAACGGACATCAATTGTGCATTAGGTACACGAAGAATTACTGATCTTTAAAATCTTCTATTAAAGATATCGGATAACGCGTTCCATTTAAAGGGTATCCCGACATGTCACCTTTTGGTTGTTAGTGGCTTCACTGCTTTATTGTCGTTATTCAAGATCCATGCTGGCTTTTAAAAATTTTCTGGATACCCGGTTTCTCTAATAAAGCATTTTTTAACACCGCAAGTATCTGACATTAAAATAAATTGAAAAATTTGAACTTATTTTGTAGGAAAAGTGTGCATCAAATGTATCATTTGGGAAATTTGGACAGCGCTGTGGTAATGGATGTATTGTCTTGTTCATGTTTGCTTTCAGTATATTATCCTTTTTAGACTACCATCGTCCAGTCTCAATAGTAATACGTCAAGAGAAGAAAATACGTTTGACTGCGAGTTCTCGTGCTCGCAAATAAACTGAATTTGCTGGTCCACATTGTTAAAATCTTCAGGCATACCATTTATTTCGACATATTTATTTATGACTATGAAGGTGGCATCAATATACCTAGAATATTTCTGACATTTTTTTGAACAAGTGGTTAGGAGGTTTCGTGGCCTGTGTAAAAGATGGTTACAAAATCATTTGTGTATTATATTTCGAGGCTAATGATTTTACTTTCCAGTTTAGTTTAGAGTCCTTCGTTAACATGACCCAACGATCCTCCATTGTTCTATCAGGTTCAATGTATTTCAACTCATGATTTAATTTACTTAAGATAATTTCATCCTTGTTTCTATTAACTTAGCCATTAGCAATGCATATTTGTCGTAATTTCCTCAATTCATTGTCTCTCGCTTACTAGACTAAGACTCCAAATTGTCATTGATTTCAAGATATCACGTTTCATCTCATGTTGATAGCTTGACTTGAAATTAAGACGGATACCTGGTTCAGTATCTTTTCTACACACATCAATTTCTAATTTTTTATCCTTACTTATTATGTGAGGCTTCACGTGAAGCCTCGGGTTTTATCTAACTGCGCAGTAACTTCTATTGTTAAATATGTCTAACGGAATGAGAACTCTTCTAAGTAATGTTTGAAGATGTTTGCTAACGGGACCGATAATGGACGTCCCATTGGGACTCCTCTAATTTGTTTATGAAATTCTTTTCTAAATATGAAATGGGCAGAACACATACCTGTATTCATTATTTCCATATTATATATAATTAAAATTTTACTTCTTTCTATTATTACCAAGTGATCAATCAGACAACGCCGAAAAAATTCTACTGATTTGGTCATTGATATACTGCTGTAGATGCCTACTACATCATAACTCACCAAACTATCACTTTCATCTAGTATATTTATCAAAAATGTCAACTAG
This sequence comes from Eudiplozoon nipponicum, assembly GCA_029291075.1. NCBI lineage: Eukaryota > Metazoa > Platyhelminthes > Monogenea > Mazocraeidea > Diplozoidae > Eudiplozoon > Eudiplozoon nipponicum. Next base: position 132,550 of record JAQBSW010000107.1, read on the forward strand.
ATTAGAAGAATTCATCCATATATTATCTACAAATTATTGGTATTTCCTTATTCTATGACATGGAAACTAATGCACGTTATACGTTCGAGATTGTTGGACATTAACAATAACTAGCAACGGGTTACCCGGTCTGTGCACCTTCATAGACTCACTCAAACGAAAGTACACATGCACTTAATTACATTTATATAAAGACCTCGCAGCTACAAACGAACACACACAAACAAATGATGAGTCCTTATCTAGTGATAAGACAGAAACTGGTATGATTCACTTGAATGAACGCAACGTACATGTTTGACTGAATTCGTCTTAGTTACACACACACACACACACACATTCATGACAACGTTTACCTGGTGAAACGTCAGTAATAGTAATGTAATAAACTAATAATTATAAATGAAATAATCTATAGTAAATATTACTTGTTGTATTAGTTGTAAATTCTTATGAACAGTACTGTTAAAAAAAGTGTAGGAAGGATTGTTCCAAAATATTGGCAAACAAACTATTGATGCGGATAAAACATGCAGTAGCTGAAAACAACGCGAAGATAAACTTTTAGAATCCCATCATAAACTAAATTTAATTCAAATATTTAAGTTTTGTCGGGGGCAATCGCATTTTACGGATACAAGTCTTGAAAATGAACCCTTTGATACTCAAGTATTTTTTGAATGTTGACTGCGTGCTAGCTTGATATATTCCAATGCCGCGTTTTGCGTACGCGGGTAATAGCTGTGCACTGTCAGTTCCACAAAGATCCGATTTATCACAATTTCCAATTTTGTTTTGTCTTTGATCGGGTTGGATTATAATTCGTTCCCATGAAAATGCGGTTCTATTACATCTTTGTTTACTGGCGACGTTTCTGTGCCTACTTTCCAGCACCATCCTCAGGCCACAAAACACAGTACTTTAATCACAATAGCAGATTTAAGCAAATGTCGTAACCTCGTTCCAAAACCATTCTGTTTATATATTTTTTTGACTCAACACTAGTTTTAATCATAGTAACTAAACTCAATATATAACTATTTGTAATTAGCAGACCAATCCTTACCTCAACTATCTCAAATTCCCGGTATACATAATCTCATCTCGTATGCAGAATATTGTAGGGGAGAGAGACAGTATCGAACCTTTTCTTATTTGTTATAACTGTATTGCTACTATGTCACGGTAATCAAAATTCAAAATTGATAAAACTAAAACCTTGACTGTCATATACTGTATTTTATTTAAATCCGGGAGCTCTAATGTATACAATGGTGTATAAAGGTATTGCGCACATAGTAACAAATTAGTTCAAATATGGAGCAGCAAGTTACTTAGATGGATGGAGAGTGAATGTCACAGCGACGCTTAGGTGAAAGATTAAAGAGAGAAAGGTAGAGATAGTATGGACAACTAACGTTTTTCAAAAACTAATCGTAAGCACAATGCGATGTTAATCAAATCATAGAAATAATTGCATAAGAATATTTGCTCATATGACTAAAATAATTCATTTTACCTATATACATATATATCTAAATATAATATCGTAACATCTTTATATATATATATATATATATATATATATATATATATATATATATATATATATATTCATTGTACCCTTTTTATGTGCAAAAACAAAAAGAAATTTTATCAGATATAAGAAAATTTTCTTTCGCATGGTCTTCTCAAATATCTACTCATGAACATATCTTTATATATAAATTGGAAAGCAAAACAAGATAGAAATACGTGAACAAAGCGAGTGTGAAAAATAGAAACCAATCAAATTGCGTGCGTCACATCCAGTTCAAACTCAATGCTTGTACGTGCTTCTTCTGCTTACATAAATCCGGCTGCAATTTGTTTATCCATAAGGCTTCGTATGTGGCTAGCTCCCTTTTGTTTCTGCATTTAGTAATTACTTTGAATGCTACGTCTGGAGAACATACGTGCGTTGTTTCGATGATGTGTTGCGCAATAGCAGACGTGTATTCACCATTTGATTTAAAACAGGCGTTCAAGTTGCAATGTTCTCTCATTCGAGTAATTAATCGTCTGGTCGATCGGCCTACGTAAGTTGATCGACAACTTGCGCATGTATATTGATAAATAATATTTGATATCGACATTAACGGCTGTTTCTCTTTGATTGCTGGTAAAGGCAAGTGTGTTACCCTAAATAACACTCGTAGTTTGGCTGCATTAAATGTGCGTGTCAATGCTGCTTCAACTTTCTTTTGTGCCATTCGGGAAACTGCATCCCCCTTAAATGGGATGTTTAGGTAGACGGTTTTCTTTTCTGGCCCATAGTACGTCTGTTTCTGGTTAACTCCCCTTTTAATAATTGATTCAATTAATTGTCTGGGATAGCCATTAGACATTAAATCGTTAATTGCCTTATTATATTCATTTTCTTTAGAATCTTGACTAACCAACCTGTCAATTCTTGAGAAACAACCACGAACTGTTGATAATTTATATTGAAATGGCACAAAACTGCTGTAATGCAAATACTGTGCAGACCATGTTGGTTTATGGTAAATTGTTCTGTTTAATTTACCATTAGTTTCTTTCTTTAATAGTACATCTAGGAAAGGCAGACAGTCATCTTTCTCGTGCTCTGACGTGAAACCGATATTCTTATGTGCTTTGTTGAAACTTTGAAGCAATGTTCGTGATTGCGACCTGTTTTTAAGTACAAGAAATATATCATCCACGTACCGTATATATTGAGCACATTTACTTATGTCACTCTTTAATGATGTATTTTCTAGGTGCCCTAGAAAAATCTCAGCCAACACTGGAGATAAGGGGCTTCCCATTGCGACACCATCAGTCTGTTTGTAGATGTTTCCATTAAAACGAAATCGTACGTCTTTCGTGCATAATAAGATAAGCTTGCGTAGAGTTTGACCTGGCACCGGCGATGGTAATATATCGTGTTCTACCGCTTTAACTATAATGTCAATGGTTTCATCAATTGGAACATTTGTAAACAAAGACGTAACATCAAAAGATACCATAATCTTGTTTTTAACATTTATATCTTGAATTTTGTTTACAAACTCAAACGAATCAGCAACCGAATGGTTACCTAGTAGTTTATGTAATTGTTCGAGTAAACGAACTAGCCATTTAGCTAGTGCATGGAACGGAGAATTTACAATTGATAAAATTGGCCTCATAGGACAACCTCTTTTGTGTGTTTTTGGTAATCCATACATTGTCGGTGTAGATAATCCAACTGGCTTGGACTTCTGTGCAGTGGCCTCATCAATTAAACCGGCATCTGTCAAAATCTTAATTTCATTTATTACTTTGCGCTCCACCTTGTCTATTTCATCTGATTTATCGTCTAGACGTGTGAATTTTGTATTGTCATTTAACACGTTTTCCATCTTTTGTACGTAGTCAGCTTTGTCCATTATAACTACGCTCTTTCCTTTATCAGCGTGTAGTATTTTGATGTCTGCATTTCTGCTGATATTTCTAAGTGCATTTAGATGCTGCTGTGTCAACGCATGCTGCTCTGCACATTTAGAGGATTTCAGGTGTGAAGCCTGATCAACTAGTGTAGCCTTGAACCAATTTTTATAATCAATACTGGTAGGCTCCAAGTCAGCTGTTTGTTCAAATAACAATTCAAATGCTGCCTCAAAATCAACATTGCATTTATTAGAAGGATGTATTCCATAATTTCGGCCCATCGATAGTGCCTCCATTGTTAGCTGATCGATTGGCACTTTTGATAAGTTAAGCACACGCTTATCAAGATCGGTCAGTATTAAATCACACAAAACTCCAGGTTTTACATCTTTTTCCAATTTGTTCAAAATTCTTGCTTTATCTTTCTTCATAACTGTCGGCAAAAACATCAAAAATTTCATTCTTGCAAAAAGACTTAGTTCATCTAATACACAAGATACACACGCAATTCTTGCCTGTAGCACTGCTTCATCTTCCTTCAACTGCTCAATTTTAGAATACGTCAACCTTGTAAGATTTCTTCGGTTGACTCGTAGTTTTGATTTTCGTAAACTGCGTACCAAAACACCTGGGAACCGTAATTGTTTAATACACTGATAATAATGTTTTAACCACAATTGCGTTCTTTGCGCTCTACACTTTAACGTCACTAGTTCATCTAGTTTTCTGAAAGATTCTTTTGAAATGCGAGCTTTAATAAAATTCATTGTACCCTTTTTATGTGCAAAAACAAAAAGAAATTTTATCAGATATAAGAAAATTTTCTTTCGCATGGTCTTCTCAAATATCTACTCATGAACATATCTTTATATATAAATTGGAAAGCAAAACAAGATAGAAATATGTGAACAAAGCGAGTGTGAAAAATAGAAACCAATCAAATTGCGTGCGTCACATCCAGTTCAAACTCAATGCTTGTACGTGCTTCTTCTGCTTACATAAATCCGGCTGCAATTTGTTTATCCATAAGGCTTCGTATGTGGCTAGCTCCCTTTTGTTTCTGCATTTAGTAATTACTTTGAATGCTACGTCTGGAGAACATACGTGCGTTGTTTCGATGATGTGTTGCGCAATAACAGACGTGTATTCACCATTTGATTTAAAACAGGCGTTCAAGTTGCAATGTTCTCTCATTCGAGTAATTAACCGTCTGGTCGATCGGCCTACGTAAGTTGATCGACAACTTGCGCATATATATTGGTAAATAATATTTGATATCGACATTAACTGTTGTTTCTCTTTGATTGCTGGTAAAGGCAAGTGTGTTACCCTAAATAACACTCTTAGTTTATCTGCATTAAATATGCGTGTTAATGCTGCTTCAACTTTCTTTTTTGCCATTTGGGAAACTGCGTCCCCCTTAAATGGGATGTTTAGGTAGACTGTTTTCTTTTCTGGCCCATAATACGTCTGTTTCTGGTTAACTCCCCTTTTAATAATTGATTCAATTAATTGTCTGGGTTAGCCATTAGACATTAAATCGTTAATTGCTTTATTATATTCATTTTCTCTAGAATCTTGACTAACCAACCTGTCAATTCTTGAAAAGCAACCACGAACTGTTGATAATTTATATTGAAATGGCACAAAGCTGCTGTAATGCAAATACTGAGCAGACCATGTTGGTTTATGGTAAATTGTTCTGTTTAATTTACCATTAGTTTCTTTCTTAAATAGTACATCTAGGATAGGCAGACAGTCATCTTTCTCGTGCTCTGACGTGAAGCCGATATTCTTATGTGTTTTGTTTAAGTTTTGAAGCAATGTTCGTGATGGCGACCTGTTCTTAGGTACAAGAAATATATCATCCACGTACCGTATATATTGAGCACATTTACTTATGTCACTCTTTAATGTATTTTCTAGATGCCCTAGAAAAATCTCAGCCAACACCGGAGATAAGTGGCTTCCCATTGCGACACCATCAGTCTGTTTGTAGATGTTTCCATTAAAACGAAATCGTACGTCTTTCGTGCATAATAAGATAAGCTTGCGTAGAGTTTGACCTGGCACCGGTGATGGTAATATATCGTGTTCTACCGCTTTGACTATAATGTCAATGGTTTCATCAATTGGAACATTTGTAAACAGAAGACGTAACATCAAAAGATACCATAATCTTGTTTTTAACATTTATATCTTGAATTTTGTTTACAAATTCAAAAGAATCGGCAACCGAATGATCGCCCAGTAGTTTACGTAATGGTTCAAGTAAACGAACTAGCCATTTAGCTAGTGCATGAAACGGAGAATTTACCATTGATAAAATTGGCCTCATAGGACAACCTCTTTTGTGTGTTTTTGGTAATCCGTACATTATTGGTGTAGATGATCCAACTGGCTTGAGCTTCTGTGCAGTGGCCTCATCAATAAAACCGGCATCTGTCAAAATCTTAATTTCATTTATTACTTTGCGCTCCACCTGGTCTATTTCATCTGATTTATCTTCTAGACGTGTGAATTTTTTATTGTCATTTAACACGTTTTCCATCTTTTGTACGTAGTCAGATTTGTCCATTATAACTGCGCTCTTTCCTTTATCAGCGCGTAGTATTTTGATGTCTGCATTTATGCTGATATTTCTAAGTGCATTTAGATGCTGCTTTGTCAACGCATGCTGCTCTGCGCATTTAGACAATTTCAGGCGTGAAACCTGATCAACAACTGTAGCCTTGAACCAATTTTTATAATCAATACTGGTAGGCTCCAAGTCGGCTGTTTGTTCATATAACAATTCAAATGCTGCCTCAAAATCAACATCGCATTTATTAGAAGGATGTATTCCATATTTTCGGCCCATCGATAGTGCCTCCATTGTAAGCTGATCGATTGGCACTTTTGATAAGTTAAGCACACGCTTATCAAGATCGGTCGGTATTAAATCACACAAAACTCCAGGTTTTACATCTTTTTCCAATTTGTTCAAAATTCTTGCTTTATCTTTCCTCATAACTGTCGGCAAAAACATCAAAAATTTCATTCTTGCAAAAAGACTTAGTTCATCTAATACACAAGATACACACCCAATTCTTGCCTGTAGCACTGCTTCATCTTCCTTCAACTGCTCAATTTTAGAATACGCCAACCTTGTAAGACTTCTTCGGTTGACTCGTAGGTTTTGACTTTCGTAAACTGCGTACCAAATCACCTGGGAACCGTAATTGTTTAATACACTGATAATAATGTTCTTTCCACAATGACGTTCTTTGCGCTCTACACTTTAACGTCACTAGTTCATCTAGTTTTCTGAAAGATTCTTTTGAAATGCGAGCTTTAATAAAATTCATTGTTCCCTTCCTGTGTGCAAAAACAAAAAGAAATTTTATCAGATATAAGAAAATTTTCTTTCTCATGGTCTTCTCAAATATCTACTCATGAACATATCTTTATATATAAATTGGAAAGCAAAACAAGATAGAAATATTTGAACATAGAGAGAGTGTGGAAAATAGAAACCAATCAAATTGCGTGCGTCACATCCAGTTCAAGCTCAATGCTTGTACGTGCTTCTTCTGCTTACATAAATCCGGCTGCAATTTGTTTATCCATAAGGCTTCGTATGTGGCTAGCTCCCTTTTGTTTTTGCATTTAGTAATTACTTTGAATGCTACGTCTGGAGAACATACGTGCGTTGTTTCGATGATGTGTTGCGCAATAGCAGACGTGTATTCACCATTTGATTTAAAACAGGCGTTCAAGTTGCAATGTTCCCTCATTCGAGTAATTAACCGTCTGGTCGATCGGCCTACGTAAGTTGATCGACAACTTGCGCATGTATATTGATAAATAATATTTGATATCGGCATTAACGGCAGTTTCTCTTTGATTGCTGGTAAAGGCAAGTGTGTTACCCTAAATAACACTCGTAGTATGGCTGCATTAAATGTGCGTGTTGATTTTGAGGCAGCATTTGAATTGTTATTTGAACAAACAGCTGACTTGGAGCCTACCAGTATTGATTATAAAAATTGGTTCAAGGCTACACTAGTTGATCAGGCTTCACACCTGAAATCGTCTAAATGCGCAGAGCAGCATGCGTTGACAAAGCAGCATCTAAATGCACTTAGAAATATCAGCAGAAATGCAGACATCAAAATACTACGCGCTGATAAAGGAAAGAGCGCAGTTATAATGGACAAATCTGATTACGTACAAAAGATGGAAAACGTGTTAAATGACAATACAAAATTCACACGTCTAGACGATAAATCAGATGAAATAGACAAGGTGGAGCGCAAAGTGATAAATGAAATTAAGATTTTGACAGATGCCGGTTTCATTGATGAGGCCACTGCACAGAAGCTCAAGCCAGTTGGATCATCTACACCAATAATGTACGGATTACCAAAAACACACAAAAGAGGTTGTCCTATGAGGCCAATTTTATCAATGGTAAATTCTCCGTTTCATGCACTAGCTAAATGGCTAGTTCGTTTACTTGAACCACTACGTAAACTACTAGGTAATCATTCGGTTGCCGATTCGTTTGAGTTTGTAAACAAAATTCAAGATATAAATGTTAAAAACAAGATTATGGTATCTTTTGATGTTACGTCTTTGTTTACAAATGTTCCAATTGATGAAACCATTGACATTATAGTCAAAGCGGTAGAACACGATATATTACCATCGCCGGTGCCAGGTCAAACTCTACGCAAGCTTATCTTATTATGCACGAAAGACGTACGATTTCGTTTTAATGGAAACATCTACAAACAGACTGATGGTGTCGCAATGGGAAGCCCCTTATCTCCAGTGTTGGCTGAGATTTTTCTAGGGCACCTAGAAAATACATCATTAAAGAGTGACATAAGTAAATGTGCTCAATATATACGGTACGTGGATGATATATTTCTTGTACTTAAGAACAGGTCGCAATCACGAACATTGCTTCAAAGTTTCAACAAAGCACATAAGAATATCGGTTTCACGTCAGAGCACGAGAAAGATGACTGTCTGCCTTTCCTAGATGTACTATTAAAGAAAGAAACTAATGGTAAATTAAACAGAACAATTTACCATAAACCAACATGGTCTGCACAGTATTTGCATTACAGCAGTTTTGTGCCATTTCAATATAAATTATCAACAGTTCGTGGTTGCTTTTCAAGAATTGACAGGTTGGTTAGTCAAGATTCTAGAGAAAATGAATATAATAAAGCAATTAACGATTTAATGTCTAATGGCTATCCCAGACAATTAATTGAATCAATTATTAAAAGGGGAGTTAACCAGAAACAGACGTATTATGGGCCAGAAAAGAAAACAGTCTACCTAAACATCCCATTTAAGGGGGATGCAGTTTCCCGAATGGCACAAAAGAAAGTTGAAGCAGCATTGACACGCACATTTAATGCAGCCAAACTACGAGTGTTATTTAGGGTAACACACTTGCCTTTACCAGCAATCAAAGAGAAACAGCCGTTAATGTCGATATCAAATATTATTTATCAATATACATGCGCAAGTTGTCGATCAACTTACGTAGGCCGATCGACCAGACGGTTAATTACTCGAATGAGGGAACATTGCAACTTGAACGCCTGTTTTAAATCAAATGGTGAATACACGTCTGCTATTGCGCAACACATCATCGAAACATCGCACGTATGTTCTCCAGACGTAGCATTCAAAGTAATTACTAAATGCAAAAACAAAAGGGAGCTAGCCACATACGAAGCCTTATGGATAAACAAATTGCAGCCGGATTTATGTAAGCAGAAGAAGCACGTACAAGCATTGAGCTTGAACTGGATGTGACGCACGCAATTTGATTGGTTTCTATTTTCCACACTCTCTCTATGTTCAAATATTTCTATCTTGTTTTGCTTTCCAATTTATATATAAAGATATGTTCATGAGTAGATATTTGAGAAGACCATGAGAAAGAAAATTTTCTTATATCTGATAAAATTTCTTTTTGTTTTTGCACACAGGAAGGGTACAATGAATTTTATTAAAGCTCGCATTTCAAAAGTATTATATATATATATATATATATATATATATATATATATATATATATATTATTATATAAAGAGTGTTACGATATTATATTTAGATATATATGTATATAGGTAAAATGAATTATTTTAGTCATATGAGTTAATATTCTTATGCAATTATTTCTATGATTTGATTAACATCGCATTGTGCTTACGATTAGTTTTTGAAAAAAACGTTAGTTGTCTATACTATCTCTACCTCTCTCTCTTTAATCTTTCACCTAAGCGTCGCTGTGACATTCACTCTCCATCCATCTAAGTAACTTGCTGCTCCATATTTGAACTAATTTGTTACTAGGTGCGCAATACCTTATACACCATTGTGTACATTAGAGCTTCCGGATTTAAATAAAATACAGTATATGACAGTCAAGGTTTTAGTTTTATCAATTTTGAATTTTGATTACCGTGACATAGTAGCAATACAGTTATAACGAATAAGAAAAGGTTCGATACTGTCTCTCTCCCCTACAATATTCTGCATACGAGATGAGATTATGTATACCGGGAATTTGAGATAGCTGAGGTAAGGATTGGTCTGCTAATTACAAATAGTTATATATTGAGTTTAGTTACTATGATTAAAACTAGTGTTGAGTCAAAAAAATATATAAACAGAATGGTTTTGGAACGAGGTTACCACATTTGCTTAAATCTGCTATTGTGATTAAAGTACTGTGTTTTGTGGCCTGAGGATGGTGCTGGAAAATAGGCACCGAAACGTCGCCAGTTAACAAAGATGTGATAGAACCGCATTTCCATTGGAACGAATTATAATCCAACCCGATCAAAGACAAAACAAAATTGGAAATTGTGATAAATCGGATCTTTGTGGAACTGACAGTGCACAGCTGTTACCCGCGTACGCAAAACGCAGCATTGGAAAAATGAACCTTGTTTTTTTGTTTTTAAATTGCCAAAGTCAGCTTCAAAATCGTCACTGTATAGTCTTTGTTCCTTACTTTATGTTATTGGCGTCACATTAACGATTTGTGAGAGATGAAGACAAGCGTCAGTGTGGTTATTTAAATTAGCCTAGGAATATAGCAGGATAAGTTTACAGAAAAAGACCACCACGACTACGCAATAAAGAAGCCGCAACCAACGGACCAGACCAGAAAACCGAATCGTCACACATTCGACCGGGGTTCGAGCAACGCACGATAAAATGATAATCAAAATATCTACCTGGAGAATGAGATTCCTTGGCAATCGAATGCGCAGCAGTGTAAAACGATAGAAGCGCAACTCCTTCATGCGTAGACGCTGGCGCAATTCCTTGTTGAGCAGCATGCTTGATTCTGTAGCAACACGGCGCAACTCCTCCAATCTCTGTCGGACATCCTCACGTGAGTGGGTGAAAAAGTCATCAGACAAGTTGTCTTGGGTTAAAGTGAAAAAAGCTCCGTCATTTATCTGCTCGTGCGAAAACACAAAAATGTATTAACTATTGTAGGTGTGTTCTTAAACAACTAAATGTGTTGATTTGAGGTCTAGGTTGACCTTCAGAATTGCCGAAAACTGTTTATTAATAACAATTTTTCGATAGATTATTTAGAAAATAAAGTAACCAATTTGCTTTATAACGTGTTATTATTGCACTAATTATCATGGTTAGGCAGAAAAGTGCTAATGCAGGCCGAAATCTATATATTAAATCCTAATATTAAACAACCGATTTGGCACAATCTCCTCTATTTCCTGAGACAATGCATTATTTTACGTTCAACTCCTACTAACTTACCGTAGGCCTTCATCAGTTGCATTTCACGAAACAAATGAAATGCAACTGATGAAGGCCTACGGTAAGTTAGGCGGAAATATTTTGCCAAAAGAAAGCTACTGGAACAATGCAGGCTGCGTTAGTCAAAACGCAGATCAGGTAATTTCAATTAATCCAGGTTCGCAACAAAGAACTTCATTCTAGAAACTAGTTTATTAATTTCCTATAAGGATGAAATCGGTTAAGTTACTGAATTACATTTGCTAACTTATACTACGTTTAGTTTATATCGGTAGAAAATATATAAACAAATTCTACCAATATACTAAAATTCAATAAATATATATAAACACCAATGACATCAAAGACCTCATATTAGCATGTACTAAAAACGTGCAATTTACATTGGAAGGGATATACTACCGTCAGATCAATGGTGTAGCTATGGGAAGTTGCATCGCAACCCTCCTGGCAGATGTATATAGTATATATATATATATATATATATATATATATATATATATATATATATATATATATATAAGTGTGTGGCTTTCAAATGTATGTATTAGTCGAAGAAAGAAACACCAAAACACAGATAGACAGATTGAAAACAAATCAAAATTGGTTTACAAGTCATTATTGGACCAAATAGGTCAGGTTATGAGATCTAATGTGTATACTTGTTCCAGATTGTTAGTTCGCGATATGAAAAGGTAAAGTGAACACGAGAAATACTAGTGAAAAGTTATACCCACAATAAATCACAAATAATAATTATAAGAGCTATTTATTTTTATTCCAAATTTAGAATTGTATACACACACACGTATGATGTTAGGATAAGTAATCTTTTGAAAAAATCTATCGTTTAAATTTTGATGTAGATTGCGCAGCGCTAGCCTTGTATTTCCGCCATTTTCTTGTGCGGGACAATTGATAGCACTCGTAGGTCAGTAAAATCTGGAATCCTTTACATTGCCAGGTGCCCCGAATTGTTTTGGTTTTGATTAATGGTTTCTTACTTGTCCCTTCATTCTAAATGAGGATATCACATCTGCCAAAAGTTGTTTTTCCTGTGAGAATGGTGTCAACCCTGAAGATGGGACTGAAAATGAAGTCAGGAAAATTCGGCAAATCTGGTTCCAACGTCATTTTCAGACAAGCAGCTGATTGATGGCTTCAGAATGAAGGGACACATGAGAACCCATTAATCAAGGTCAAATAAAATCGGTGCACCTGGAAATGTAAATGAATCAAGATTTTACCGACCAACCAGTGCTATCGATTGTCCCGCACAAGAAAATGGCGGAATTATAAAAAAATCAATCGTTGTTCGAACTCAAGATAAGCATTAAATAAAAATTATAATAGAATAAATTTTATAGATAAAAGTACATTCCTATACATCATGAAATAGCTAAACATGCAGAAATCAATAAAATTGAATATGTATTAGCGTGATTGCGAATGCACACTTTTGGAGGAACGACAGAAAACTCTGTTTGCTAAAAGTTTAACTTTTTCTCAAATTTATAGTTTGGAATTGAAATATTAATGTTTATAAAATTGCACAGAAGTGTCAAACTCTGCTTCGCTATAGTAGGCCACAACTAACTTACGAAACTTAGGAAATGGTTCAAATAAAAAACTTCTCAAATTAACAAGCAGCGCTTCCGCTCTTTTCTACCAACCAATTTAATGGAGAAATTAACCACAAAAAATTTTTTTGTTAAATCGAAAAAGCAGCCCATGTAGAAAGTACATAACATATAGCTCAATGTATGCGAGACTGTTAGAGGTGAGAACCGCCTATCTAAATTTGATTTCCATATATATTCAATGCGGTTTGATCCTCGCTAGTCAGTTTGCCGTCGTACTCTGATGATGATCATGGAAGGTCGAAACGCGTCAGCGCGTTGCGGCTGGCGGTAGTTTTGTTATGTTGTTCGACGACTGGTTAAAAACAATGAGATTGGTATTTACTTCAAGCTCGCAAACTTGATTTAAAGAATTGTTACTACCACCCGCGCAATCAATTATTGTTTTATAACATATAGATGTCAGTTAAAATGCCCAAAAAACGGAAACATAACTAAACTCAAATTTGCATGTTACTTCGAAAGCCCAATGATAAGAGCAGTGCACGAACAACCATTTTTTGCTTACACAGTTCTGGACAATGTCGATTTATTGAAATCGCCTCCTAACTAACACACCTAACCGTAGTCCAAATCAAAAAGCACTTTGTCGAAACGTGCAGCAATTTTCACATGATAAAACATGATTAGTCATAGTCGTTCGTGCAACAACAAATCTTATTTTGCACCAATTAAGTTGGTATGTGCTCCGACGATATCCTACTGCATCTGCATACATAAGATTGTCCACAGAAACAATTACACGTATAGAAAACGTTAAATGCAGATTTCAGTGTTATTTAGTTTTCTTACTAGGTAAGGTAAGTTTAGTGGAGGTTGTTATTAAAATTAAGTCAGCTGAAAAATATGGAAAAGCCAAAGCGGAGCAAAATCTGTTACTTCTGCGCTTCATTGCCTGTTCACTTTTTGTATTGTAAGTACAAGAATTAATAAATCTTTAGGTTTGTACTTATCTATGCAATGTGGTAGGTAATGGTTAATGATAAGAGTATCACGCACACCATCCAAGTGAGTCTGTAAACAGTCTGTCCTACTACTACGCAATGTTCTATTACACAATGCCGAAACACACCCTAGACCACATTTCTGTCTGTATAGTGGACCCTTGGAAAATGAATGGAATAACTAAACTACATAAATACAATAACCTTTCCAACCGTGTTTTATTCAGTTTCAAATTAGGGAAATTGTCCAGAACATAATCACATACAAACTCAATATTTGCCGTTAAAGTGACATTAGTAAATAATGAACCAACATGAAACGAAAACATTCAATGATTTCTAACTCTCAATATGTCTCCAATTTCGATGAATTCGAAGGAATCTTGCAAACTGTACACATGAAAGTGATTTCTCACCCGCTTCAATAGGCTAGCCAGCCATTTGGCCAATTCATACGTTAGCGCGTTTCTCAATTGGCCTCAACGAAATGCTGAGTTTGTGACTCTTCAGTAATGCGTACAATCTAGGTATTTCCGTTCCAACTGGCCTCAGTTGCTTGTGTTCCTTGTAGTAGATAGGACAACTCCATCAAAATGTCCCTCTCGGTGTTGCCGTTGCATCCCTCCTAGAGCAAATTTGATCGTGCATTTTCATTACCTTGAATGTTTCCACGCCCCATGCAAAAATATACTTAGTTACGTTTCTTTTTTTTTAAACTTTCTGGAACGACATATATCTATTTTTTAACCTTTAATGTGGGTTGTTTTTTAAGATCTAAATAAAATTTACTTTTGGTCAATTTCTCAATTAAACCAGTTGATAAGATGGAGCGAAAGAGCTGCTGCATAACTTTAAACGTATTATTAAAATTCACAAAAAACAATACGTCTAGTGTATTTGAAAAATCTATCTAATTTTTAGGAAGGAAAAAAGGTATTTAACAACGAAGTGGGTGCTTATTTTGGTTAATTGTCATTTTATTTCGAAAATACTCAACTACGCATTATCATCTTTCATTTATATACATTCTAGGTTTTCAGTTGACTAAGTGGATGATAACTAGTTTGACTTGCAGTTTCACTTCTATCTCGTGTTGTTGATTTAGTGCGGGCTGGTCTGACCGTGTGTAAGTGTGTCTGCGTGCTTGCCTCTGTGAGTATTGGGGTCATTTTTATCGTATTACATAATGATTTTTGAGACTTGATTAATCTTGTATTGGTGGACCGATTTGTGACTAGGGTTTCTTCCGTTTAATGCTCTGGCACGTCAAGATGCAAGAAATTTGTTTTTGGTTTGTGATTCGTGGCCAGTCGAGTAAAAGAACATGTTGGCGGAAACTTTGAACTTTTAGGCAACAGCAGCAATACAGTATTCTTGCGGTTCTCACCGTATTACGTCATAAACAAAATCAAACCTCACAGCGAACTCTGCCCAACTAAGAAGACAAATTTCCAAAGATGATTCTAATAGAAATCTGCAACAAAATCGCCACTGAGCTCGACTCGATGCCGTATTGCACAGGGGTTTCAACCAAGAAATAAGATGCGCACGTGGGCCCTATTCTGGCAAGCGAGTGCGTCCTATACCACCCAATTTGGAGGTAGTTAACTTGAACTGTTTCTGCCATGTCAAAATCTGCCCACATTGTTGCTTACGCCAGTATGGCGTTGGGGGAGAGAACAGTACCATACAGGGCAATCGAATTAAGGGCAAGCGCAAAATTTGACCGAACCAACGTAGTTGATGGAGCCTTATTTGTTTTTCTAACAAAGAGTGATATGATTGTTTATTTTTACACACATTTATATTCACACCGTTCGTATACTAACATGTTTTGTTTTGTCTTTTAGCATGTATATCTGCATTATATGATGAATAAAGCCTAATATTTTAGGCAACTCTTTCTTCTGATTTTTCGACTCACTCTGCCCGTTTGCTGTGCTTGTTACTGTGATTCAGAACAATTTATTCATCATATAACCCAATCATGGAACGCCTACTCAGACCAGAAAGATTTGATGTTGAACCTAGTGCACCAGATGCAGCAAAACAATGGAATCATTGGTATCGTACATTCTGTGGTCTCCTAAAATCAGTCGAATCCATGAATCCGGATAAATTAGACACTCTTATTTCCTACGTCTCTCCTAACGTATATGAACACATTGTTGACTGTGATACATATGATCATGCTATCAAAACTCTAATGAATCTCTATGTCAGACCGAAAAATGAAGTCTTTGTTCGTCATATACTCGCGACTACTAAACAAGAAAATGGACAAACATTGGATCAATTTGTTCAGATTCTGAAATCGTTAGCTAGGGAATGCAATTTCAAATCAACTACGGCCGAGGAAAATCGAGACGATGCTCTGCGCGATGCCTTCATTAATGGAATCCAGTCCAATTCAATCAGACAACGTCTCTTAGAACACAACTCACTTAATTTTCAAGCGGCTTTTGATCAAGCACGTGGTCTCGAAATGGCGGAAAAGAAATCATTATCATATCAAAACTGTTTGAATTCTGCACACACTGCAACGGTTCAGCCATAGCATAAATTGTCATGCTCTCGTTGATACAGGCAGTTCCTGTAGTTATGTTTCAGAAGCCTTCGTTTTGAAAAATAATTGGAAAATTCACTCCTCTCAGGAAACAATAACCATGGCGTCTAGCTCATTATCGAGTCATACCAAAGGCCATTGTTTTGTGTCGATTCAATACAAATCATGTGTTTATCAAAATATCAAGCTATCTATACTTTCTGATCTTTGTACTGACGTACTTCTCGGTCATGACTTCCTTGGATTGCATAAAAGTGTAAATATCTCTTTTGGTGGTCATAAATCGTCATTCACCGTCTGTTTACTGAAACCTGCATCTGTTACGTCCCCGCCTCTTTTCCACCATTTAACTGCTAACTGGAGGCCTATTGCTACGAAATCAAGAAGGTACAATCGAATGGATGAAATATTTATCCGGGATGAAATAAACAGATTAGTTTCTGATGGCATTATCGAACCTTCAACATCCCCATGGAGAGCACAAGTTCTCGTGGTATCGAATGAGAATCACAAGAAACGTATGGTTGTGGACTACAGCCAAACGGTCAACAAATTCACACTCTTAGACGCATATCCTTTGCCGAAAATGGACCAAATGGCTGAAACCATTTCAAAATATCATATATTCAGCACTTTGGATCTCAAAAGCGCTTACCACCAAATACCTATCCAAGAACATGAAAAGGTATTTACTGCTTTCGAAGCGTGTGGACGCTTGTTTCAATTCCGTCGCATTCCCTTCGGAGTGACGAATGGTGTCTCATGTTTCCAAAGAACTATGGATCATATAATCGCACAGGAACATCTCACAGATACATTTGTCTATGTGGACAATGTGACAGTTTGCGGGAGAGATACGCTTGAACACGAAACAAATCTCAACAAATTTCTTAATGCTGATAAAAAATATGGATTGACCTTAAATGAATCAAAGAGCATTTTCGCAGCTAAAGAAATTACTCTCCTTGGTTTTCAAATATCGAATGGAAAAATTAAACCTGATCCTGACCGATTAAAGCCTTTACAAGATCTCCCACCACCGTCGAATGTGCAATCGCAACAAAGAATTGTGGGATTTTTCGCTTATTATTCGCCGTGGATCTCCAACTTCTCCGATAAAATTCACTCACTCGTTCATAATCGAACTTTTCCTTTTCCCGTCTCTGTGAAACAAAATTTCGATGATCTTAAAAAAGAATTAGCCGTAGCAACTCTAGCTTCTATTCGTTGTGATATTCCGTTTGTCGTCGAAACTGATGCTTCGGACGTAGCTATTGCTGCCACTTTGAACCAAGATGGAAGACCCGTGGCGTTTTTCTCTCGGACGTTGACGCCATCTGAAAAACATCACTCAGCTGTTGAAAAAGAAGCCTATGCCGTGGTTGAAGCTATTCGAAAATGGAGGCATTTACTTTTGGGTAATCATTTCAAACTTGTCACTGATCAAAGATCTGTTTCCTTTATTTTTGGCAATCAAAATCGAGGAAGAGTGAAGAACGATAAAATTTTGCGCTGGAAAATGGAATTATCACCTTACAGCTTCGATGTTGTCTATAGACCCGGAAAAGATAACAAAGCAGCAGATGCACTAAGTCGATCCTGTTGTGGTGCGCTTCTAAATGGACTGGATTTAAAACAAATACATGTTTCTCTTTGTCATCCTGGAATTTCTCGTATGCTCCACTTTGTGAAGTCTCGTAATTTACCATATTCTATTGATGAAATTCGAAAACTGACCTTGAGTTGTGAAGTGTGCTCTGAAATCAAGCCCAGATTTCCTTCGGCAATTCAAGGCCAATTAATCAAAGCTACCCAACCGTTTGAGCGGTTATCTATGGATTTTAAAGGACCTCTTCCTTCATCAACTCGTAATCGTCATCTACTGACGGTCATCGATGAATATTCTCGATTTCCCTTTGCATTTGCTTGTCCTGACCTTAGCAGTCACACCGTCATACTTCACCTGTGTCAAATATTCGCAATGTTTGGGATGCCTTCGTACATTCACTCAGACAGAGGTTCTTCCTTCATATCGACCGAGGTACAAAATTTTCTTCGGGAAAAAGGTATAGCTTCGAGTAGAACGACTCCTTATAATCCCAAAGGAAATGGACAGGTAGAAAGAATGAATGGTACCTTATGGAAATCGATCCTTCTCGCTCTCAAATCAAAAAGGCTTTCAGTTGAAAACTGGGAATGCGTGCTGTTGGACGCATTACATTCAATCCGTTCAATATTGTGCACATCTAACAACGAAACCCCTCACGAGCGTCTTTTTCGACACAATAGAAGGTCGACTTTTGGTACCACACTCCCAACCTGGCTTACTGTTCCTGGCAAAGTTTTACTCAAGAAGAATGCTAGAGTTTCTAAATATGACCCCTCTGTGGAAGAAGTTGAACTAATTCATTGCAATCCTAACTATGCGCATGTTCGTTTTCCTGATGGAAAAGAAGAAAGAGTATCTATCCGTCAATTAGCCCCGAAAGGCTCCGACGCACTGATGAATGAAGCTGGAACTAATATGGGACTCCGTGAAAATGAACCGGTTGTTGCTGATGAACAAACCTCCTATAATGACGATACCGATAATGATAATGTTAAGGCAAATGGTGAATCTACGGATAACTCAAATGCTCGTGACCTATCAGAGAATCTCGAAAACCTTATCAATCAACAGCAACGTGTTCATCCTTATAACTTACGAAGTGGAAATGTTTAAATACTATGTTTTCTCAATCCTCTTTGAATTGTTACTATAACAGTCTTGTTCCGACTCTGACGCTACGCTACAAATCGCAGTGGAGGAGAATGATATGATTGTTTATTTGTACACACATTTATATTCACACCGTTCGTATACTAACATGTTTTGTTATGTCTTTTAGCATGTATATCTGCATTATATGATGAATAAAGCCTAATATTTTAGGCAACTCTTTCTTCTGACTTGTCTACTCACTCTGCCCGTTTTCTGTGCTTGTTACTGTGATTCAGAACAAATAGCACTTGTTGGCCGATCCAAAAATACGTCTACGGATGTCAGCGCAGGTTATTCGACGACGTATGTTATCGGTTATTGCATGGTTGTTAATATCATTTATAGTTGCGCTAAAGTTTAATTTTCTCGGACCTGTTGCGCGGTTAAGTTAAAACAAACAGCGGCTATTACCTGGTGCAAACGTTACTTCCGTCTCTTCAGACTTTCTGGTCCAAAAGGATTTGAGATCGACTTTTAGACTACGCTTAAGTTGGCGTCTCACATTTCTGAGTATTATGATGAGTCGAGTCAGGTGGAATTTGGCGCCTTTTTTCGAGTATCTCCATAGATTTCACAGAGAAATAATTATTATTTCTACGGGGGCCTACATTTTCACATACAGTAGTACCTGCATTATACATAGTAGCACTTCTCTTAGTTCGTAGTCATAGAAATTCCGGCCTGACGACCGGTGGGCACACTCTAGTCAGCCCGGGAATGGTAGCATGAACCTTGCCAGATCTAATCGGACAGCCATCATTCGGTATCGTGCGAAGCTTCGAGTTTGGTCTAACTACGTGGTAACACTTAGTGTTAAATGAGCAGTGACGGAATGAGAGCAAACATGCCAGACGCGAAGGGCAGGTTTCAGCTGCTGAAAGAAACTATGGCTACTGGTATCCGGACAGCAGTGCTTATCAGCCTTGATTGGCAGATTATCTAAGAGAATGAAAACTCCAAATACACAACATCCCCACTAGGAGTAGGAGACTGTGATTTGTAAAGTCCACATACAACCATGTCGTATGAATTATTTACACAAATACTTCTGATAGCGTTAAAGTCTACATCGAATTAACCCACAAATTTACAACCAACAGTGGTGTTCGTCAATGCTGTCCACTTTCCCCCTTCTTGTTTCATTTTTAAGTAGATGCTATTATGAACAGCACTCTTCCACACATTCAGGAGGTAGTTGTTCAAGTTCTCCCGGGCGGTAAACTAGTCGATCTTGACTATAAAGACGATATCGTACTATTATTCGACAATCGATAGGCTGCTCAAGTCATCTTGAATAGATTAGCAGACGTTCCGTCTCTCAGTATGAAATTCGTACCCACTAAATGTAAGATACTAGTGTAGGATCACCCACCACTTACTACAACTCTGCGACTTCAGAATGAAGATCTAGACATAGTTGACGGGTTTACATATCTTGGAAGCTCTATCAATAGCTTAAGTAACATGTCTGACGAGGTGAAAATGAGAATCGCGAAAGCTAGAGTTGCTTTCTCGAACCTTCGCCATTTATGGAGAACCACAAGTATTTCACCACGTCTTAAAAGTCGTGCTTATAATGCATCTGCACTCGCAGTTTTACTATATGTTAGTGAAACTTGGCCTCTTAGAGTTGATGATTTTAGACGCTTACAGGCATTCGACCATCGTTGTTTGAGAAATATTGCACATGTTGGTTACCAACAACGAATAACCAATGTTGACATCCGTAGACATATTTTTGGATCTGACAATAACAGCTCGTTGTTAGAAAAACAAACAAGGCTCCATCAATTTCCTTGGCTCGGTCACGTTTTGAGTATGCCCTCATTTCGATTGCCCAGTAGAGCTCTGTTTTCTCATCCAGCACCATGTAGGCGTAAGAAACAAGGTGGACAGATTTTAACTTGGCAGAAACAGTTGAGGTCACTTACATCCAAATTTGGTAGTATAGGATCCACTCGTCTGCCAGGATGGGACCCACGTGCGAATCATAGTTTTTGGTTATAAACCCTTCGCGATATGGCATCGAATCGAGCCCAATGGCTATCTAGTTGCAGAAGTCTATTTGAATCATATTCGTAACTTTCTTTTCTTAATAGGGCAAAGTTAGCTGCGAGGTTTGGTTTGTTTATGACGTGATACAGTGAAAGCCACAAGGAAGCTGTATTGCTGATGTTGCCTTGCCCTAAATCTGACTTTACCATAATGGTGTTGTGTAGAGGTTTAGTTTGCCTCACTCTGTGAGTTATCTTGATAAATATACTCATAGCAACTAGGTTCTCTCTTTCTCTCTCTCGTTATATTTCTTGGCTTCTTATGGTTATATGGCAGTGAAAGATTAGTCTCTTTTGGCTGTAGATGATGTCCAAGATTTAAGACCAGAGAATTCATAAAAACAAATAACATACCGTAAAAACTTTCGTGTCACGGTAAAGAATAGGCAAGATTGGTTCTGCAGCCTCAAACAGTTGTAATATTGTTTTCAGATGATCCACATCGATCTTTGTAGTGTCTGGAATCATCAAATATGACTCTTTCTCACCTTCGAGGTTCGATGCATCAACAGCTAACTCCTTTGACACAAATCCGCAAACCTAAACCATAGATTCATGACAGTTTTAATTTTATAGAACAAATACATTTTAATATGTATGAAATTGTTAAAAACAAGTTAAAATATGTTAACATTGAAGGTGAATATTTCTTCCTACAAGTTCAAACCGAATTAATGGTAAGTGAGCTGCAAATTCCAATAGGCACTAATGCGTGAATACATAAATGAAGATTTAGATCACCCATATGGTGTGGTCCAGAATAGCCTACGCTTATACGGCAGAATAAAAAAGTCTCACCATTGACTCCGTTTGTCGCCAGGCTCAAAACGATTTTCGTCCATTCAATTTTACCTCAGTGAGGATATTGTGCGCCGAGATCAAGTGACTTAAATCGAAAAAAAATATCCAGCAAAGAGATGGCTGGCCTAATCCTCCTTCAGTTCCAGCCATCTACCAAAATTACTTTGTTTCTGGCGAGCAGAATATTAAATTTGCCTTTTCAAACAGTGGCCCACCTAGCTAAATCAATGTCCCATAACAGGTTTCCATGGTGACAAAATGTTAAAAAAGCTGCCGCATAGAACTAGCTTGCTCGTAAATTTTGTTTTTGATTAATGCCCACTGTTGCTTACCTGACAATGACCTAAACGATAACGAGCGAATAGATCGACGAACAAAGCAGTTTAGGCATTGGCTCCTAGTGATCCATCTCCTAAATCTCCGCAGAATAAAGCAGAACCGACAGTATTCCTAATTTGAAAATTTTAGACTTATCTCCTAGTGAGATAGACGAGCAATTCAAAATATTCCAAATTTAGCAGACGCTAAACTAATACATCCGGAAATCTCGGCAACAGCCGAGCTGTCTTGTGTAACAAGAAAATGAAATCTTTTACTGATAGTAAGGCCACGTTATTCGCTACCTTAGGCTCAGGATCAAAATTGGCCATAACGGCCGTTTATTATGCAGCCAGCCTCAGGCCATATTGGATGTATTCCCAATCGTACCAGCATCGTCAACGTATTAAAGATCAACAATCCGGCCTTCACTACCGATCTCCCTTCTGAGTGTCGACAATATAATTAAACAGTGTTGGAGCAATGACACATCCTCCTGAAACGTCGAAGTTAATCGGAATAGGTTTATAGAGTTCCTTTCTAGTGCGAATACATGCCGATGAATCACTATAACAGACTCCGAGCAATCGAAAACTTTAGGCAGGTTGCAATCATTTAGCGTAACTCGCCATGAACTTATAAGCGAGACAGAATCGTAAGTAGCTGATTAGTCTAGCGAGCTGCCGAAAAGGCGATGCAACACAAGAGTGTGGCAGAGCGCATGAATTTAGTCCAGGCATCCCATTATCAGTTGAAACTCTGATAGGGTTCGCCGAGTTAGCCTATCTCGCTCTTTGTGAATTAATATGAGGATAATAACAGTGACTAAACTTGATGCCTGCACACAGAAAACTGATATCAAAGTAGTCCGTAGGAGCGTTAGTGCCACCTCATTTGGATGAGCACTACAACGATACACTTTCACTATTTTATAACGGGTTCCTCCCTTTCCCCAGATTCTGGTATTGAGCTCGTAATGATCCCTCTAAACCTGTTTCACCGAATTTGAAAATTTAAGAATGAATACCATCAAATCCGTCGGAATTATCAAAAATGGAAATGTTAATATTAACCTTGTAAGAAGATCGAGAGGGTAATCAATTTTACCCTCGCCGCTTCTTATATTTCACAAAGTATATTTAAGAATTGCTTTGCGTGCTGCATTTAAAGAGCATTAGGCAACTATACTCCCTTAGGAAAATAACGACTTAGAAATAAGAAATGATAATAAAATTCGTTGAGGTTGGTACACTTCGACGCACATATTCTAACAGACCCCGTGGCAAATTGCAAACTCCTTGCAAAATTAAAGAGCCTCGAAACAATTTCCACTGTTTCGCAGCAGATGACGTGTGTTAAAAATACTTCGCCGAATTCAAGCTGAGTCATTAGGAAAAAATTGTATGCTTGTTTAAGTTTATCCTTCACAGTGTTCCACACGGTGCTGGTTACGTTATTGGCTCAAATCACAAAGAGCCCAGCGGAAAAAAAAGCTTCTTGTAAATGGCTGCGTATTGTAAATAGATGTTATATTACGGAAAAGTGTGTTTACTATCAAAGTCGTCTGTAACTTTGAACTGATACTGGTGGCCATGTTATTGTGATAAAATCCAACAAATATATATATATATATATATATATATATATATATATATATATATATATATTTGGAACGATATTATGACATCATTCCAACAGCATGACTAACGTTGCCACATGCCATGGCAAGATACCGTCGATGACACCACAAGGTAGAGTTCAACAAAATTGGAAAGAAATTGCCTCAAGTTGATACCAACGGCAATCGCTAAAATGAACGAAAACCGCTCTGGGCCAGAGGCCATATCTGAAAACCTTTAAAATGAATTAATCAATATGATAAGCGGCATGATTGGGATTTTTTATGTACACTTTTATGACACAAAAGATTTGGTTTCCTATGCAGAACATAGGGCAGGCCAAACATAAGTTTTTAGCTGGCCAGTTGGCTAAGGCCTATGCCGCAACAGAGAATAACAGAAACGCTATGTCATACCCGGCTGGATCACGCACGCATAGAAAAGGAAATAGATTCCCTTTAGTGTGCTAGACCCTAATGAAACACATTGCTTAGTATCTAAAGCAATTTTAGTCTCATGTAGACAGGCAATGAGAACAGCGCGCTTCTGTCAGGATGGACTTATGGACTCCAGAGACAAGAGATCTCAGATTTCAAAAGCCAATGGACAAAATTTACATCGGAATAAGCGACGCATGTGGATCAGAAAAAGAAGATGGAAATCTATCACTTTTTATTTTTTATGCACTACTGCATTCACGCAGAGCCGTAAAGAAACCAAGTGACTAATGCTTCATTGTCATAAAAGAACACTGTCGCCCATTCCTAATGATGATGGTTTTAATTCGGAGTTCTCCTTCTCTTAGATAGTTTGCCAACCAAGGCTGATGAGCACTATCTGCCCAGATGCCAGTGGCCAAAGATGCCTTCAGCAGCCAAAACTTGCCCATTGAGTCTGGCACGCTTGCTCTCATTCAGTCAAACTCGAGGCTTCACATGAAACGGGATAATGGCTGTGTCCGTTTAGACACAGAAAGGTTCATATTATCATTCCCGGATCGACTAGCTTGTGCCCAACGACCATCAGGCCCTGATTTCTAGGGCTGCGGACACCCTATTGCATTACGGAGTTGTTGCTCTAGTCGCTCTCTCACTAAATTTCCACAATGTTCGTGCATTTCAGCAAGGATAACTACAACCTAGACGGCGGAACAGACAGTCACAACAGGAAATAATCGTCAAGACTGGAGGCCTAAAGCCAATCCAAATCTTGTTTATTCTATTCTGTATTCGTGACGAAATTGGCCCTTCCCCAATATCGCACACTGGGCCTTTCATCCTGGGGTTCCAGACAGCAGGTTCAATTTTGAAGGATTATATATTCTTTAATAGATTAATTTTTGGAAGGAATAAGGCTTTCTCCAGTTCGGCTATTAATCTTGGTCGTCCTTTCTCTAGATATTCCTGCTGCTACATGTTATTTTGTAAGGTAGCAACATTAGTTGTAAACACGAAAATTCATTTTCAATTATTAACGCTTATCTGCAATATAACAATTATATACATATACGTAGCTACACATAGACACTCACATATTAATACGAACTTTTTCGCATAAATATGCGTATACCTGCATATAAACATGCCTACACCTCCATATATATAACTATATACACACCGTGTGAACAGATTTTGACATGACAGAACCAGCTAAAACAAACAATAATCAAATCGGATAGTAGAGAACCCGTTCGTTTATCAGAATGGGTCCACGTGCACATCATAGAGCTTAGTTTTCTTTTTTCTCTCGTTGTTATGTGGCAACAAAGCATCAGTTGCTGAATGCTGTTATATTTCTGTCTATTATTAGGATATACACACAAATGCATGACTATATAAATACACACATACATGCATACATAAATGCATACCTACATACTGCAATACAACCATGAAATATTCATACATTTTCATGCCCATGGGCACCCACAATTAACCAGCATTTTCCATTCCCTGTTGTTGGCATTTACTTTTCCTTCTTTTAGATGGTATGTTAAACGTGGTTGAAGAACACCGTCCTCCTAGAAAATCAGTATTATTAAGGTTGCAAGAAAATACCTTGGCCCAAGCACCTGCACACAAAGCAGAATCACCATGTGCAGGACAGACGCTGAACTTTAGTTACTAGAGGCTTATGGAGACATGCCATAATTGCTATGCCATTTATAGGAAAACATACTTGTCGCCATCTTACCGCTATGGAACCTTTAGATTAGAATTCTCAACAGGAATATACAAAAAATAGAACTTAATATATATAATAAATCAACGACGTTATAATTCGGATAAGAACGTCGTCGTCATCATCATCATCATCATCATCATCATCATCATCATCATCATCATCATCATCATCATCATCATCATCATCATCATCATCATCATCATCATCATCATCATCATCATCATCATCATCATCATCATCATCATCATCATCATCATCACCTTCATCATCATCATCATCATCATCATCATCATCATCATCATCATCATCATCATCATCATCATCATCATCATCGTCATCATCATCATCATCATCATCATCATCATCATCATCATCATCATCATCATCATCATCATCATCATCATCATCATCAAGCACATAAATACTAAAGGTCTTAGTAACTAATGCTTTACTGCTATATAACCATAACAAGAATAACAAAAAGGCGAAATTTTATTAAAAAACGACAAAAATAATAATTTAGGCGCACAAGTTATTAGTGAGATTTATAAGAGAGAGAGTAATTAGCAACTATGAGTATATTCATTTAGATAACAGACAGAAGTTAGGCAAACTAAACCTCTATCGAACACCAGTATATCCAAGTCTGAATTAAGGTGAGGCAACATTAGGTATACAGCTTCCTTGCGGTTTTCACTGTATCACGTCAGAAACAAAATTAAATCTCGCATCTAACTCTGCCCAACTAAGAAAAAAAGTTTCAAAGATGAATCTACTAGAAATCTGTAAAAAGATCGCCATTGAGCTCGACTCAATACCATATCGCGCAGGATTTCCAACTAAGAAATATGATACACAACTGAACCCCAACCGGGCAGACGAGTGGGTGATATACTACCCAAATCGAATGTAGTTAACTTTAATTGTTTAAGCAATGTCAAAATTTGCCCACCTAGCTTCTTACGTCAACCTGGCGCTAGGTGAAAGATAAATGCTCTACTTATCAATCAAATGCCATACGCTAAACGTGACAGAAGCAATGTAGCTGATGGAGCCTTACTTGTTTTTCTATTACAGATAACCTCTTGCCCAATAAAAAAATACGTCTACGAATATACTGAATATTGATGTAAATGCTCCAGAATCCAAATTTGACATTGACATCTAATCTGACATTGATATTTCGCATGACCCTGATGGTTTATAAAAAGAATTATAAAACAAAATAAACCGCTGTTAATCAATTACAGATTCATTAAAAGAACTTGATATAAACACCTGACACATTAATTACTTACATATGCCAGTATAAACTAAGAATTGTATAATGTAGAAAAGGCAATTCATCCAGTAGACCGGTTTCGTCCTTATTCGGAACTCATCATGTACTGGCCAGAAATTGCCACGGACAGGACTCGAACCTGGGCAACCTTGATTATAATAATTGTTATCACCACCCGCGCAACCAATGTTCGTTTAATTATATAAATGTTCATTTCAATGCCATTTCCCCATGTAATGTGGTGTCTGTTCAGTAATGACAGATTGGGCATGGTTAGTTGGAACTTTGGGTCTAGATGGATGCCATATGAGCTCCACCTAAAGGAAAAATTGACTAACCAAGTTACATTAGTTAGTATATTACTGAAAATTGTGTGTAGTGTAGTGTGCGGCAGGATAGCTCAGTGGTTAGAGCACCAGATTCCGAAGCAGACGTGCCCAGGTTCGTATCCTGTCCGCGGCAAATTCTGGCCAGTACTTGATGAGTTCCCAATAAGGACGAAACCGGTCTACTGGATGAATTGCCTTTTCTACACTATACAATTCTTAGTTTAAGCTGACATATGTAAGTAATTAATGGGTCAGGTGTTTGTATCAAGACCGCAACCTTGATTATAATAATTGTTATCACCACCCGTGCAACCAATGCTCGTTTCATTAAAAGAACGTGCTAAATAAATAGAGAAATGAAAATTGAAAGTTTTGCTTTCAATAACGACAGTATTAAATCTAGATTGCTTGTCATAACTCGCTTCATGAAAGCGGTCGATTGCATAAACAAATGCTTATTTTGCAATATTTAAAAAAAATAATGTTGAACGATACAGTAAAGCGGCTAAAACAAGAGACCCTCTGTCTACATCAGCGTATAGTAGTTCAGATGCCTAGCTAGCTGAGTGACAAACTTGCCAATTATTATTATGACCATTGATAGGTGTTGCAGTAGCCACTTTTGAGGCTGAGAACACGCCTATGGCCCTATTTAGGACTGACGTGAATACAACAGAAAGTCTACGCAGAACTGTACGAATTAAGATGCAACAACGCAGGCACAATGATGGAAGCAGCAATCGAGCCTCATAAGTAAATACGAAATAATAGTTATTTGTATTTTTTCCAACTAAATTTACGCGCTTTATAAGAACAAACTCATGTAAATAATTGATTAAAAATAAAACATTTTTGTTGAGCAGAAATTATTTCGTCTGTAATATGCGTGAGGACAATCAACCTAGACCCGTAGCATTTCGCAACCGATCGGCAACGGGGCCTGGGAGATCACTCGTCAAAATTACCCTCTTCAAGGAACTCGGAAGTTGCGTGCTCAATGGCTGTTATAGACTATCGTGATGACAAATTAAATTCGCCTATTTTAATGATCACCTGGTGACCGAAACTTCGCCGTCTAACTTTTTTGAGTTTCCTCGTAACATTAATGCAAGGACATTGCTGATCAGTTTTGGGATTCAAATAATTAATCGAAATTAATGGTTTGGAATATTCAGTAAGAATATTATCAGTACAGATGGCAAACTTAACTGCAGAGTTAGGGATAATTATGTCTAGGCTGAACGATATGTTTACAGTAAACCCCAAGGGAATTCGCATAAACTACCCAACTAATATTGATAAACAGAGTAATAGCGAGCGAGCTCAGTTGGCAGCGGATGGACCTCTGCCAGTATTTACATCAGAATCGACAAGTTATTTCAGCACTTCATAAGAATTTAAGCACATGCCTGAAATTCTGGATTTGGAAAAGCCACAGGTATGGATTGAAATATTTGAGGCCTCCGTGTAAGCGCAATAGTTTTTTGTTAGAAGCACCAATTGGGCGTGTGGCTGTTCAGAAATAAGTTGATCGTACAATTGCAATTAAATTATAATTGCCCGTAGACCTGTCGTATGCAGAATTTGAACGGCGAATCTTGGATCACTGCCGTGCCAGGCCCCCTGAGGTGTTTTCAGAATTATACAGACTTAAATCACTACCGGGTGAGATGACATTGGATACTATGACACGCGTCAAGCTGTGGTTCTTCAAGCTATCTGAGTATTTGCTTGGTGTGTAACTGCATGAAGCCAACATGTTTATGCTGCTGAATCCCACTAGATACGGTGTATTATCGAACACATCGGGAGACCGGTTAAGAAGAAACTAGACTCTACAAAATTCGGCCATGATGATCATCACATTGACTGCTATGACACCACGCATGAGCCCCATTACAACGGCCGAAAAGGGCGATATAACTTATTGGAAATCTACGCGGTATATACAGCGAATGCGGGATGGACTGCGGCAGCCAGTAGCTTGGAAGCAAGCCAAATATATAGAAACAATAGCTGCGACAAATACATCATCTAGAAGTCAGCGTAATCAGTATAGTTTTTGGAGAGAACGGCCAGTTCAGTGGAGCAATAGGGAACACCACCTCACAAACATAGCTAATCGTGTTGTTGTCCAAAAGAGAAACCCTTTGGGCGCTCAAAATAAAGATTCGCGAGAAGAGGACCAGCAGAATCAAATGGCAATCGAAGAAAAAAGTCTGGGAAACATTGCCACGCGAAAGGATTTTTAAGGTTAAATTATTAGAACTCTTCAACTGACAATCAGTAACTGGATACTAGAGCTGATATGTCTGTATTACCCATTGTATAGCTGTTAAGCAATGTGAAACCTACGAAAACAAATTTGTCAGGCTACGGGGTGTCGATGTTGGCTGCGGGCGGGTGAAATACTAATTTATTAAAAAATGATGATATCAAACCTGTCCTTTGTTATAGCGAATACCCAGACACCTTTAGAATTTATTAGAAGACGGAGTAAAACCGTTGATTGTTAATATAAAGTTATATACCCATCAAGACAGAAGAGTAAAAGTTCCATAAAGTTGACATGCTGCCATGTGGTGAAGGAGCCCGGGTGGTGGAGAGTTTCAACATTATATTCAAACTTCCTGATTGCAGCGAGTATCCCTGGTCGATCACATTTAACTATGGCTAAAATTGAACGAAGGTTGTGCTCCTCCAAAGAAAATCGAAGCAAAAACTTAGGCAATAAAAGAGATAATAAAGACCGGCGTCCTTGAACCATCCTTATCTGTTTTTTTGGCTCGCATGGTTTACGCTACGAAAAAGAATGGTTAGATCCGACCGGTGGCTGATTTCCAGCAATTAAACTCGGTGACTAAATCTGACCTGTATCCCATGCCGGCTCTACGTGATCTGTTCCTCCAGCTAGCGAGAGGCAAACGATTTGCCGTGCTTGACCATAAACAGGGATTTTGGCAAATTGGAAGTCGGCCCGAAGACCGGTGGAAGTTAGCGGTGCAGGTACCCCAAGGTCATTTTCAATTCACTCGGGTACTATATGGTTTGAATAACGCACCGAAAGTGTTTCAAAGTATGATGGACTCTTTTAGTGTCATGTACAACAGCTTACGTTGACGATGTTATTATATGGGCCACTACTGAACATCAATTGCGTATTCGGCTGCAGAAGATTTTGTCCAAAACCATAGAATAGCAATTACATTTTAATCCAGAAAAATTTCACATAGTTCGGCATGTGTGGTTCCTGATTCACCAGTCTCAGCGGAGGTACGTATGTCATTAGATTCGAAAGTAAAGCCTATCAGGAACTATCCGATGCCCACTAGAGAAAAATTGCGTCGGTTTATTGACATGATGAACTGCTAAAAACCAACACTTTTGTGGATGCCGGGTACTCAAAAACCCTTGTTCAAGTCAAATAGTGCCAACATACTGTTTCGTTGGACGGAGGAGATCCAAGAAGGGGTTATCTAATGTAAACAGAAATTGATAGACGTCATTATTGTGACTTTCCCGGTAGGATGTATGTCAATTGTGACAGACGCATAAGATATTAGCAAAGAAGCAGTATTACAAGCAGATGGACATTCAGCGCAATATATAAGCCGCAAAGTCTGAAATAGAACCACTGGCCGAACAATAGGCAATACGAAAGTTGAGATATTTTGTCATCGGTAGTCACTGGCTATTGACAAGAAATGAGTACACCGAGCTATTGAAGAACTCGATGAATACAATGTAAAGATTCACCATCGATCCAGTATCCAGAATGCGAAAGTGGACGCGCTCAGCAAAATTTCTGTTGTTCTAATTTTGTCACTTATCAAGATCACCGAAGAATGTGGCAATGGTGCCACAAGAAAAGAAATATTCAACCGGATGAAAAAAATCAGCATATCGGTGCCTGCACAATATAAAGCGTTGATCCAGCAAAACGGGCTAGTGGTGCGACTTATTAGTAGGAGTCGGTATTACACCCTATACCCACAATATATTCTGTCAAAGGAATGGGGGATAATTGGACTGCAGAATCCCCTATATACCAGTACTTGAGTTAACTTCATATAAAGCCTTCAACAACAGTACCCCGTACTTCCGAATGGCGAATGAGCTCTCAACAGCCACCGGCAACCATGCAACTTACTGCTGCCTTGCAGACTACGCTTGCATGTGCAAAGGCTAGAGGTGCGTCCTCGATCAAAAAGCCGAGTGGTGAGGGGACACCACTTGTACCAAATTCCCAAGAAACTCCATGAAATGTCACTGGAGCCGGCTTATCCTCCAAAAGGAGTCAGCCGCAGTAAAGTAAAATAAAGTAAATGCGACTTTAAAGCCAACTCAATTTATATAAGTAATACAATGTGATTGCGTGGGTGGTGGTAACAATCTTTAAATCTAAGTTTGCGAGCTTGAAGTAAACACCAATCCCATTGTATTTAACCAGTCGTCGAACAACATAACAAAACTACCGCCAGCCGCAACGCACTGACGCGTTTCGACCTTTCCATGATCATCATCAGAGTACGACGGCAAACTGACTATCGAGGATCAAACCGCATTGAATATATATGGAAATCAAATTTAGATATGCGGCTCTCACCTCTAGCAGTCTCGCATACATTGAACTTGACTGGAAATGTCGGCTGCACAATTTCTATGCAGTCACGAACATTAACTGTTTGCAGCTTTCGCCACATATACATATATAGGCAATACAATTTAAACAATAATTGATTGCGCGGGTGGTGGTAACAATTCTTTAAATCAAGTTTGCGAGCTTGAAGTAAACACCAATCCCATTGTATTTAACCAGTCGTCGAACAACATAACAAAACTACCGCCAGCTGCAACGCACTGACGCGTTTCGACCTTCCATGATCATCATCAGAGTACGACGGCAAACTGACTATCGAGGATCAAACCGCATTGAATATATATGGAAATCAAATTTAGATATGCGGCTCTCACCTCTAGCAGTCTCGCATACATTGAACTTGACTGGAAATGTCGGCTGCACAATTTCTATGCAGTCACGAACATTAACTGTTTGCAGCTTTCGCCACATATACATATATAGGCAATACAATTTAAACAATAATTGATTGCGCGGGTGGTGGTAACAATTCTTTAAATCAAGTTTGCGAGCTTGAAGTAAACACCAATCCCATTGTATTTAACCAGTCGTCGAACAACATAACAAAACTACCGCCAGCCGCAACGCACTGACGCGTTTCGACCTTCCATGATCATCATCAGAGTACGACGGCAAACTGACTATCGAGGATCAAACCGCATTGAATATATATGGAAATCAAATTTAGATATGCGGCTCTCACCTCTAGCAGTCTCGCATACATTGAACTTGACTGGAAATGTCGGCTGCACAATTTCTATGCAGTCACGAACATTAACTGTTTGCAGCTTTCGCCACATATACACATATAAGCAATACAATTAAACAATAATTGATTGCGCGGGTGGTGGTAACAATTCTTTAAATCAAGTTTGCGAGCTTGAAGTAAACACCAATCCCATTGTATTTAACCAGTCGTCGAACAACATAACAAAACTACCGCCAGCTGCAACGCACTGACGCGTTTCGACCTTCCATGATCATCATCAGAGTACGACGGCAAACTGACTATCGAGGATCAAACCGCATTGAATATATATGGAAATCAAATTTAGATATGCGGCTCTCACCTCTAGCAGTCTCGCATACATTGAACTTGACTGGAAATGTCGGCTGCACAATTTCTATGCAGTCACGAACATTAACTGTTTGCAGCTTTCGCCACATATAAACATATAAGCAATACAATAAAACAATAATTGATTGCGCGGGTGGTGGTAACAATTCTTTAAATCAAGTTTGCGGGCTTGAAGTAAACACCAATCCCATTGTATTTAACCAGTCGTCGAACAACATAACAAAACTACCGCCAGCCGCAACGCACTGACGCGTTTCGACCTTCCATGATCATCATCAGAGTACGACGGCAAACTGACTATCGAGGATCAAACCGCATTGAATATATATGGAAATCAAATTTAGATATGCGGCTCTCACCTCTAGCAGTCTCGCATACATTGAACTTGACTGGAAATGTCGGCTGCACAATTTCTATGCAGTCACGAACATTAACTGTTTGCAGCTTTCGCCACATATACACATATAAGCAATACAATAAAACAATAATTGATTGCGCGGGTGGTGGTAACAATTCTTTAAATCAAGTTTGCGAGCTTGAAGTAAACACCAATCCCATTGTATTTAACCAGTCGTCGAACAACATAACAAAACTACCGCCAGCCGCAACGCACTGACGCGTTTCGACCTTCCATGATCATCATCAGAGTACGACGGCAAACTGACTATCGAGGATCAAACCGCATTGAATATATATGGAAATCAAATTTAGATATGCGGCTCTCACCTCTAGCAGTCTCGCATATATGTATATGTGGCGAAAGCTGCAAACAGTTAATGTTCGTGACTGCATAGAAATTGTGCAGCCGACATTTCCAGTCAAGTTCAATGTATGCGAGACTGCTAGAGGTGAGAGCCGCATATCTAAATTTGATTTCCATATATATTCAATGCGGTTTGATCCTCGATAGTCAGTTTGCCGTCGTACTCTGATGATGATCATGGAAGGTCGAAACGCGTCAGTGCGTTGCGGCTGGCGGTAGTTTTGTTATGTTGTTCGACGACTGGTTAAATACAATGGGATTGGTGTTTACTTCAAGCCCGCAAACTTGATTTAAAGAATTGTTACCACCACCCGCGCAATCAATTATTGTTTAAATTGTATTGCCTATATATGTATATGTGGCGAAAGCTGCAAACAGTTAATGTTCGTGACTGCATAGAAATTGTGCAGCCGACATTTCCAGTCAAGTTCAATGTATGCGAGACTGCTAGAGGTGAGAGCCGCATATCTAAATTTGATTTCCATATATATTCAATGCGGTTTGATCCTCGATAGTCAGTTTGCCGTCGTACTCTGATGATGATCATGGAAGGTCGAAACGCGTCAGTGCGTTGCGGCTGGCGGTAGTTTTGTTATGTTGTTCGACGACTGGTTAAATACAATGGGATTGGTGTTTACTTCAAGCCCGCAAACTTGATTTAAAGAATTGTTACCACCACCCGCGCAATCAATTATTGTTTAAATTGTATTGCCTATATATGTATATGTGGCGAAAGCTGCAAACAGTTAATGTTCGTGACTGCATAGAAATTGTGCAGCCGACATTTCCAGTCAAGTTCAATGTATGCGAGACTGCTAGAGGTGAGAGCCGCATATCTAAATTTGATTTCCATATATATTCAATGCGGTTTGATCCTCGATAGTCAGTTTGCCGTCGTACTCTGATGATGATCATGGAAGGTCGAAACGCGTCAGTGCGTTGCGGCTGGCGGTAGTTTTGTTATGTTGTTCGACGACTGGTTAAATACAATGGGATTGGTGTTTACTTCAAGCCCGCAAACTTGATTTAAAGAATTGTTACCACCACCCGCGCAATCAATTATTGTTTAAATTGTATTGCCTATATATGTATATGTGGCGAAAGCTGCAAACAGTTAATGTTCGTGACTGCATAGAAATTGTGCAGCCGACATTTCCAGTCAAGTTCAATGTATGCGAGACTGCTAGAGGTGAGAGCCGCATATCTAAATTTGATTTCCATATATATTCAATGCGGTTTGATCCTCGATAGTCAGTTTGCCGTCGTACTCTGATGATGATCATGGAAGGTCGAAACGCGTCAGTGCGTTGCGGCTGGCGGTAGTTTTGTTATGTTGTTCGACGACTGGTTAAATACAATGGGATTGGTGTTTACTTCAAGCCCGCAAACTTGATTTAAAGAATTGTTACCACCACCCGCGCAATCAATTATTGTTTAATTGTATTGCCTATATATGTATATGTGGCGAAAGCTGCAAACAGTTAATGTTCGTGACTGCATAGAAATTGTGCAGCCGACATTTCCAGTCAAGTTCAATGTATGCGAGACTGCTAGAGGTGAGAGCCGCATATCTAAATTTGATTTCCATATATATTCAATGCGGTTTGATCCTCGATAGTCAGTTTGCCGTCGTACTCTGATGATGATCATGGAAGGTCGAAACGCGTCAGTGCGTTGCGGCTGGCGGTAGTTTTGTTATGTTGTTCGACGACTGGTTAAATACAATGGGATTGGTGTTTACTTCAAGCCCGCAAACTTGATTTAAAGAATTGTTACCACCACCCGCGCAATCAATTATTGTTTAAATTGTATTGCCTATATATGTATATGTGGCGAAAGCTGCAAACAGTTAATGTTCGTGACTGCATAGAAATTGTGCAGCCGACATTTCCAGTCAAGTTCAATGTATGCGAGACTGCTAGAGGTGAGAGCCGCATATCTAAATTTGATTTCCATATATATTCAATGCGGTTTGATCCTCGATAGTCAGTTTGCCGTCGTACTCTGATGATGATCATGGAAGGTCGAAACGCGTCAGTGCGTTGCGGCTGGCGGTAGTTTTGTTATGTTGTTCGACGACTGGTTAAATACAATGGGATTGGTGTTTACTTCAAGCCCGCAAACTTGATTTAAAGAATTGTTACCACCACCCGCGCAATCAATTATTGTTTAAATTGTATTGCCTATATATGTATATGTGGCGAAAGCTGCAAACAGTTAATGTTCGTGACTGCATAGAAATTGTGCAGCCGACATTTCCAGTCAAGTTCAATGTATGCGAGACTGCTAGAGGTGAGAGCCGCATATCTAAATTTGATTTCCATATATATTCAATGCGGTTTGATCCTCGATAGTCAGTTTGCCGTCGTACTCTGATGATGATCATGGAAGGTCGAAACGCGTCAGTGCGTTGCGGCTGGCGGTAGTTTTGTTATGTTGTTCGACGACTGGTTAAATACAATGGGATTGGTGTTTACTTCAAGCCCGCAAACTTGATTTAAAGAATTGTTACCACCACCCGCGCAATCAATTATTGTTTAAATTGTATTGCCTATATATGTATATGTGGCGAAAGCTGCAAACAGTTAATGTTCGTGACTGCATAGAAATTGTGCAGCCGACATTTCCAGTCAAGTTCAATGTATGCGAGACTGCTAGAGGTGAGAGCCGCATATCTAAATTTGATTTCCATATATATTCAATGCGGTTTGATCCTCGATAGTCAGTTTGCCGTCGTACTCTGATGATGATCATGGAAGGTCGAAACGCGTCAGTGCGTTGCGGCTGGCGGTAGTTTTGTTATGTTGTTCGACGACTGGTTAAATACAATGGGATTGGTGTTTACTTCAAGCCCGCAAACTTGATTTAAAGAATTGTTACCACCACCCGCGCAATCAATTATTGTTTAAATTGTATTGCCTATATATGTATATGTGGCGAAAGCTGCAAACAGTTAATGTTCGTGACTGCATAGAAATTGTGCAGCCGACATTTCCAGTCAAGTTCAATGTATGCGAGACTGCTAGAGGTGAGAGCCGCATATCTAAATTTGATTTCCATATATATTCAATGCGGTTTGATCCTCGATAGTCAGTTTGCCGTCGTACTCTGATGATGATCATGGAAGGTCGAAACGCGTCAGTGCGTTGCGGCTGGCGGTAGTTTTGTTATGTTGTTCGACGACTGGTTAAATACAATGGGATTGGTGTTTACTTCAAGCCCGCAAACTTGATTTAAAGAATTGTTACCACCACCCGCGCAATCAATTATTGTTTAATTGTATTGCCTATATATGTATATGTGGCGAAAGCTGCAAACAGTTAATGTTCGTGACTGCATAGAAATTGTGCAGCCGACATTTCCAGTCAAGTTCAATGTATGCGAGACTGCTAGAGGTGAGAGCCGCATATCTAAATTTGATTTCCATATATATTCAATGCGGTTTGATCCTCGATAGTCAGTTTGCCGTCGTACTCTGATGATGATCATGGAAGGTCGAAACGCGTCAGTGCGTTGCGGCTGGCGGTAGTTTTGTTATGTTGTTCGACGACTGGTTAAATACAATGGGATTGGTGTTTACTTCAAGCCCGCAAACTTGATTTAAAGAATTGTTACCACCACCCGCGCAATCAATTATTGTTTAAATTGTATTGCCTATATATGTATATGTGGCGAAAGCTGCAAACAGTTAATGTTCGTGACTGCATAGAAATTGTGCAGCCGACATTTCCAGTCAAGTTCAATGTATGCGAGACTGCTAGAGGTGAGAGCCGCATATCTAAATTTGATTTCCATATATATTCAATGCGGTTTGATCCTCGATAGTCAGTTTGCCGTCGTACTCTGATGATGATCATGGAAGGTCGAAACGCGTCAGTGCGTTGCGGCTGGCGGTAGTTTTGTTATGTTGTTCGACGACTGGTTAAATACAATGGGATTGGTGTTTACTTCAAGCCCGCAAACTTGATTTAAAGAATTGTTACCACCACCCGCGCAATCAATTATTGTTTAAATTGTATTGCCTATATATGTATATGTGGCGAAAGCTGCAAACAGTTAATGTTCGTGACTGCATAGAAATTGTGCAGCCGACATTTCCAGTCAAGTTCAATGTATGCGAGACTGCTAGAGGTGAGAGCCGCATATCTAAATTTGATTTCCATATATATTCAATGCGGTTTGATCCTCGATAGTCAGTTTGCCGTCGTACTCTGATGATGATCATGGAAGGTCGAAACGCGTCAGTGCGTTGCGGCTGGCGGTAGTTTTGTTATGTTGTTCGACGACTGGTTAAATACAATGGGATTGGTGTTTACTTCAAGCCCGCAAACTTGATTTAAAGAATTGTTACCACCACCCGCGCAATCAATTATTGTTTAATTGTATTGCCTATATATGTATATGTGGCGAAAGCTGCAAACAGTTAATGTTCGTGACTGCATAGAAATTGTGCAGCCGACATTTCCAGTCAAGTTCAATGTATGCGAGACTGCTAGAGGTGAGAGCCGCATATCTAAATTTGATTTCCATATATATTCAATGCGGTTTGATCCTCGATAGTCAGTTTGCCGTCGTACTCTGATGATGATCATGGAAGGTCGAAACGCGTCAGTGCGTTGCGGCTGGCGGTAGTTTTGTTATGTTGTTCGACGACTGGTTAAATACAATGGGATTGGTGTTTACTTCAAGCCCGCAAACTTGATTTAAAGAATTGTTACCACCACCCGCGCAATCAATTATTGTTTAAATTGTATTGCCTATATATGTATATGTGGCGAAAGCTGCAAACAGTTAATGTTCGTGACTGCATAGAAATTGTGCAGCCGACATTTCCAGTCAAGTTCAATGTATGCGAGACTGCTAGAGGTGAGAGCCGCATATCTAAATTTGATTTCCATATATATTCAATGCGGTTTGATCCTCGATAGTCAGTTTGCCGTCGTACTCTGATGATGATCATGGAAGGTCGAAACGCGTCAGTGCGTTGCGGCTGGCGGTAGTTTTGTTATGTTGTTCGACGACTGGTTAAATACAATGGGATTGGTGTTTACTTCAAGCTCGCAAACTTGATTTAAAGAATTGTTACCACCACCCGCGCAATCAATTATTGTTTAATTGTATTGCTATATATGTATATGTGGCGAAAGCTGCAAACAGTTAATGTTCGTGACTGCATAGAAATTGTGCAGCCGACATTTCCAGTCAAGTTCAATGTATGCGAGACTGCTAGAGGTGAGAGCCGCATATCTAAATTTGATTTCCATATATATTCAATGCGGTTTGATCCTCGATAGTCAGTTTGCCGTCGTACTCTGATGATGATCATGGAAGGTCGAAACGCGTCAGTGCGTTGCGGCTGGCGGTAGTTTTGTTATGTTGTTCGACGACTGGTTAAATACAATGGGATTGGTGTTTACTTCAAGCCCGCAAACTTGATTTAAAGAATTGTTACCACCACCCGCGCAATCAATTATTGTTTAATTGTATTGCTTATATATGTATATGTGGCGAAAGCTGCAAACAGTTAATGTTCGTGACTGCATAGAAATTGTGCAGCCGACATTTCCAGTCAAGTTCAATGTATGCGAGACTGCTAGAGGTGAGAGCCGCATATCTAAATTTGATTTCCATATATATTCAATGCGGTTTGATCCTCGATAGTCAGTTTGCCGTCGTACTCTGATGATGATCATGGAAGGTCGAAACGCGTCAGTGCGTTGCGGCTGGCGGTAGTTTTGTTATGTTGTTCGACGACTGGTTAAAAACAATGGGATTGGTGTTTACATTCTATATAATACATGCCGAGCCTGTAGTTGCCATTATGCATGAAACGAATTTTCACATGAAATAATACCTTTCTGGTCCTATTTAGACGATTTTTTTATTAGGTGCACAACGCCCAATACACAATTGCATATATATCAGTTGTGCGCAAGAAACAACATATCAATATTATATATTTAATAGAATGATGTCATGATTACCGCGAAATGCGATAACTGATATCGTTCAAGGCCAGAGTGGATTGATTTGGAGTAAAAGGTGTTCATAAATAGTTATAATTCTCAATTTTGGTGAAATTTAGCATATCCTTAAATCAATTGTTTTTGGCACCACGTACCGACTCGACAACCATAGTTTTGGTACCATGGACCGACTCGGCAACCCTAGTCTTGGTGACACGTACCAACTAGGCGATCATAGTGTTGTG
The DNA here is from genome assembly GCA_029291075.1 of Eudiplozoon nipponicum. Classification (NCBI taxonomy): domain Eukaryota; kingdom Metazoa; phylum Platyhelminthes; class Monogenea; order Mazocraeidea; family Diplozoidae; genus Eudiplozoon; species Eudiplozoon nipponicum. The sequence goes on from JAQBSW010000107.1 coordinate 172,980, forward strand.
ACCTCTAACAGGCTCGCATGTTATATATATAATGAGTTGGCTTTGAAGTCGTAATATCGAAGACTTCATATGAAGTTAAATCAACTACAGCTGTTATACACATTCGTATAAGAGAATGTACCGTCCCATCTTCCCACATTCCATGACCAAATATTTAGTGGGTATAGGACGTTTGACGGGCTCCTACTGATGAGTAACCAGTAAGCACGAAAAAAATGTGTACATTAAATTATACTTTTCGTTCATGCTGACTTTGGCTTATCCTACTGGTCCTATATGAACATTTGTTACTAGATGCGCAACACCTAATGCATAACTGCATATTTAGGAGTACTCCGAAGCAAACAGTATATAAACAGGACAACGGCTTCTTCCGGATTCAATACGAACAGAATTGATGGCTTTTGGCATGAAACGCTGCGACTTCCCAGATCTGGGTGCCGCAATGCGACAGTGCGGTCGCGATTTTATTGACACGACATGTTCAAAAATTCGAAGCTATTGTCAACAATGCACTACATGTCGGCGTTGCAAACCACAAAAAAGAACAAACTTCAACCCGATTGTTTTCAATGCCAGTGCACGAAACCAATTTTTGGAATATCTATTTGGTGGATACACAGTTTGTGTCTCGTAGCGTGGTAGCGCATGTGCTTTCTACGGTCGAAAAGTTTACCAGACAGTCGAGTTTGTGCTATTGAACGCCGACTCAAAGGATTTGGTGCACCGCAAAGTAGAGTTACTGGTCAGAGTGCATAGTTTGAATCCAGAGACTCTAATCAGTGGTTCAAGAACCCTGACAAAGCATAAATCAAATTTAAATGTTTTAAGGTTAACAAATAAATGATAAGTCCAGTTGTGTTGGAAAATAGCAGTGTAATTTCCTTGACATATGCGAAAATATAATATACTATAGCTAATTATACATAGAGCCAGTCATAGCGCGACTTCGAAAACTAAACGCACAAGATATATATTGGAGGAATACTTTGAAGTCGCATTGAGAAGGATTTATTTTAACTTGACAGTTAAATTTCTTTCATATGCATACGTAGAGAAGATTGCATTCCCAACTGTTTTACATTACTTGATCAAATATATAGTGTGTATGAGGCACAATACCGATTCCTAGTGATGAGTCGGCAGAAAACACGAAACAAGTACGCCTCTGTCAGTAAACATGTTATTTATCCTGATTTAGGCATTTCACTTTTAAAATAGCTCAACATGAGTAAACTTGTACGCGTGCGTTTAAAGCATATTGATGACCCATTAATAAGACCAGCACAATGCCCCAAAACGATGTACACTTTCTGCAGAACTATAGGGAAGTTTGGCAATGTAATCTCCTATACAACCATGTATCAAAGCAACAGTATTCGCCAACAAACAATATCATTCATAATGCAACTTCATAGGAAACTCACTACATGCACTGTGTGTCAAACCATCATAATGACCCAAACACAAAATTTAAGTTGTCGAGAAATGAGGGGCAGGGAGCGATGCAATCTCCTATACGGATGTGTATTAAACCAACAATAGAGCACCAGATTCCGAAGCGGACGCGCCCAGGTTCGAGTTATGTCCGCAGAAAATTCCAGACAGCACGTGATAAGTTACCAATAAAGACGAAACAGGTCTACAGGATGAATTACCTTTTCTACATTACACAGTGCTTAGTTTCTACTTACAAATTTATGTCCAGCCACAAAAAAGTCACGTGACTAATGTTTCACTGCCATATAACCATAAAGAGTGAAAAAAGTATATAAGTGAATTTAGCCAAATTATTATTGAGATTTACGAGAAAGAGAGAGAGAGGGGTAGAGAGAAAAGGAATACCTTGCTACTATGAGTAAATTTATCAGGATAACTCACAGAAATGAGGAAAACTAAACCTCTCCACAACACCATTATGGCCAAGTTAGCATTCGGGCAAGGCGACATCAGCAATACAGCTTCCTTGCGGATTTCACCGCAAATTTATGCACATAATGAGTCACGTGTTTATATCAAGATCACAACCATTATTAACTTAAGGGTCATTCATAGTGCGACTTCAGAGCAAGCCCACTATACACAGTATGTACCAGCTTTGTAAAGGGTAGTAAAACAAAAATTGAGAATAATTATTATTATAAACACCTGCAACTCCAGGACACACTTATTTTCCAGCCTCGATCCATATCAGTTATCCCAAATTCGTGGTAAACATGAGAACATTGAATTAAAAATACACTAAATATATATATATATATATATATATATATATATATATATATATATTCTTGGTTGCGGATAACCAACATGCGCATTTTTATTAAACATGGCGTACCTGGTAACACGTTGGCCGGACCAGAACGATATGCCAAATTTAGTATAAACAAAATGTGAAATCGTTCTAGTCTTGCAAAAATTGATTTTCTACTAGATACACCATGCTCAATATATAAATGCATGCAATCGTTTGCCGCAGTCGAGAATATGTTTATGTCATAATTTATCCCGTTTCTCATTAACTATCGCGTTTGAATTAAAATACAAACAAATAACAGCAATAATTATTTTCAATTAAAAAACCCAAAATGATATATATTCTTCGTGCTCCATGAGGCATGCATGTGGTCCTAAATGGTAAATTGTTTCAATAGCAAACATTCTCCGCAATGTCTAAACAGTGCAAAGTAGCACAACCACTGCAACCACAATTTACGACAGGTAAAGTGAAAAACATCAATACAGAACCTTTTGGTTGCCAACTTTTAACACAACTAGTCTGTCGCGTGAAAATGGGAAATTCACCATCAATCACTGCAGTTTCACATAGGTGGATGTACACTTGTGTGAAATTATATTCAATTAAATACTTCGAAGTTATGTGCATGCACACACATATACGCGACGCGCGCCTCTCTTATGCAACTTGAAAATCTATTACAAGATTGGCCTGTCATAACTATACATCAATGTTTAAAATGAAATATCACCCTTGCTTTATCAGCTTTGCCTTATTTTAGGTGTAGCTGCGGACTAACTAATGTACTCGAACGTGAGTACCAAAAATTGTCCATTGAAAAGACGAACGAGTTAAAATCTCTTGTTATTCAAAGCAAGAAACAGGTACTTATTAAATACAAGTATTGCATATTTGGATTTTTCTTAATCAACTTACTTCGAGAAAGACGTCGGCTCCATCAACACTGAGTAGATCAGCAATCAAACTGTTGCTCTTTCTAAGGCGCCTATAGTTCGGATTGTCCGGCGAATTGATCAGGTTTTCGACTATCTTTACAAACATCTTCTTGCGTTTCTCTTTCAATTCTGAAGGAGACTGAATATTTAATTGAGCTGTTGAATCGTCTGGTCTGTTGTGATTGCTCAATTCTGTGGTAGCCTTAAAACTTGATTTTTCTAAACCACGAACGAGCAACAAAGTAGCTGCTACCATTGGTTGCTTCTCCAACTCAACTACGAGATATTCTCTAATCGCAAAATCAATATCCTGGTAGGAACCTAACTTAGATTCACTGAGAATTTCTGGACAGTGGAAAAAAACACCTACACGTTGTAATGCATAAATATAAGTATAAAATGAATTAAAACAAATACTTATAGACAAAAAAACATGCAAACACATGCGTTAAAATACATTATAATAGCAAGATATTATTATTATTATCACATATGCTATCGGTAAAAACTAAACATGGCTTAAGATATAAAATGCAATTCGTCAAGTAAACTGCTTTCATCATTTAACAATAATTGATTTTGCGGGTGTTGGTAACATTTCTTTGTTTGCGAGTTCGAAGTAAACACCAATCCCATTATATTTAACCAGTCGTCGAACAACATAACAAACTATCGCCTGATCGCAACGCACTGACGCGTTTCGACCTACCATGATAATCACTCATGAGAGAGTACGACGGGAAACCGACCACCGAGGATCAAACGCATTGAATATAAATGAAAATCAAATTTAGATACTAGCCTCACCTCTAGCAGTCTTGCATATATTGAACTTGACTGGAAATGTCGGATGCACAATTTCTATGCAGTCACGAACATTAACGGTTTACAGCTTTCGCCACATATACATATGTAGGCAATACAATTTAAACAATAATTAATTGCGCGGGTGGTGGTAACAATTCTTTAAATCAAGTTTGCGAGCTTGAAGTAAACAGCAATCCCATTTTATTTAACCAGTTGTCGAATAACATAACAAAACAGTTAATGTTCGTGACTGCATAGAAATTGGGCAGCCGACATTTCCAGTCACGTACAATGTATGCGAGACTGCTAGAGGTGAGAGCCGCATATCAAAATTTGATTTCCATATATATTCAATGCCGTTTGATCCTCGATAGTCAGTTTGCCGTCGTACTCTGATGATGATCATGGAAGGTCAAAACGCGTCAGTGCGTTGCGGCTGGCGGTAGTTTTGTTATGTTCTTCGAAGACTGGTTAAATACAATGGGATTGGTGTTTACTTCAAGCTCGCAAACTGATTTAAAGAAATGCTTTCATCATTATTTGGCAGCACTCATCAAATACTTGCCAGATTTGCCACAGCTGATATTTGAACCAGGAAGCATTTTAAGCAATCAAGCAACTCAGCCCATGCTGCTCCGAAGCCTCGTATTACATGCAATTTTAGGTTATATACTGAAGCGAATGGTGTAAATTGTGGGACTTTGAACAAATTGCTCAGAGTTAAAATCCCAGCCGGGGCAATTCTGGCAACTACTGCACTATAAGGACGAAACAGGTAGAAAGGTTGAATTTCATTTGAAATTTTATGAAATGTTAAATTTATATCGATAGTATGTTTATTGCGTATAATAGACCCGCTTATTCCACGAATACCTAACAAAAAATGCAATTATATGCCTTCTTGATTTCCATTCGATGAAGAGGATAAAACTATGCTGACTTTAGTTTTATTTGTATTTAGTTTCAGCTAATGCGTACACGTAATAGCCAAAAAACGAAAATCTCGTCAAAAATCAATATATCGATAGAATAATGCATTAATTAGTTATACGGTGTAAAGGACACCCTAGCAAACACGCATACAATTAAATACGAAATTAACTACAAACAATCGTGCGAATGCTGCATATCAATATTAATAAAACTAAGAGGCAAACGAATTCTTATGCACTTGATCAATATCAACCCAAGAAATTTGTCACAAACTGTGCTGGTAAGAAGTCACGTCAAACACGAGCCACTTAGACAAACTAAACGTGTTTCTCATAAAAAATACACTGCATTATACTCAAAGGCAATGGGCACTGTAAGGAAAAAATTTCTTTTATGAAAATAAAATAATCATGAGCGTTGTTTTGTAAATATTTAAAGAATACTTACAAACACATTACCATATTTCAGTTACATCCGTTCTGGGTTCGCATTTGATTAAATGAATGAGAACTGGTCTGGTTTTCATTTTCACTGGTATCTATTTGCAGAAGTCATACGATTGTTGGTAGTTAATTGCGTGGTTATTAGTGAGTACGTGAGTCTATGTGTCCAGTTCGTGCATGCATTATTATTAATGTATTAAAATGCGATTTTTATGTACGGTTATTCTTGTATTAATCGATTTGGTCCTGACCAGGCTTCCGCTTTTTTTACTATATTGCCTATAATTCTGTTTTACCCCGTACGCCTTCCGTATCGTAATATTCGTGAATTTTTTTATTTAATGCTCTTGATAAAACCACAGGGTGTACAGATTGCAATTTCTTTCACGGTTAATCATGACAGTGATAACGTTTATGCAGATTTATTTTACTTTAGTTTGACGCCAACTCGATCGCATAATGTGTTTTGGCCGTTATCTTAAATGCCAAAACATTGTTGATGGTTCGTGCGATTCGTGGCCAGTCGAGTAAAATATCATGTTAGCAAAACTTTTGAATGTTTTGACCGGGAGCTTGTTGTGCTATATATAGGGATCCGTTTACGAATAATAACTTTGCCAGATTTGCTTTATACAGAAGTAACAAAAAGAATGAAATTACAGTGCCCTTTTCAAATAAATGTTACAAAATTGCTGATTTTTCTGACAGTGCCACGGATTTTAAATGAAATTTCAAAGTTAAATGTTGGTCGAATCTGTTAAGCACCTGCTTTTTTACGCCCGATATATATATGCTACTACACAAAAATGCAATTTTGTAGATTATGCAGGATTTTGAGAGAATTGGCAATTGATCCATGGCATCCCACTTCAGGACACACACTCTCTCTCTGTACTTAAGTTTAAGTCAACTTTTACACTGGGGAAATTTGCCCTAGAGATTCAATTTTAACCGTCGTGCAACTACTGAAACTGGTAGGTCGCCTCTAAATGAAGCCGCAAAAACTGCAAATCAAACATAAAATCAGACTAGATATTAGTTGATAAGTACACAAGAAATAAAGATATTCTTGCTTATTCTATGTGATTTCTTATACTGTGTAATATTCAAAGCCTGCGGATAATAAATAGATAATACACAAACACACACACACACACATATATATATATATATATATATATATATATATAATTAAATATAAATCGTAGCATAAGATAGCAAATATCACAATTTCCGCGACCAGGTTTAGAACCAGGAGGAATTTGCTTCATGTTATACAATTCATCCATTACGCCACCGAAGCCCTCTACTGTATGCAATATTTAATTATTTACCAACTAATGGATCCTAACTGACCCTCTGCGAACTTTCACTATGACAGACATCGTGCCACCTTGAGATGTGACATTACATAAAAATATAATGACAGGATTATTGAATATTTAATTTATACTGACAATATATATATATATATATATATATATATATATATATATATATATATATATATATATATATATATATATATATATATACCTTATTATGCACATTGCCTTCGAATATTACAGTATATTTCTTATTGGGAAGACAAAACATTAATAGCAAAGTGTATAATGGCCATTTATATCGAGACAACTAAACTTCACTTTACAATCTATCATTCATATACATCCTGAGTTTTCATTTGATTATATGGTTTTACTTTTTGGCAGATTAGTAAGTGTATATGCGTTTTACTCTGTGTGTGTCCGTTTGCGTGCAGGTGGCTTTTTCGTTGTCTTGCAAAGTGATGTCAGAAATCTGGTCATTCTTGTATAGATGGATTGAGAGTTAACCAACTTGTTGAATCTCCGCAATTTGTGTTCACGGGTTGTCGCTTTGCACTATCAGTTTCGCAAAGATCCGATTGATCCCCATTTCCAAGTACGCATTGAGTTCGTCTTCGTTGTGGCTGAGCGGTGATTCTACTTTCGAAGGCTTCCACATCGTTCTTACTGATCACTGGAAATGAGATACGATCTAATCTTCGTTGACTGGCAAAGTTTCGATATACATACACATCAGTTCTCCGCCAAAAACAATGACAGTCAAGTTTGTTTGTTTTTTTCAGGTTTGAATTTTAACTTTAATTACAGTGATATCGCAATATTACAGTTATACCACACATGTTTAATACTCTCTCTCTCTCTCTCTCTCTCTCTCTCTCTCTCTCTCTCTCTCTCTCTCTCTCTCTCTCTCTCTCTCTCTCTCTCTCTCTCTCTCTCTCTCTCTCTCTCTCTCTCTCTCTCTCTCTCTCTCTCTCTCTCTCTCTCTCTCTTCTCTCTCTCTCTCTCTCTCTCTCTCTCTCTCTCTCTCTCTCTCTCTCTCTCTCTCTCTCTCTCTCTCTCTCTCTCTCTCTCTCTCTCTCTCTCTCTCTCTCTCTCTCTCTCTCTCTCTCTCTCTCTCTCTCTCTCTCTCTCTCTCTCTCTCTCTCTCTCTCTCTCTCTCTCTCTCTCTCTCTCTCTCTCTCTCTCTCTCTCTCTCTCTCTCTCCTCCCCTTATAACATTCTGCAGATAAGATGAGATTATTTTTTGAAATTTGATTGCGGAGTGCCAGCTTCATATTTTCCAATGCCGAAATTGTAAATTGTGATCAATCGGACCTTTGTGAAACTGCCGGTGCAAAGCTACTACCCGCGTACACAAAACGCGGCATTGGAAAAAGATGAGATTATGTATACCGGGAATTTGAGATAGCTGCAATTGTACTAAGGTAAAGGTTGGTCTGACATATTTAGTATATATATATATATATGCATATATACATAAATACATACATCCTGATCTGCCGCTCAAAGTTGACCAGAAACATCTAGCTTTGGGGTGCCAGTGAACGTCTTCGTTCTTCTTTTGCTATTGAGAACAGTTTTATACGTGGATTGTATTACTAAACCTTTCAAACAAAGTTATAAAGCAACATGCTGCCAGCGTTGCAGATATACAGGCATCTAAAAGTATACATCTACAAAAACTATTAGGCTGGACCCAGTGGGAGTCGATTGAAGAATATAAAGTATATATATATAAAATAGTAGTTAATCATTAAATATAAATTTTATTTATTAAAAACCAATTAAAACATATAAGAATGAAACTAGATGTGCAACTAAAATAGGATTATAGAATACCGAATTAAATTCTTGTTCATATGAATGTAGTGAGGGTGAGTAAGTATAAATAATAAACTGTGTTTAATTTTGAGCTCATCTAGTTTTTGTATTAGTAGGGAAATTTGTGGAATTACAGTTAAATACTGTTTGTTGCGAAGAACTAATATATATGCAAGTATGTATTAGGTTTTGCGAACCTAGTAACAAATTAGTTCAATTGTGACCAGAAGGATAAACCAAAGGCAGCATGAACGGAAAGTATAATCTCATGCACATTCGTTTCGTGCTTACTGGCGACTCATCAGTAGGAGCCGGTATTACGCCCTTTAACCGCTATATATTTGGTAGAAGAATGTGGAATAATAGGACGGTACAATCTCCTAGACGAATTTGTAAACCTGTAATAGTGAAGCTAACATAATCTAAAGTCAACGACAATACGACTTCAATGCTAACTCACACTATATAATATATATACCGAATCTGTAAAGGATACTAACACTATGGCTATTGTGTTAGTAACTGATACTTTTTTTAAATAGATGAGTACCGGATACTAACACTATGGTTTCCGAGTCGGTGCATGATACCACCTTTCAAACAAAGTTATAAAGCAACATGCTGCCAGCGTTGCAGATATACAGGCATCTAAAAGTATACATCTACAAAAACTAATAGGCTGGACCCAGTGGGAGTCGATTGAAGAATATAAAGTATATATATAAAGTAGTGGTTAATCATTAAATATAAATTTTATTTATTAAAAACCAATTAATACATAAAAGAATGAAACTAGATGTGCAACTAAAATAGGATTATAGAATACCGAATTAAATTCTTGTTCATATGAATGTAGTGAGGGTGAGTAAGTATAAATAATAAACTGTGTTTAATTTTGAGCTCATCCATTTTTTGTATTAGTAGGTAAATTTGTGGAATGTTTTGTGTATTAAAGAATAACCTAATTAAAGAAGATTTATACAAAACAAGTAAGAAATATAAAGGCAATACAATTTAACAATAATTGTTTGCGCGGGTGGTGGTAAAAATTCTTTAAATCAAGTTTGCGAGCTTGAAGTAAAGTAAAGTAAGAAATATCATCTTATTGTTGCGAGATCTCGGCTTGACTGAAATATCTGGCTCATAACGAAGAAAATTTAAAAAAAGAAAAGTGGAATAACTTCGACTACAAGAATATTTTATACATCGACAAGTTGAAAATGAGAAACTCTCATACAGCGACATACTAACATACAGTTAAATACTGTTTGTTGCGAAGAGCTAATATATATGCAAGTATGTATTAGGTTTTGCGAACCTAGTAACAAATTAGTTCAGTTGTGACCAGAAGGATAAACCAAAGGCAGCATGAACGGAAAGTATAATCTCATGCACATTCGTTTCGTGCTTACTGGCGACTCATCAGTAGGAGCCGGTATTACGCCCTTTAACCACTATATATTTGGTAGAAGAATGTGGAATAATAGGACGGTACAATCTCCTAGACGAATGTGTAAACCTGTAATAGTGAAGCTAACATAATCTGAAGTCAACGACAATACGACTTCAATGCTAACTCACACTATATGACGAATGTGTAAACCTGTAATAGTGAAGCTAACATAATCTGAAGTCAACGACAATACGACTTCAATGCTAACTCACACTATATAATATATATACCGAGTCTGTAAAGGATACTAACACTATGGCTATTGTGTTAGTAACTGATACCTTTTTTGAAATCGATGAGTACCGGATACTAACACTATGGTTTCCGAGTCGGTACATGATACCAACCTGATGGATATAAGTTTATGCTAAAGTTCACCCAAATTGAGAATTACAACAATTTCCGAACACCTGTTACTCCAGTTAAACCATACACTGAACTAATTTGTTACTAGGTTCGCAAAACCTAATACATACTTGCATATATATTAGCTCTTCGCAACAAACAGTATTTAACTGTAATATATTGAATTGAATGATGTCATGCTTACCGCGAAATGTGATAACTGATATCGATGAAGGCCAGAGTGTATGGTTTAACTGGAGTAACAGATGTTCGGAAATTGTTGTAATTCTCAATTTGGGTGAACTTTAGCATAAATTTATATCCATCAGGTTGGTATCATGTACTGACTCGGAAACCATAGTGTTAGTATCCGGTACTCATCGATTTCAAAAAAGGTATCAGTTACTAACACAATGGCCATAGTGTTAGTATCCTTTACAGACTCGGTATATATATTATATAGTGTGAGTTAGCATTGAAGTCGTATTGTCGTTGACTTCAGATTATGTTAGCTTCACTATTACAGGTTTACACATTCGTCATATAGTGTGAGTTAGCATTGAAGTCGTATTGTCGTTGCAACTCACAGCTTCAATAGTACGCAGCTCCTTTTCTATTTATTGCTTTGAAGAAAACATGTAATCCAACCTATATATCTAATACAAAATTGATATTTGTTCTTATCACGAAACAAAACGATAAGCGCAAATGTTTAAGAATAAGCTCCCTACAATTGAAGTCAAATATTTTCGATTTTTACACATACGACTCAGATAAATAAACAACGTAATTTTGTACACATTAAATAAAAAATGTTGAAGGATATGATTGCATGTGCGCCTCTGCATTTGCATCTTCCACTTCTCGTTTGATGTTGTATAGTGTACACGTGTAATACAATGTAATAAATTTTCATATATAACAACTATTTATTTAATCCGAATTAAGATCTTGCAGCCTTGCAGAAAGCTAACGGTAAATAAACCTCACATGACACAATCAGAGATATAATTATCCTGCTTATTAAACACCAGGTGAACCTTAGGGCCACGTATTCTCTCCCTTGAAAACAATAAGGACCAGTAAAAGTATTCTTTTGGACCCTAAAATAAAAATGGAAGCGATAAATCTGACCCACCCCTAAGGATGTTGCGAAGCCAGTCACACTTGTTATCTCTATTCCGGATTTCGTGTTTTCTAAGAGAGCATAGAAACAACAAGTTCAAAAATTTTATTATGTAGAGGCAACATAATTTCCAAACAAATAAGACTGGAAAACGAAATAAGTGATGCCTTACATCATTGAACTTCTACAATACATTGAACCAGGCCAGTGTATACATAACTTACGCTTCAATGAGGAAGATCCGTCAAGCTCCATCTTTTTTTGTACAAATAGAGCGGCCTGTGATTCTGCCTCTTGGAGAGCTTTTTGCTGAGCCTGAATTTCACGCTTCACCATATCTATATTTTTTTGTTTTTGTTTAAAGTGAGAAATATAGTTAAAATAATAATCCAGTGTACAAAATTAGGAAAGATTGCAACCAAAATGGTATAACTTAGACATTCGGTAGTATTTTGAGGAAAAATGTTGTAAAAATTATTCTCGAATTGCCTGACAGCTGTTAAATGTATTCAAATTCACCTCAACGTCGACCGTGCACGTATCCATTTTCTGGTTGAGAAAACAGAGGTGGACACTTATGAGAAGAACGCTAACGTTATCAGAATAAGTTCAATATTTTTGCATTACAATAAAAGCTACTTGTTCGATTGTCAAGGATTACATGGACAAACTAATTAAAATGCGCAAAATACAATTTTTCGAATATATGCCATTTAGAGAAATTGAAGTTAGAAATCTAAAACAAATTTGTAATTAAAAGAACCGATATACATCACTTTAATTCAATTTTACAGCTAAACATCGACAAAGTTTAGCCTATCTCTAAAATTCTTTACATCAAGTTTGCGAGCTTGTAGTAAACACCAATCTCATTGCATTTAATCATTCGTCGAACAACATAGAAAAACTACCGTCAGTCACACGTACTGACGCGTTTCGACCTTCCATGATCATCATCAGAGTATGACGGAAAACTGACTAGCGAGGATCAAACCGCAATGTATATATATGGAAAGTAAAATTTAATATACATTTTTCACCTCTAGTAGTCTCGCATACATTGTACATGACTGGGAATGTCGGCCGCACAACTTCTATGCAGTCACGAACATTAACTTTTTGCAGCTTTCGCCATATACATAGGTAAAACAATTAAGCAATCATTGATTACGCGGGTGGTAACAATTCTTTAAATCAAGTTTGCGAGCTTGAAGTAACCACCTATTACATTGTATTTAACCATTCGTCAAGCAACATAGCAAAATAGCACTCGTAGGTCGATAAAATCTTTAACCATTTACATTTCCTGGAGCACCGATTTTTAATCTTGATCAATGGGTTCTTACTTATCCAGTCACTCTGAAGCTGTTCACAATTAGATTTTTTTAAATGTTCGTGAAACAATCTTTTCTGATTTTTTTCAAAATTTTCGGGACTTCATTTCCAGACCCATCTTCAGGGTTGGCACCGTACTCACAGTAAAAACAACTTGTGGCAAATTTGATATCCTTATTCAAGCACATCTATTTATATTTATTTTACTTCTTAAGGTATCTTTGTCTGCTCCAATACTCAACAGCTTTACTCACTCACTCTATAACCTATTGCACACGGGATGAGATTAGGTAAACCTGAAATTGAGGATTACTGCAATATAATTAAAATGAAACATTTTGTTGATCCTTCTATGCGTCGGAAAAGGAATTTTTAAAAATCGAGACATCACAGATAGGCGTTTACGTCAATTCATATGGTTTGCTTATACTTATTCTATAAATGTCAATGCCTATATCTGTGTGTATAGGTTATTGGGTGTGAGGTGTATGGGTATTTTCCTGTATACATATGAGTATAGGACATTAGTTATCAAGACCAGATATTGGGGCAGACAAAAAAATAATACTTAAGAAAAATTAAAAAATATATATTTGTCTGGAATGAGGATATCGCATTTGTCACAAGTTGTGTTTTCTGTGAGTATGGTACCAACCCTGCAGATCGGACTGGAAATGAAGTCCTAAAAATTTGTAAGAAATTGAGAAAAGATTGCTTCACAAACAAGTTCAGAAAAACTAATTGTGGACGGCTTCAGAGCGACGGAAAGAATGAAAAACCATCAATCAATAGTCAACACAATATGTGAACCTGGAAATATAAAGGAATCAATATTTTACCGACCTCAGAGTGCTATCAATTGTCCGCATTGTCGCTGACAGGGCTCAAACATGGGTTCGTCTGCTTCCGAACCGGATGCTCTAACTACTGAGCCACCCTGACGCGTACTATACACAATTTTCAGTTATATTCTAACAACTGTAACTCGGTTAGTCTTTTTTCTTTTAGGTGGAGCTCATATCGCATCTATTTAGACCCAGTTCCAACAAACCATCTCTAATCTGTTGCTCTAAGCACTGAGCCACCCGCGCAATCAATGTTCGTTTAAATATAGACATATTTTCTAGAGAACTTACTTCTGATAGGATTTGGTTTTTCTTTAACCTCGAGCCTACTAATGGCAGCTTGTGCTGCTTTAGTTGTAGCAGGTCTCATTGGTTGTGTGCGAGGCATAACGTCATCATCAATTGAGGTTTCAACACGGGAAGTTTGTTGTGAGAGAGTTCTTCCATTGCCTAACGTACTAAATTTTACGTCTGCAACTGATTTTTTGAAATACTTTTTGAGATTGTTCATTTCTTCACCAAGGCAGCCCTAATCCATGTTGGAGCACAAAAATATCGAACAATAAGTATAACGACGAAGATAATACTGAATAAATAATAATAACGCCAATATGATTATAAATAAATCAATAGCATAAAATATGTAAAAAGGTAAACAAAACAAACTGTATCATAGGATAAACAAGATATGCCAAATGAAATAAATTTCATTTGAAATGTGCATCACAAGTCAAATAAAAGTGAAGAGTGAAAAAAATATATAATATTATCAATGAAGTTGTAAGAAATACGACATAAGGAGGAAAACACAGATATGCCGAATTAAACAGAAACAGACGTATAACGGACCAGAAAAGAAAACAGTCTACCTGAACATCCCATTTAAGGCGGATGCAGTTTTCCGAATGGCACAAAAGAAAGTTGAAGCGGCATTAACACACACATTTAATGCAGCTAAACTACGTGTTTTATTTAAGGTAACACACTTGTCTTTACCAGCAATCAAAGAGAAACAGCCGTTAATGTCGACATCAAATTTACCAATATAAATGCGCAAGTTTTCGATCAACTAACGTAGGCCGATCGACCAGACGGTTAATTACTCGAATGAGAGAACATTGTTCTCGATCATTGCTACTCCTCCTTCTCTAAAGGGCTTCAGTGCACCCTCCTATTCCTGGATATTTCCAAGGCTTTTGACTCGCTGTCATTTTCAGCAATCGAATCCGCCTTACTGAGAAGCGTTATCTGCGGCAACGTTCTCAATCTTATTAGTTACTATCTCCGAAACCGATATGCGACAGTAAAAGTTGGCAGTAGTCACTCGGGGCCAGCCCATATCCGATCCGGTGTTCCCCAGGGCTCCGTACTTGGTCCCATTCTCTTCAACCTTACGCTCGCGCACATACAGGTTGAAGACAACCTTTTGAAACTGTTCAAATATGTGGATGACATGGTTATCGTATTCAGCAACTCCAAAACATCCAACCCCTCCTTATCCCTTATATCGGAGCTCCTATCCTCGCTCCACTCGCAGCTCAGCAGAATCGGCCTCAAACTAAATCCCACCAAAACTCGCCTAATGAAACTCTCCTCTGATCACAACATGCTTACCACTCTCCAGCTTTGCCCACCCCAGTCACCATTATGCCACACGTTCTAGTAACTCTTCTATCCAAGCCAACCATACCCCCACCATATTTAAAAAAATCTATCTCTTCTCCAAAGCCACTAATGTTTTCAACGCTCTTCCCACAGACATAAAGCTCCTACCCCAGCACGAATTCAAAAAGGCAGCCCATCAGTACTTCTTCAACAAACTTCTTTGTGATACGACCGATTGGAAACGAAACTGGTTCCTTCTCAATCCATAACATTTACTTCACCCAAGGCTATCCTCTTTACTAACTTCGGAGGGCGAAATCCCTCAGGCAGCCATCTAATCTTCCACTTTACCTCTCTGATCTTATTCTTTTCTTCTAGATTCACTAATACCACCTCTCAGCCCATTCCTAACCCCATTATATCCACGTTGTGGATACTCTACTACGTTTTGCTCATCCAACTCTTTTCTTTCCTGTTTCAGCGGAGGACCGGAAACCCAACAGCCCTACCGATCCACCAACGGTTCGCTTCAGACTTCGACTCTCCCTGGTCTTCTTTCAATCACAATCACATTCTACGGATGCCTGTGATCCCTGCAAGACTCGCTCGCCTCAATCCTGCTGATTCCATCCATGTCCATGCTTTGCTCCATCAATTCAATCGTCACGACAATGGACTCCATCGGTCGACGTCTACCTCCGGGCCGCCATCTTTTCATCTTCATCTTTGTTTTCGATCTCACATTCACCTTGAAGATCTGATACTTCACGGACTATCTCCAATTGATCTTGTCTAGTCAAATGGAACTTCGTTTATATTTATTTTTCACCAGATTGAACTATCTTGATGTTATTGATAACTTTTCCCCTCCCCCTGCTATTAAATACTTTGCTAGTCACAATTCCACTCACCTCCACATATCCTACCCTTGATTTGCTATTTCAATGGTTGGGCCAGTTGGCCTTTGATGCCAAATAAATGTATTATTATTATTATTAAACGCCTGTTTTAAATCAAATGGTGAATACACGTCTGCAATTGCGCAACACATCGTTGAAACATCACATGTATGTTCTCCAGACGTAGCATTCGAAATAATAACTAAATGAAATAAAAAAATGAAGCTACCCTCATACTAAGCCTTATGAATAAACAAATTGCAGCCGGATTTATGCAAGCAGAAAAAGCATGTTCAGATATTGAGTTTAAACTGGAGGTGGAGCACGCAATTGATTGGTTTACTTTTTCCCACTTCCAATTTAAATATAAAGATATGTTCATTAGTAGATACTTGAGGAGATAATGAGAAAGAAGCGTTTTTTATCTGATACAATTTCTTTTGTTTTTGTACATGGGAAGGGTACAATGAATTTTATTAAAACTAGCATTTCAAAAGTAAATATATATTATTATACACCATCAATTTATATGAGTATATATAAATATTCATACATATACACGTCTAGACACCATATGTTATATCTACATCAACATATATACAACTATGTGAGTTTCTTTCACATCATATATAGGAATCTAAATATCAATATATATATATATATATGGCTGACGTATCTAAATAAGCATATAAGCAAACATGTGAGTCACCCCACATCTTATATAAATAGATAATAATATCCATTCATAAATATTTACGTGTACAAACCATACATAATAAGCTTACCTATATAAACATATAAAGAACCACGTGAGATTCTTCCACATTTATTTAAATGTTATCAAACCCTTAAACATACATATATATGGATATATATATATATATATATATATATACATTATACCCTCATTTGATATGTATATATCTAAACAGTTATACATACACACGTCTGCACACCATATATTATATATATATCTACATCAACATCTAAAACAACTATGCGAGTTCCTCTCACATCTTAGATTAATATCTAAATATGTATTCATAAGTATGTTTATACATTATACATATATATAATTCATTGTTCCCTTCCTGTGTGCAAAAACAAAAAGAAATTTTATCAGATATAAGAAAATTTTCTTTCTCATGGTCTTCTCAAATATCTACTCATGAACATATCTTTATATATAAATTGGAAAGCAAAACAAGATAGAAATATTTGAACATAGAGGTGTGGAAGCTAGAAGCCGGTCGAAATTGGTGTGTCACATCCAGCTCAGCTCATGCTAGGTACGTGCTGCTTCTGCTTATATCCGGCTGCAATTTTTATCCATAGGCTTCGTATGTGGCTAGCTTTTGTTTTTGCATTTAGTAATTACTTTGAATGCTACGCCTGGAGCATACATGTGATGCTGATGATGTGTTGCGCAATAGCAGACGTGTATTCACCATTTGATTTAAACGCCTGTTTTAAATCAAATGGTGAATACACGTCTGCTATTGCGCAACACATCATCGAAACATCGCACGTATGTTCTCCAGACGTAGCATTCAAAGTAATTACTAAATGCAAAAACAAAAGGGAGCTAGCCACATACGAAGCCTTATGGATAAACAAATTGCAGCCGGATTTATGTAAGCAGAAGAAGCACGTACAAGCATTGAACTTGAACTGGATGTGACGCACGCAATTTCATTGGCTTCTATTTTCCACACTCTCTCTATGTTCAAATATTTCTATCTTGTTTTGCTTTCCAATTTATATATAAAGATATGTTCATGAGTAGATATTTGAGAAGACCATGAGAAAGAAAATTTTCTTATATCTGATAAAATTTCTTTTTGTTTTTGCACACAGGAAGGGAACAATGAATTTTATTAAAGCTCGCATTTCAAAAGAACATATATATAAATTGTGCATATCTAAATAATCATATAAGTAACCATCTGAGTTCCTCCCACATCTTACATAAATAAAAATAATATCCATCCACATATATTTACGCGTACACATGATATATTATTAAGCTTATCGAAATAAACATAAGGAGCTATGTGAAATCCACCAAAATCTTATTCAAATGTTTTCATATCCATATATATATATATTCATAACAATTATACTATATTAGCCAAAATACACCTTTTCTATGTACTCATTCTATATAACTCTATATAACACTATCTAAATTGTTCCGTTTGCTATCACAAATGCATAGTCGCGTTCTCTTAGCCATCATAACCATGCACAGCCAAATAAAGGCCAAAAGTGACTAATGTTTCACTGCCATATAAACATAATTCGTTCATGGTTATATTTCGACTGTAAAAGAATAGATTCGTCCAATCCACGTTTCCCACCATCTGAGAAGGCTTCATTAAATATGTGGCCTAATAACTTATCTACAGATGTCACATTCATGAAGTTCATTTCTGATTTTATTTCATTTGATTCACTAATCAACCTGGTTAATCTATTTCGGTTTCATAATGCAACTCGTTTACAGCCATCCCAGTTTATCTGGTGACCTCTCTCCATCGGGTCTATAAATGGGACTATATTTGCATGCCGTTTTATGTTCCCCTCTGTGTACCTTTATTGAACGCATTGTTTAACTTATGAAATCTTTACAAGGTATCTCATAAACCCCTGATGTATTGAGGGTCCCTATTTCTTTCTGATTCGATAGCTTATTGCCTATAGTAAGTGATTATCTTAATACTGTTTTTATGCTGTATTTCGTTGCAAATGTCCTAATTTGTCTACTTAATCTGGTATCCAGTAGAACCACAGCTCTGCTTTTCTTCATTTGGCTTTTGCGATTCTATTACAAATTTTGTCTGGTTTATTTTTCCGTTAAATCTCATTTGTGCTTCATTTATGCTTTTCTCAACTAATTTTGTCAAAAAATCATTTATCCTGAATATTTTTTAATTTTATCAGTTCTATGTTCCTATATTTTAAATTCACTTTTTGAAGAATTCCTATTATCATAGATTTTAGAATGCCGATTTTCATCCCACATGGGTGATTAGAGCAGAAATTCAGGAGGATACCTGAGTAAGTATCTTTCGTATAAATACTTTTTTCTTTTGAAATGCGAGCTTTAATAAAATTCATTGTACCCTTTTTATGTGCAAAAACAAAAAGAAATTTTATCAGATATAAGAAAATTTTCTTTCGCATGGTCTTCTCAAATATCTACTCATGAACATATCTTTATATATAAATTGGAAAGCAAAACAAGATAGAAATACGTGAACAAAGCGAGTGTGAAAAATAGAAACCAATCAAATTGCGTGCGTCACATCCAGTATGTTCATGAGTAGATATTTGAGAAGACCATGCGAAAGAAAATTTTCTTATATCTGATAAAATTTCTTTTTGTTTTTGCACATAAAAATACTTTTTTATAATATATGATCCATTTGTTTCTGTCTCACATCTATAAATAATAATTCTTGTCTTCTTTTTTCTAGCATAAATTTTAACTCTCCTAGTTGATTAGCTAAACACAGAAAATTCTCCAAATCCTTACTCCCATGATTCAAAATTAAGAAAATGCCATCTAAAAATCTTAAATATAAGTTTGTTTATTGGGGAGATCTGAACAAGTGATTTTTTCTAAACAAAGAATGAAAATGTTAGCGACTGGGACTAATAATGGTTGTCCCATAAGAACAACTTTAACTTGTAGGTAGAATTCCTTTCTAAATACGAAGTATGTTGAGGACATACAACTTTTAAACTTTACCATAATACTCCTGAACATCATTCTATTACCTTCTAATATTTCAGTATGTTCCGTTAGACAATGTTGGACACACTATAATGCGACCTGCACAGGAACGTTAGTATGCATCGATACCACATTCAGATTTAACAGTTTATCTTTATCCAATAATTTATATTTACTATGTCAGCAAAATGGTGAGTATTAGTTAATGTATAATCCATAAAATAGGTGTATTTTCTTATTCTATGGCATAAAAATTTGGACATTTTATAAGTTGGAGAATTCTGAACATTCACAATTAACCTAAGTGGATTACTTTGTTTATGAATCTTTACTAAACCATATACTCTAGAAGGAACAGTGTCCTTTTTTATTAATGAGTTACAGAGCACTTAATCTAATTTACCAAACCCAATCATTTGAATGATCAGTCTTAACCTCACCTTGTAACTTATCTGTTGGGTGCTTATTTATTTTATTATAAACTTCTTCATTATTTAATTGTACATACATTGTATCCGTCTGATTCATTAACACTGTTGCTCCACCTCTGTCTGCTGTAAAGCATATTGTTTTATTAGATAACAAATTTAAACGCAATCTTGTCAAATCATAATTCCACTTTCATTTATCCTCTATGTTCTAACATCAGTTTGACAACATTCAATTCAAATTTAGTTTTATATTTTTCAAGGAGGAATCGGGTGATCTTAACTGTCTCCATAATAATCTCATTCTTAGGTATATATTCCATAGAAACGACCGTATGCAGTCCCAGATGAAGTATTCTGTAAATATAAAAGAAATCAAGATTTCACCGACCTACGAGTGCTATCAACTGTCCCGCAACCGTCAATTGTGGTAACGTCGTATATGTAAATCTCAGCCAGAATCAAAATTTACCTTCAAAGGTAAATTGTATGTTATTACAAATTAACAAGATTTTATAAATGAAAATCTTTAATTCTGTTAATGTCAAGTCACACATCATCATCATCATGTCCAGCCACACAAAAGTCAAAAGTGACCAATGTTTCACTGCCATATAACCATAAGGAGTGAAGTAAGTCACACAAGTATTCCGTTGTTTTCACCAGTGGAATTTCGCTCTATATAATTTTCCGTATATATATATATTGCATGGATTAAAAATTGTAGCAGATTGCAGAAGAACGTGATAATATATGTTGTCGTATGATTATCTTTGACATTATACGCTATATCGTACGGACTGTTGTTACTTTGTGCGTAATCGGATTACTATAATATTGTAGGGTTCAATCCTATCGGTTTTGATTTGTGGATTGTTTTTCAAGAGTAATAATCTGCTTTCAGATTCAATTACGGAAGTGATAACATGTTTTTCTATCACTGTAAACAAAACTGGCAATTGCTTTACTATTTACAGTCGTTTTTGTCTATTACCTTGCAGGAATTTTGAATGAAAATTTACTATCTTGTTTATAGAAGCAATTTATTTGTGCATAGCAATACAAAAGTAATTAGTTACTAATGAATGAGTAAGAAATATTTATAAAAATGACAAAAATAGTAATTATAACACACAAAGTATTAAGGGAGACTGATTTATGAGAGGGAGGATCTAATTAATAAGAGTACATTTACCTATATAACACACGAAATTGAGGCAAACTAAACCTCTACATAACACCATTATGGCCAAGTCAGCTTTAAGACAAGGCAACAACAGAAATACAGCATCCTTGAGGTCAACTAAGCCTCGCAGCTAATAGTGCCCAACTAAGAAAAAAAGTTACAAAGAGAATTCTACTAGAAATCTGCAACAATATCGCCACTGAGCTCGACTCGATGTCATATCGCGTAAAGTTTCCAACCAAGAAACATGATGCGCACGTGGACCCCATCCTGCCAAACAATCGGGTTCCATACTACCGAATTTTGATGTAGGTGACTTTAACATACTCTGCCATATTAAAGTCTGTCCACCTTGTTTCTTACGCCAATCTGGCGCTGGGTGAGAGAATAATGCTCTACTTTGCAATCGAGAGGACGGTATACGCAAAACGTGACTGAGCCAGCGCGGTTAATTGAGCCTTTTTGTTTTTCCAATGATGAGCACTTGTTAGCCATTTCAAAAATACGTCCACGGATGTCAGCGTTGCTTATTCGTTATTGTTAACCTGCATGTGGTCGAATGACTGCAAGCAGCCAAGTCTCACAAGCTAATATTAAAACCGCTTTTACAGATGCACTGTAAACACTGCCTTTAAGGCAGAGTCAATATTCGCGTTTCTCTATAAATGGCGAAGGTTGGAGAAAGCTACACTAGCTTTTGCTATTCGCATACTCACCTCGTCAGGCATATTGCCTGATTTACTTATTATGGCTATATGTCAGTAAAAAGTTAGTCAATTTTGGCTTTTGTATGGCTGTGCATGATGATGATGACGTTATCCAATTTGGTTTAACGTTCGTACATTAAATGCTCCGACGTCGTAATCTATCCTACTTTTAATAAATGGTAGGTTACCTGAATTATTCTAAATATTTGGCAATCCGACACTGAGCGCAGTGAGTGGATCTCTTTAAAAATGGAATCTAAAAGTTTTATCAGATTGAGAAGATAAAAGAGAAAACGGAAGCAGATCGATAAAGAGGTGTCTCCAGTAGTCGCATTTCGCTTGTCCATCCCACATGAATTTGTGGAAAAGGTTACCAGTTTTATCTTAAGCGACGACCGATGCAGTATGGATTCATTATAGATAGTATTATTCATGATTATATGTGGGCTGTAAAAGAATGTTAACTAAACCATTCCTAGTGAGGATAGTTTTTTAGTTTTCCTTCTCTTAGATAGTCTGCTAACCAAGTATGATCAGCATTAATTACATAGGCACCATCAGCCAGAGTTTTATCAACAGCCAAAACTCATCATTCGCGTCTGACATGCTTGCTCTCATTTCATCATTACCGTTTGGCAGTTAAACAGAAGGGTGCGATTTCTAAAACTTCCTTAGAATATATGTGATTGTCCAATGTATGATTGTTTTTATCAGTAAAAGAGCTTTAACAGTATAAGCACCTGACCCATTAATTACTTACATATGTCAGTTAAACTAAGAATTATATAGTGTAGAAAAGGAAATTCATCCAGTAGACCGGTTTCGTCCTTATTGGGAACTCATCACGTTCTAGCCGGAAACTGCCGCGGACAGGGCTCGAACCTGGACACGCCTGCTTCAGAATCTGGTGCGCTAACCACTGAGCCACCCTGCCTTTTCTACACTATGCAACTCTTAGTTTATACTTACATAAGTAAGTAATTAATGGGTCAGGTGCTTATATCAAGATCGCAACCTTGATTATAGTAATTGGTATCACCGCCCGCGCAACCAATGTTCGTTTAATTAGCTTTTACAGTAATCTTTAGCAAAAAAATTCGATTCTTGAATGAAATTTTAAGTGTTAAAGTATATAGACGTCAATCTAAACAGTTTTTTCTCTATATGAACAAGCACTACTATGTGTTTGTTATATAAACTAAATGTAAGTAGTTCGCGACAATTTTCCAAAGCAAAATTCATTATTGTTGTTATTATTATTAGAATTTATGTATGCTATCTCATGGAACTCAGTCTAGCCCAATAAAATAATTAATGTAAGTTATTTAATTTAATTTATAACGAAAACAGTACTCTTTATGTCAAAGCAATTGCACCAGTATATTAAGCAGTCCACGTTTATATTTTAATTGAATTCAGGAATAGTAATTCAGTATTCGAAATCTTAACTAGAGTTATTCTACATGTCGCTTCTACCTGGGGACTTTTGCTTACATCATCCAAATTCATAAGTATTTGCTATGGAGAAATTAAATTCGTTCTATTACTTTTCTACCAATAATTGTAATTTAATTATAAGTTTTCTGCAATTGCAACTGCAATTTGCTTTAACCGTAACTGCGGTTGTCTTACACTAGCTGACGGAACAGAAACAATAAGCAAAACAACATCTTTACTCCTATATCCAAACAAGTTTTTAATTACAATCCTGTAATCGATTCCGTTTTATACACATAAAACTGTCGTTCAATAGGAAATTGAATTCTTCTGTACATGGTATACACATCCCTAGTTGCTAACTTACACATTATTACAAAAGATTCGAGCTTTGTTTAAATTGATATACCTCGCAATGGTTTGAACTGCTTGTCCGTATCGGTGAATGAATTTACTATCATCATTCTACTGTGATATCACTTCGATCATGATAGTTATTCAATTATGAATAATATAATAATATCACTCAGAACATATTTAGTAAAGGTTTTCGGTGCTGAACATGCTTACAAGTTTATAATTATTTAATCAAATAAATTATTTTCCATATTGTGGTATAGTTATTTCATACTTGAAATGTATATAAAAATCATTGACCTGAAATTCGTAAAAATAGGTTCATGAAGCTATGGTAGGACATTCCACAGCCTCCTTTTCCAATGGTCTCCGTATGTAGTCCCAATCAAAAGCATAGAAGTTTTAGGTACTAAAACTTATAATCACTTGAATATGCGCTTTATTTCCACACACATGCATACACGCCTAACGTGCTTAAATGGATCCGTCTTGTTTATTAGTTTTAAATGGAGTCTTAAGTGACCTTCTGAAACATTTGGTTTAACTTATCGTTTATAATGCCACAGTTCTACAGCTATCTCAACCTAATGCAATATTTGTATCAAGAAAGCCTTCAATCGATTCAACCCCGATGAGGTCATTTAGAGCGATATACAAATAACGACATGGTTACTCTAACAATGGTGTTATAAACACACCAGAGATTTGGCTTTACATAGCTCGCGCTTTTGCTCAGCCGACAAATTCTTCTATCCATTCACCTGAGGAAGTTAATCCCGAACATGGCACTGATATCCTGAATTTTCACAAGCCTTATTCTAATCGATTCTGTTCAAGTCAATCGAAATTTATCTCTCTTCGGGAAGAACTAACACGAAGTTGCTGAAAGCACTTTCCTTCCTCAACTTCTAACAACTCACCGCTATTATCGTTAAATATTGTGTTAAGCACTATTTCACTAAACTATAAATATCCATAATTTTGAATTATATTTTGACCTTACCAATTGTTGGCCCAGGTTGCCTTTGTTGCAAAATAAAAATTTATTATTAGTATAAGTATCCGTAGAGGCTTTAGCCCTATTAACTAATGAGAGCTCAATAGATGCCAAGTCTATACCAGTCTTAGTTTGTCTATAACTCTGATACATTAATGTTTTTATCCTCATCTATTAGGCTCATACCTGCAACCACCATATTATCGGTGTCCTCGAACTTAAGATTAGCCTCCATGTTGATAACAATCAGAAATACTTAATCAAGTAATAGGCAAAGAACTGTGCACTTTTCACACCAATTTCTTTGATCTGGAAAGAGATTTTAAACGAAACAGAAGAACTAAATTACCTGTTCCTGTGCTTGGAAAATCCAAATATGCGTAAATGAAAACCGAACCTCTGTGTAACAGAAGTATATTGTGAGGATTAGAAATTTTTAATTTGATAAGGGAAACAAGATGGCTACTACAAGTCAAAATAGAAGCTCATGTAGGTCCGGCACAAAATAGGTCACTTCGTAATTATTTGGTAACCGCAAAAACTTTGTAGACATAGTTTACAAAATATACGCTTTTCGATGCTGCCTTGCAAATTTAATTTTTTGTTTAGTAAAAAATCTGTAGACACTAATCTGAAAAAGGTAAATAATACAAAATCAGACTTAAGCTCTGCAAGGATAACTTGACATTTGTCGGAGGAAATATTTTCCACATTTCTTAAACAAATATGATTGGTAACAATTATAACACTCTTTCTTGGAGTCTTGGTGCAGCAACCTCCCTGCCTTTCCTCCTAGACGCGAGGGTCCAAGGAGAGGTCTATTAACAAAGATAATAATATTAGAAATTTACACAAGATTAGTGTTTACGAAACAAGCGGAAACTCCAAATGTCAAAATTAATATTTTAATTTTATTTAGTTTTTAACTTCCATAACAATACAGACTGGAGGTGTAATCGATTTTGCTACAAAAACGTAAAAATGATATTATATTGGAAATTTTTTAGCGCTTTTAGCATATAACTCGCGTTAGTCATTTATGTACCACTAAATATTAGATGTATGGTCGTAGTTTTAACTTGGAGAACTCTATATTACGTTATTTTACCACTAGTGGAATTAATAGAGCCAGTTATCTATATAATAGCAACCCCAAACACCCAGTTGTTCCATCCATTTATGAGCAGACATAAAACAATGGATTGTTAGGAGTTAATGAAATTAAATATAGTGAAATATTTTGTAAAGTACAAAAAATGATTACGCAAAGCGTCTTTTTTTTTATAAAACTTGAAGATTTAATCAATTTGTTAACACATTCATAAGCTTATGATTAATGAATTCAAGGTACATAATTACCAATTCCACGTAACAAAAATAATCCAACAAAAATTAAAATATAAATAACTACAGGAAAAAGATATAGTAAAATATACAGCAATCAATTAGAATGATATATTTTTATATACAGATGTAGCAATTATCTCTTAAACTTCTCCAGGGAACAGATAAAAGTTATCTTTATATTCCGTGTTACTAACATCATAAAGTTTATAGAGCTGCGCAATTATCTGTGCGAGTCAAACTATTGAACTAGTCCTGTCGCATGCTGGCTAGTGTGCCATTCCATGTTACCAAAAAATGAAAAAAATATACAGCATTACGTAGAGCCCTAAATAGCGCCTTTGTAATATTCTACACTGTGGAGGAAGATAAATCCTCCGCCAAATGTAAATAGAATAGAATAGAATAGAATAGAATATCTTTATTTGGATTCAAACCACACATGTTCCATTAAATAATAAAATTAGAAAATGTACAATATAAAAGATATCACATCACATATATATGTGCAATTAAGTGTACTGTACAGTTTATCGGCATCTGAAAGATCAGCTGTAAACAGTGATAGATTCTTAATCAAAATTGAAAATTTAAGTTATAACTCGAATATTACATTTGTTGCTGAAACAATTAATCTTGGCTTTTATTTAACCATGAAAAAGTATTATCATAATCAAAATTAAAAATATCATCAGGATTAAACACTTTTTCTAGTTCGGTAGATAAAAATTTAAAAGACATTTTAGTTGGAGGCGTTTCTCTAAGCCCCTTTGGCAAGTGATTATAAATTTTGTAAATTTTGAAAACGAGAACAGCTTGCTCGCAACATTCCCAATCAAAGGTGGAGATATTGCAAAATGACCAACTATCCTAGATACACCAACCAAAAACAACAATAACTGACATATTTAAACCACCATGGCTGATTGTAACGAATTTTATTTAAAACGAATGTTTTCTTTTTATTGTCCAGAACATTCTTTGTTTAAATACTTGACCTTGAATTGTGCGCCATTTTCCGTTTTTAAGTGTCTCGCACCTCGACTGGTCTAACCATCTTTTTGTCGCTGCATTTTCAACATTTTTTCTCTAGTAACACGAATACATCTCAACAATATACTCCTAAAATAATTGCCTTTTGTTTTGATATTATATCACACAGCAAAAGGGACGTTCTGAAACAGGTAATTTGATTATTCTGTTGTTCACGTATATCTCCTTCAAGATTATTTGTTCGGGAAATATCACGATACAACTTTCGCATTCCGATTGCCTAACATTAAATGTCGATTTAATTGTTAAACTACTAAGACATGGAGACCAATATTAAATTTGAGGACACAAGTAGGTTACTGCGGGATTTTGCGGAATTTAATCTAGCAGATGTAAATGGAAATATAAGCATATCAGACTGTACTGTGAATTTTAGGACTTCAAGCGATCTGGCATCTATGGGGCTCTCAGACTCGAATAGATTAGGGGCCTCTACAAAATTTCGCAACCGCGCCAGTCCAAGAATTTTAAGTCTACCGCAGGACAAATCAGAAAAACATTCAAGTTTGGTAGGAGAAACCAAAATGATATTTAGTGCTTATAATATTGTAAATCCAATGGAGAAATTTGTTGCAGCATGGATGGCATTGCCTGAAAATTTCCGAAATGCCTTGGAAAATTTCAGAGACAGAACTGTGGAAGAAAAGCCGTACAATGCATTTGAGTTATTAATGGCTGAAATTCAACAGAGATATCAGCCTGGAAGATCGGCGCAAATGTGCGAACTATTACGCTTAGAAAAAATGGGGCGTCAATTACCGTCCGAATTTTATGAGCGCCTTTGTACAAAAGCTTATAGGTTGAATATATCCAGAGATGTAGTCAACTCCATTTTCACAGCTGAGCTACCAATTAGGCTTAGAACCATATTGGAAGTATTTGACACTATGAGCATTGACTGGCCAACTAAACTCAGAGGGTTAGACGGCGTATATAAGCAGCAGGAACCAAAAGTAAATGCTGTAATAGCAGATTCTGTCACGATACAGCCAGTCAGGGCAGATGCAGAAAACAACCTGACTATACAAGAAACCTTGCGTTTCTTATGTAGAGACGTTGCCAGTTTACTTCAGAGTCAGGATAGGTACACTAGACGTCGAGGGAGTCACTTGCGTCAACGCTTCGAAGGGCCACGCAGATGGTGTAAGGCACATTGCGAATACGGACGCAGTGCGAAGTGCCAAGGTGAAAATTGTATATACCCGCGATTAGGTGGACCCAGATGGAAAGGAAGCACTAAACCGGTAGAGAGAAATCCATCACCGGGAAAAGGACAAAACCCCCGCTAGTAGGAGCCGTAGGGGGGTTCCATTGCAAAGGCTCCCAGATATGCCTTTAAAAGGCATACTCAAAGCGAAAGATGCGACTAGATCAAATAGCACCGAAGAAGAAGGCAAGAGGGTCAGATTCTTACTAAGCGGAGATCTGAAAAACATTGCCTGATTGTCCAGCAACAAGTTCATTATTAAAGATGAATTATCTGGATTAGATTTTCTTATCGATACGGGTGCTGAGGTAAGAATAGCTAGATCAGACGAGGTGGAAGCAGATTGCTTCAAAATTGATTATCAATTATGAGCCGCTAACGGTAGTCCGATAGGGGTGAAAGGGATGAAAGGAATGTCGGTAACGTTAGGCCAGAAATCTTCCTTCCGATCGAATTTTCTAGTAGCCGATATCAAGACCATATCATTGGCATGGATTTCTTGACACATTTCAAGCTGAAATTAGACCACAAAGCTAGGACTATCGCAGAAGGCGTAGGGATATCAACACCTACTGAGTCTAACACATCGGCAGTAAGAACAGTTCTTTTACCTTGTCCAACAGTCGCACATAACTTTGCCGATATAATCGAGAAGCACCTAGCAGTGTTTCAACCTTTCAGTGCCAAAAGGATAGGTCTGAAGACAGGAGTAGAACACCAAATAGAATTGGTGGCTCCGTTGCCTTGTTCACCAAAGGCTCAACCATTGGCACAACACAAGCAACAAGTTGCTTTGTCAGAATTTCACCAATTGCGCGAAGAGAGGGATTTGTAGAAGGTCAAATTCCAATTTTGCTTCCCCAATAGTGGTAGTTCCCAAACCTGAACCGGGTCAATGGAGGGTTTGTGGGAATTATCGTCTATTAAACTCAGTGACGAAGGGTGATTCTTATCCTCTCCCTAACCAGTGTACTTTACTCCGAGATATAATAGGATATGAGGTTTATTCTACTTTAGATCTCCAGAAAGCTTACTTTCAGGTACCAATGGAGGAAAGTTTGATACCACTCACCGCAATCAGATTTACAGGAGGGGGATCGCATGAATCTCTTCGAATGCCTTTTGGTTTGAAGAACGCCAGTCAGATATTCCAGCGTTTGGCTGAAGAAATCCTTCAGAATTGTCCATTTGTGAGGGTATATATAGACGACTTAATAGTTTTTAGTCGCTCACGAAATGAACATCGTACGCATTTGGAAACGGTTTTGACCAGGCTGGAACAATATGGATTAGTGGTCAAACCTAATAAGAGTAATATCGGTTGCTCTTCAGTTAAATACCTTGGTCATATACTTTCCAAAGACGGAATTAAACCTTTGGCAGATAAGATCCAAGCTATAAAGTACGTAACGGAACCCCGAACCGTGCGCCAGTTGCGAAGGTTCTTGGGTATGATCCGCTATTACCGTCGATTCATTCCAGGTCTAGCCGGAATTCTTGGATCGTTAACACGCCATCTCACTCGTGAAAAGAGCACGATCAAGAAGTCTTGGCCTATAAACTTGAGTCCAGAAGACCGAGAAGAATTCCAAAAGGCCAAGGAAATGTTAAGTGACATAACCACATTAGCACCTGTAGATTGGGAAAAACCTTTCGAGCTAATCACAGATGCCTCAGATGTTGCATTAGGGGCAGTGCTACAGCAAAGAGATCAGGACGTAGTAAGACCGATTGGGTTTTATAGCCGTAAGCTTAATGATCGAGAAAAACGTTATGATACGTTTGGCAAAGAGCTTCTAGCAGTGTATGCCGCAGTGCTACACTTCGAGCATTACTTAGACGGTCACAAGTTTAAGTTATTGACCGATCATAAGCCATTGATCAGCATACTTGGTAAAACAGCTAGGCTTAATTACTCTCGTAGAGTGAATTCCCAAATAACACGGTTAGCAGAGTTCGATTTCACTGTGTCTCATATTGCTGGTAAGGGGAATGTGGTAGCCGATGCACTTAGCCGACCGAATGAAGCTGATATCGAGCTGATATTTCAAGGTCCATTGAAGAATTTAGACAATTCTGTGCCTGATTTAGTTAGTCAAATCGAGGAAGCGCAGTTTTGTCCAAAAGACCAGGATATGTTCGTAAGTTCATATGTGGCAAGTGGTTGTTATGCGAAACATCTAGAAGTCAAACACGACAATATGTGCCGTAGGAGTTACGGGCCAAGATTATCCAAGTGTTACATGACATGGGTCATCCATCCATTAAAGCCACCATTCGACTGATCAACGTCAGATACGTATGGCCGCACATGTCTAAAGACATACGGGTATGGGTAAGAGCCTGTGCCAAGTGTCAAACGTGTAAGGTGTGGAGACATACCAGAACCGAGATAAAGAATATTGGGATACCAATTGGACGGTTCAGACACGTACACATAGACATTGTCAAGATGCCTGAAGTTAATTGGAACAAATACTTGCTGACCATGGTAGATAGATTTAGTTGTCAATTTGAAGTGGCGATTTTAAGAGACATGGCAGCGCAAGAAGTCTTGTTCGCGTTTCTACATAATTGGATATCGCGTTATGGTGTTCCGGAAAAGGTCACTAGTGATCGCGGTAGTCAATTTATGTCAGAGCTTTTCGTAAGATCCCTCAACATCATGGAAACCACTATAATACATACTAGCGCGTATAACCCACGAGCGAATGGGATGGTAGAAAGGCTACATCGTGAACTGAAAGCTGCATTAAGGTGTACTAGTGGAACAAGCTGGATACACGATCTTCCTATAGTACTACTCGCCATGCGCAACAGATATAGGGCACAATTAGGTACTTCCATAGCAGAACTGGTTTATGGAGAACCATTAAGGTTGCCTGGAGATCTTCTAATAGAAACTCCAAGTAGTCTTGATTGGGCTTCTAATTATGTAGATTGGTTCGTAGGAGCACTTAGAAATAAGATATGTCGTTTAGCTCCGACCAAGACTAGAAAAGCTAAAACCAAATGCTGTGTCCTCTGATCTAAAATCGGCTTCGCATGTGTATATAACTAATGAAAATAGGAAGAACTGCCTAACACCATTTTATAAAGGACCATACAAGGTCAAGAGGATGACTGACAAGAATGTCATCATAGAAATAAATGGCATTGAGGATTGTGTTACATTGGATCGTTGCATTCCCCAGTTTATCAGGATCGACAGTATCACTGAATTAACAGATGCATCGAATGACCGTTCTATGGGCGAATCTGATGTGTGCAATCCCAACATGAAGGCACATAATGAAATGCAGAATTCAGAAGACGCGTTGTCTAATATAGCAAAATCTTATTCTACCAGTTCAGAGCATGAAAACTGTTTCATAATACCAAATGATATGGAAGAACCATTGGAAATGTACCGAGCGAGATGACGACTTCAGGGGCGCCGTTATGCACAACTCGTTCTGGAAGAGTGCCACGTCAGCCGAAGAATTAGGATTACGTCTACTACTAGCCGTCTTTTTTTGAGAAGGTGGTGTATGTAGAGGAAGATAAATCCTCCGCCAAATATAAAATAACAATAACTGACATATTTAAACCACCATGGCTGATTGTAACGAATTTTATTTAAAAAGATTTTTTCTTTTTATTTTCCAGAACATTCTTTGTTTAAATACTTGACTTTGAATTGTGCGCCATTTTTTCAGTTTTCGAGTGTCTCGCACCTCGACTGGTCTTAACATCTTTTGGTCTGCTGCATTTTTAACATTTTTCTCTAGTAACACGAATACATATTAACAATATATTTCTGCTATAACTGTCTTATATTCTGTTATTGAAGCACACATAGAAGGGACGTTCTGGAAGAGGTAATTTGATTATTCTGTTGTTCACGTATATCTCCTTCCAGATTATTTGTTCGGGAATTATTACGATACAACTTTCGCATTCCGATTGCCTAACATTAAGTGTCGATTTAATTGTTAAACTAATAAGACATGGAGACCGATATTAAATTTGAGGACACAAGTAGGTTAGTGCAGGATATTGCGGAATTGAATCTAGCAGATGTAAATGGAAATATAAGCATATCAGACTGTACTGTGAATTTTAGGACTTCAAGCGATCTGGCATCTATGGGGCTCTCAGACTAGAATAGGATATGGGCCTCTACAACACTAATGTTTAAACAACATGTAGAGGCTCCAAATCTATTAGATTGTTGTGCTTCCGTTTCATCAGGATGCACATAAACGCAGATATATGAAGGTTTTACTTATAACTTGGAATTTTGTCCATATTCTCCATGTTAATTTAAAGATAAAAAACTAAGCGCGGATTGGAATGATTTCAAATTTTTGCATTGTGGAGGGAGATAAATCCTCCGCCAAATGTAAACTAACATTAACTGATAAATTTAAACCACCATGGCTGATTGTAACGAATTTTATTTAAAAAGAATTTTTTCTTTTATTTTCCAGAACATCCTTCGTTTAAATACTTGACTTTGAATTGTGCGCCATTTTCAGTTTTTCGAGTGTCTCGCACCTCGACTGGTTATATCATCTTTTAGTCTGCTGCAATTTTAACATTTTTCCCTAATAAACGGATACATATTAACAATACATTTCTGCCATAACTATCTTATATTCTGTTATTCAAGCACAAATAGAAGGGACGTTCTGGAACAGGTAATTTGATAATTCTGTTGTTCACGTATATCTCCTTCCAGATTATTTGTTGGGGAAGTTAAGCGAGACAACTTTCGCATTCCGATTGCCTAACATTAAGTGTCGATTTAATTATTAAACTAACCAGACATGGAGGCCGATATTAAATTTGAGGACACAAGTAGTTTAGTACAGGATATTGCGGATTTGAATCTAGCAGATGCGAATGGAAATATAAGCATATAAGACACTACTGTAAATTTTAGGACTTCAAGCGATCTGGCATCTATGGGGCTCTCAGACACGAATAGGTTAGAGGCCTCTACAGCATACTGAATTTGAGAAAATTGTTACGGACCTTCAGATATCAATGAAAGTGTAGAATGAGGAAAACAATAAAATTAAAAATAAGATGTCTAAACTAGAGACAGACGTTAGCGAATATGCATCAAAATTGAAGTTAGCAGAGACTAGAAATTATAATTTATGCGCAAAAATTGGAGAATTGACCGAGGCGTTACATGAGAATGTTGATAAATTATGTGTTGATCGTCAGCCGTGGATTGAGTTAGCGGATATAACAAAAGAAGATAATACATCAACAAAAAATAATGCATCAAGAGAAGAAATATTGAATAGATTAACCAATGAAGTTTAGGCAAGAATTGGCAAACAAGATCAAATAATATTATTTAATCTTAATGAAAAAGCCGACGTGAAAGATGTCCAGAAATAAAATAATTTAATCAGAGACACGAAAGATTCTGATATAACGAAATGTTACAGTGTGGGCAAGCGATCTGAACGACCAAGGCCGGTTGTGGTGAAATTGTAATAAATGCCGACGAACATGAAAACTCGCGCGGTTTGAAACGACTTTGACTTTGTTCTATACGGAATTTGATAAAATCGTTGCAGACCTTCAGAACCCTATGAAGGTGCTGAAGGATGAGAACGGCATTATTAAAAATAAAATGTCTAAATTAGAAACTGACTTTGGTGTGTATAGAGCGAAATTGGAGCTAGCGGAAAAGAGAAATGAAACTTTAAGCGCGCAAATTGGAAAGTTGACGGAAGCGCTACATGTGAAAGTAGATAAATTAAAGATTGATGTTCAGTCATGGGTAGAGTTGGCTGATATAATAGCAGAAGAAGATACGTCAATCAAGTATAATACATTAGACGAATAAATTCCAAATATATTAACGAATGAAGTCTTGGTACTAAATAGTGAACAAGACCGGCTAATTTTATTTAATCTTGGTGAAAATGCCGACGTAAAAGGAGTTGAGAAATTAAATGTTTTTATAAAGGATAAGACGGAAGCCGATATAGCTAAATGTTATAGGGTGGGCAAATGGTCTGATCGTTCAAGAACTGTCGTGGTAAAATTATCAAAAAAGACGACGAATATACAGATTAAAGCCATCAAAAAAAGAAAAGTTAGAACCCTAATTTTCACAGCATATTTATTGGGCGTGACCAAACATATCTCCAACGGAAATTGGCAAAAGCGAAAAAGCTAAAGAACAATCAGGAGCGGAAACTCTCTGATTCCGATCATGCTAATACAAGTTCTTAAAGTGATTCAAAGATAACAGAAAACTATGTATCGTTACTGAATGTTGTGGACAGCGGGGAGAGGAGAACAATAAAGGAACTAACAAAGTTGAATCATTGAGAACCTATAATTGATTAGATAAGACGTTTACTACATATAATTTATTTAATGCCAACTTTAGAAGTGTTAAGAACAAAAACTTTTTGCTGTGTAATTTTGAAATAAGTAATGATTTTGATTTTATAATATTATCTGAAACTTGGCACAAAAAGGGCATTAAAAACCACGAATTTGATATTCCTCAATATTCTTTAATTAGAAAAGAGAGACCGTTGGATAAAGAGGTGGAGGAGTACTCATTTATAGTGAATCTATATTAAATGCGAAAGTGTTACATACTAGTAAATATAATACTGCAACACGCGGCTCCGCGTTACAACCCAACGATGTTCGATTTTGACAAATACAGTGCTCTTTAAGGTCAAATAATCTAACTCTGTTCTTACACAATATTTCTCTTAACTGAGATTTTAGAAACAATCTCTGTTATTTTCAAGCAGTTTTAATTGAGATTTCTTGAACTGCAATTTTATTTGTAATTAATAGGGTTTTAATGAAATATACAAAACCGCGCGCGATCCGCGTGGATCACGCGGTGGACTATTGTGTCACAGCGGATTTATTTCGCTCAGTTGGATTATTTGCTGTTTACGCGAAGGATTTACTGTTCACATTTAATTATGCCTATCCGAACTTCTGAGAATAATGGATTAGTGTAATGACATGAGTTAAAACCATAGGAAGCGGTGAACTAAATATTTGTGAGTTTTTGTCATTGAAGTCTTTACACGGATTACACATTCATTTTTAGTGATAACTTTTAACGGTGACTATGTTCATATCATCATGTATTTTCAATCGGTTGCATATATTCATTTCAATTCAGACATTTGTGTAAGAATAACTGCTTGTGTACAAAACATTTTCTTTATGAACAGAGATCATTTTAACTTTTGCCGTCCAGAAGACGGACAAATTAGTTTAACTGTGAATGATGTTTTAGACATTCTTTTGTGTTAAAATTTGTTTTTATTGCCGACCAGCACATGGTCAATTTGGACTAACTGTGAATTCTATTTCTATTTGCAACATTGTGTACAATATACGTGAGATAACTCATTTTTGCCTCCTCACATCAACCATCCGGTAAAGAACAGAGACTGATTATGAGTATGGGTAGTAATAATAGCAACCATGGATATGTAGGAAGGGTACAGAATCACAAACTAGATAGCTACCCCGCAAAAATACTCCTACAATACTGTCATTGTTTTTTATCTATACAAATCGATAATCTGATCTTAACCGCGGTTTACAGACCGCCGTATGCTAGTTTATATTTTAGGATGTTTTGTAGTTAATGTAAGAGGTTCTGCGAGCTAGTTGTCTATTTAGTGCAATATTGCCCTCCTACCTAATATCTGGTATCTGTTTTTACGATCCGTGTTCATGATTAATCCCTGGTCCTTTCCCGAAGAGTGATGTGAGAAGGCACAAGCTCAAAGTTGTAACGACACAAGAAATTACCGACATATTGCATAAATTAAATTCAATTCGATATACGCTGCACCAATGAGAAAAAAGCGAAACTTGCCGTAAACTAATAATATGCAAGTAGCTATATATATATGGCAATAACATGGTCATTTAAGCACAGTTAATTTACCATGCAGTTCACTAGTCGCATTTGCCTTCTGCTGTGCGTGTCTCCGACGTGCTGTCTCCCACCTTTCACATACCCTGTTTTTTGGCCTTGCTTTATAAACTTTGGCAACATCAGTAACGACACTCGTGTTGCTGTACAACTAGAGAAACAAGCCAATTACTGCAGAACTTCAACAAAGTTACTCAGCGAGATTCCAACGCTACAACAGAAGGAACCACAACCCAAGTCACCCCGAGCTGGTAAAAAATGTTTAGGATTACTTCTGGACGACATCATACTTTCGGACCTTCTCGGCATTAGCCAGAGAACGCAAGACCGTCCCTGCTAAGGGCCATCAACCGTACTAATTATTTATTTTATGGCACTCTAACCGAGTTTGTAACGTCGTACGGCATTAACTTGAAGCTGGGACTTTTAAAATTGGCGACCGCGCCGGGATACTGAGCACTGTACTGTTTTTTTGGTATAAATAAAATTGACTTTTTTTTCATTAATTTGGGATAAAAATCGATTAACATTTGCGTATACGTTATTTACTCTGGTCATGGTCTTCTGGGAATTTTGTGGGGTATATATGTTCTCTCTAAAGTCGTGGTCTTCTGGGGAATTTTTTTTGGGTATATGTTCTATTCAATTTTCATACATACAGAACTGTGCCGTACGTGCTCGACAGATTCAACTGCGGACGATTTCAATTTGGGTATATGTTCTATTCAATTTCGTATCTACGTACAAAACTGTGAACAAACACTTACTGAACGTTCTCGATAGATTCAATTGCGGAAGATTCTCTTTCAACTGTGGAAGCTGTTAGCGAGTAAGCGTTTTGTTTAAAGTATATTTATACATTTTTATCTTGCTTATAAATTTATGCTTTTAAGATCCCGTAAGATTGTTAGAATGTCAGGTCCAATTTTAGATATTGATGTTCCTGTTTGGGATGTAGATAGTGAACTATTCATTATGCGCGTAGACTCCGATTTCTCCCCGTTTCCAAATTATGACAGTCATCAAAAACTGTCAAAGGTTTTTGCTAAACTACCTTCTGAATTGCAGCGACGGATTTATCCTAAGCTACCTAATCCAATTTAAGCCTACAAAATGAAGTAGAATCCTTACTGGGGCCCACAGAAACCGAGCAAATAATAAATAAATATGCACAGTTAGACATGCCAAACCTTGGCCCCATCGAGATTTTAAGGGAATTACGGAAACTTTGGTATAAAACCAATATTTCTGACCCTGAAGCTAAGGTTGTTTTTATTAACAAGCTTCCACAATCATTAAAACTATTCGCCAGACAGCTTCCCAACCATCTCTCTATAGATGACTTATCTGAGAGATGTGAGTTATAATATAGGGTTTTTGAACCTAAGGTGAATCTGTCATCCTTTTGTCCAACCCCGCAAGATGATAGGCTCTCCTCTTGAGAGAGGACAGTAGCAAACATGCCTAAAGTTCTAGAAGGATTGGCCATAACGAAATCCGAGCTAAATCAAATGAATGCTCGACCC
Organism: Eudiplozoon nipponicum; assembly: GCA_029291075.1. Classification (NCBI taxonomy): domain Eukaryota; kingdom Metazoa; phylum Platyhelminthes; class Monogenea; order Mazocraeidea; family Diplozoidae; genus Eudiplozoon; species Eudiplozoon nipponicum. Next base: position 211,032 of record JAQBSW010000107.1, read on the forward strand.
AAATTTATGCCTCAAACTAATTATAACGGTAGGCGGCGATCGAGATCCCCGAAATCCTTTAACAGATATGCCCCAAAGAGCTGGTGCTATAATCACCAGAAGTTTTTTATTCATGCTAAGTCTGTCTCTGTCGTTCCGAAGAATTTCCGTATGAGTGTCAATTTTCACAGTTGACTGAAAGAACAACAGAACACAGGCGCAGTGGTGAATCAGGATCGGGAAACGTCTGGCGCAGAAAGTAGAAGGCCGTACTTTCTGCGCATCAACGGCAACAACGGTGCCACAGGGAAGAAACCAATTACAATCCGACATTCCTGTCAACTCTTTTCGTCCATGCCGAATTGGCCACATAGAGAGCCAAACGGACAACGCCGGTCGCAATCACCAACCTACTTGATTTCATGACCCGGCCAAACAGCCCAAGGAACTTCTGCACCTTCGTGAATCGGTGAAGAATTCATCGTAGACAGATGTGCAGCAGTCTCAGTTCTCAAGGGTGATTCAATGGCCGAGATGTCGCTAGGCGTTCTTCTCGCAACAGCTACAGGCGAGCCCATACCTACTTATGGCTGTCGGTATCGCACACTCAACATAGGTTTACGGCGTGAATTTTCTCACAACTTCATCATTGCCAAGGTCTCACACAATATAATAGGCCTTGATTTCCTTTTTATATTTCGGCTCATTGTTGATCATTGCCAATCAAAATATCATCGATCCCTCCACCGGACTTGAGAAAAGTTTTTGGACACTTGCTTCCGAGCGTTTGGGGTTACAGATCAATCAGCCAACCCCAGTGCACTATTCAGCAGAGATATCAGCAGCTCTTCGAAAATACAATTCGCTTTTCGTTCTTAACAAGTCAGAGCTACGAGTCTCCAACACGATGCACCATATCGTCACAGAAGGACAACCTATTGCACTCAAGAAGCGACCACTGGCTCCTGCTAAACTGAAATGCTGCCTAAGAGGAATTCTCAAGGCTTTTGGAAGAGGGAATCATCAGACCATCGAAAAGTTCATGGGCGGCACCACTGCAGTTAGTCTCCAAATCTTCGGATCGTACAGAGCCTGCAGAGATTACCGTAAGCTAAATTCAGTGACAAAATCTGATGCATACCCTATTCTAAATATTAACACCTTAATCGAAAAACTCAACGGCAACAATTTTTTCTCAGTGATTGACCTCAGACAAGCTACCACTACATTCCTGTAGCACCAGATGATATTGAAAAGACTGCAGTCATCACTCCATTTGGCATTTTTGCGCACTCACAGATTTGTTGTTCTCACAGATCATGCACCATTAGTTAGTGCACTTTGAAACACAAATTCAACTATCGCCAAGTACACTGCCAGAGTGGAAAGACAGCTTTCACGTCTAATTGAATGGCAATTTAACATCTTTTACGTTAAGGGCGAAGAAAACTTCATTGCAGATGACCAGATGTATCGCTACAACCACCTTTGCAGTCGCCATTTACTGTCAACTCCGTGACACTCAGTGAACATGCGCTAACGCCATCACTCCTGCAAACGGAACAGCGCGGTGACATTCACATTCAAAGATCAATAGCCCGTCACCCAACCAAGTTCATATGCCGTCTCTGGGAAGGCTTACCAATTGTTTACTTCACGGGTACGCAGCCCAACAAGCCAGTTCTGCCGACCAGCTTTCAGAGAAACGTTTTCGACTCAATTCACTCAATTTCTCACCCAGGAAGCCAAGCGACTGTCCGACTTCTCACAGATCGTTTCTGGGGTGACAGACTCAGGCAGAACGCTAAACTCCGAGTGTGCCATTTGCCAGAAAAGCAAGATCACACGGCACACTCGTTCTAAGTTGCAACGTTTCCGAACTACTTCTCGCCTAGCCATCGTCCACATCGACATAGTTCATCTGACAAAGGTTCAAGGTTTCAGCTACCTTCTAACTATGATTGATAGATTTACACGGTGGCCTGCGGCATTACCTCTTGGCACCATTTCTGCAGACGAAGTAACTAACGGTTTTATCTCTGCATGGATATCCAATTATGGTGTTCCCAATGAGGTCATCACTGACAGAGGCACTTGCTTCTCATCGGATCGTTTCAAAACCACCTTGCGGTACATAGGATGCACCTTACGCCAGACGACTGCCTACCATCCCCAAGCTAACGGTATGGTAGAGAGAATGCATAGGGAACTCAAAGCTGCTTTAGCATCCTCGTCCATTAATGGCAACTGGGTCGATGCACTACCTTTAGTTCTGCTTGCCATGCGTTCCCGTACTCGTGAATCCATTAAAACGTCTGCGTCACAACTCTTGTATGGCATGGATCTACGCCTGCCTAGTCAGCTCCCACGTCTACTACCGGCACAAGATGACCCACAAGACGAAGCTACCCGCCTTCGACTTCATTTCGGTAACATGTCTGAACAGCAGCCGAGACATACGCCTCGTCCAGTCTTCGTTCACCCGCAGCTCCACAGCTGCAAGAGAGTACTCGTTCGCAACGACACTGCTGTTGCACCACTACAACCAAAGTATCGCGGTCCTTACCCGATTTTGCTCAGACAACCAAAATACTTCATTATTATGCAAGGCGCGACACCGACATCAGTAAGCATAGACAGGTTGAAACCGTTTATCGAACCGCCTGATCCTGAGAGCGTTCAACCTTCTACACACGTCTCAGGCTCCGTCTGCCCACAATCTCAATAGCCTGCTTTGTATAACGCGTAATTGATATTTTTTTAAACATTAATTTCATTATCTACGTATCAAAATTTTTTAACCTTACGTTATTTTTCGTATTTGTCTCACGTGGCATAACCAGCTGTTCTTAGCTAACAATTTTGTAGCATTTTTGAACAGTTCTTTGGTATTATGCCATCTCTGAGGCAATGTTCGTGTACATATTTTTATGCAGTTACCTTTGATTTTAATGTATATATTTTTACATTATAATGTATTTCTCACACCTGACATCACACTGCCTATTTTGGTATGACCAGCTACTTAGAGCTAACGCTTTCGTGTAGCAACACTAAGTAGTTATCAGCTTCATATCATGGTACAGGCCACTTTCAATGCATATCTCAACTTCATCAATTGCACGAAGACCACTCTACAAATATCATGACCACAACGTCGAGCACACACTCTAGCTTCTTTGGTCGGTTACAAACACATTAACGACTATCCAGCCTGCCTAGGTTTTAACTTAAACCTGGCAACTTCAGTGGTGATTTACCTCAAAATCCTCACGCTGCGGCTTCCAAATCTTACACTGCTCTATTTTGCCTCACGCGGTATGACCGGCCACTTGAGCTAACAAGTTGTGTAGCAATTCCTAGTGGTTACTTGCATCATATCATTGTTGAAACAACCAAGAAGCATTAATGTTGTCATTAACCTTAGCTTCAGACAAATTTTCCTAAACGCTTGTCTTCATGTTGTGCTTGTATTTTGCTCGATTGCATTTTTTATATTGTCTTTGTTTATCATTTTATATTTTCCCTGCGATATTTTTAAGTTAATCCAAAATTACTTTGAGTCTGATCTCAATTTAGACTCTAGATATCTTGATGGGTCTTGTCCCTCTGTTTATTCCTCCATTCATATAAATTGTGGAACGCAGTGATCCAATGCTACAAATTCTTTATTGTCATTCATTTATAAAAATGTATTCTTATCAATCATACAATTGACCTTGAATGAAATATTATAAAACCGAGTTAAATAAACATGCAAAGTCAAATTTCGAGCTGAGGTTACATATCACTTTGGCCCATGCACATCCAAACTTAGTTAATGCTAAGCAACTAATTTTATCCCTGAACTGGAAGATCAATCCTAAAATCTTGGAATGTATATGCGAAGACCTCCGGGTAACCTCACTGGTTCTATATAATCATGTTCTGTTATTGATGGTGCCAGCTGTCCTCTTCACCTGAATTGCAATGCCAACAGAACTAAAGGCAAACCGTGTACACAAATTGATTCTCTATTTCACCATAAGGCAGACTTCAATTTTCTAAGCAGCTTTTCATCCATATCATTAGCTCTATGATTGTATGAACTTGTGTGCCACATTTCAATCCTTCTGACAGTCAACGTCTTGATAAGGAATTTAGACATAAATTGTCTACCACAAGCACTAGTGATCCTTACCGCTATATTATAACGGGAACATAAGTAAAACTATATGGCTGCCATATTCTTTAAGATCGCAACTTCATTCTGTAACTGTCAACCATTGTGATGGAGGATCTCTGACCAGAGATTTCTAGCATATCTACAATGTCGATGTATATGTGCATGAAACCACCTGCTGATATTCAGATTGCTTTTACTTCTGTCATAATATGTCGCCAACCTTTACATGTTTGGCACCTGGCAAAGGCTCTTAACAAAGCTCTAATACCTAGTAAAATATTTTATCAAACTTATACATAAACGATAAATCCGACAGCAGCCTTTATTTAAGTGTGACTCATTTCATGCAGCTGTTAAATGACTTTGCATTTTAGATCAGTATTTACACACAAACGAGACTGGCTTTTGAGAATTTATACATTTACTTCTAATTACCAATACTCTTGCATGCACCCTCTTGCGACTTATTAGAAAAGACTTCTACCAAATAATCCAAAGTCTGCGCCTTAATAAATTGATATTGGATGCTAATCAGATCTGAGTTTACCTCGAAGGGTCTGCTGAGAGCGTCTGCCATCAAATTATAATTTCACGGGATGTGAGAGATCGTGAAGTCGAATTCAGCTAGTTGTGTTACTTTTGAATTCATATGTCGAAGATAATTAGATTTTTGCGTCAAAATACAGAAATGCCGCATAAACCGCAGATATCTATTTCTCAAACTTGTCATATTGTATTCCACGATCCCGGGATTTTCTACCGTACAAACATATTTACCTGACGAAAACATTATCAATTCCCGCTAGTCATTTTGCCGTCATACTCTGATGATGATCATTAAAGGTCAAAACGCATCAGTACGTGTAACTGGCGGCACTCTTGCTATGTTGTACGGCTTTTTAAATAAAATGTAATTGGTGTTTACTTCCTGCTCGCAAACTTGATATAAAAAATTGTCACCAACACCCGCGCAATCAAACCTTGTTTAATGGTAATACCTATATATATGTGGCAAAAGCTGCTGCAAAGTTAATTTTACTGATGGTATAGAATTGTGCAGTGGATATTCCATGTCATATACGATATATACGAGACTACTAGACGTGAGAGCTGCATATCTAATTTTGCTTACCATAAATATGAATTGCGGTTTGATCCTAGCTAGTCAGTTTGCCATCGTAATCAGATGATGATCATGGAAAGTCAAAACGCTTTTTTACGTGTGACTGACGTGTATATTTGCTATCTTGTTCGACGACTATTTAAGTACAGTTGGATTGATGTTCATTTCATGCTCGCAAACTTGATTTTATAAAGTGTCACCACCATCTGCGCAAACAAGGTTTGATTAATTGTAATACCGATATATATTGAGCGAAAGCTGCAAAAAGTTAATGATCGTGACGGAACAGAAAGTGTGCATCCGAAATTTGCAGTCAAGTACAAAGTATGCGAGACTAATATAGTTGAGAGCCACGTATATAATTTTGCTTTTCATATATATGCAGTTTTACCATCGCTAGTAAGGGTCATTGAGAATCACGAATTCTAAATGCCCAGATATTCGTTATTTCGTAAATAAAGGTAGTTAGACAAGCGTGTCAATGATGTTCTGATATATTGTAAGTACGTTTCATGTAAACATGCTGTATATTAGTGGTGCAAACGCTATTAATGAATTTTTCATATTTACACATTGATGCATTCTGTTTTTCGTGCCAAATCGCCTTCTAGATTAAATACTTGAGATGCAGTGTTGCGTGAAAAGTAATCAATCTATGTACCTTCTACATAGTTAAATAAATACAATTATGTTTATCATGTCGACTAATCTGAAATTTAAATACACATCTGACATGGCTGGAGGAATAACAGGTTTGAGCCTGACAAACTTTGAGAAATATATAATGCATTAGATTCCACTGTATATCTTGATCAGAATAGGCGAGACACATACTAAAACACTCAGACTGAACAGAGCTTGGCGTATTTGAGTTTGTCAGTTTATAGACTCTTAAATTACTATCTAATAAGAACTTTTTTGTCGTCAGATGCGCATTTGCAATATTATTTGACTAATCATTAAATTTAGAACAACTAACTCCCATATACCTTTAAGTACTTGACTTTAAGATAACATTCCTGAGTCCTTTAATCAAATGCTCTGCATTCATACATACAATGCTGTATTCCATTTTAATCAAAATATTTATTAAAACGGAACGTGAATGCTCACTGTCTTACTGGTTACCGTAGTATACGTTTATGTAAGAGAAGATCATCAAATCAGAGAACCAAATCTGTTTATTAGGCGTTGTGAAACTAATAACAAATTAGTTCAGTTGTGACCAGAATAATACACCAAAGAGAGCATGAACGGAAAGTATAATCTCATGCACACTCGTTTCGTGCGTACTAAAGACTCATCAGTAGGAGCCGGTATTACGTCCTTTAACCACTATATATTTGGGTGAGGAATGTGGCACAATAGGACGGTAAAATCTACTAAACAAATGTGTAAACCTGCAGTAGTGAAGCTAACATTATATAAAGTCTCGACATTGTGAGTTAGTAACCGATACCGACAATATAGCACTGAAAAGGTACATGACACTAACACTAAGGCTCCGAGTCGGTACATCGTACCAACATTTTTTGTAGTTAATATTTTGCGGTGCGTCAGCATTAAGGTTCTCAATGCCGCGTTTTGCGTACGCGGGTGATAGCTTTACACGGGCAGTTACACAAAGATCCGATTTTTCACAATTTCCAATTTTATTTTGTCTTTGATCAGTTTGACTTGTTTTTACTTCAACTGGAAATGCGGTTCTGTCACATCTTTGTTTACTGGCGACGTTTCGGTGCCTACTTTCCAGCACCATCCTCAGGCAGCACAACACTGATCACAATAGCAGATTTAAGCAAATGTGGTGACCTCGTTCCAAAACCATTCTGTTTATATATATTTGACTCAACACTATTTTTAATCATAGAATTTGTCTCAGTAACTAAACTCAATATATAACTATTTATAATTAGCAGACCAATCATTACCTCACCTATGCATCATCTCATCTCGTATGCAGAATATTTCGGGAGAGAGACAGTGTCAGACCTTTTGTTATTTGTTATAACTGTATTGCTACAATGTCACGGTAATCAAAATTTTAAAATGATAAAACTAAAACCTTGACTATCATATACTGTATTTTATTTAAAGCCGGGAGCTCTAATGTATACAATGGTGTATGAGGTATTGCGCACATAGCAACAAATTAGTTCAAATATGGAGCAGCAAGTTACGTAGATGGATGGAGAGTGAATGTTATAGCGACGCTTAGGTGAACGATTAAGGAGAGAAAAATAGAGATAGTCTGGACAACTAACGTTTTTCAAAAAACTAATCGTAAGCACAATGCGGAATTTAATCAACTATTAAATAATTGCATAAGAATATTTGCTCATATGACTAAAATAATTCATTATATCTATATACATATATATCTAAATATAATATCATTAACACCTTTATATATATATATATATACATATATATATACATATATAGAAAAAGGGCCATTGTTAATTATTAAATATGAATAATTTCTATTCTTATTATATATATTTATTTATTACGTTAGTCACACCTTATATCAATATATAAAATACATGTCAATATGTATAAAAACATATATATGAATTAAACAATAGTGTGGGATAACATCCTAATCCTATATATATATATATATATATATATATATATATATATATATATATATATATATACATTAGTAATAAATATTTATTGGTTATTACACCTTATTTTAATATATAAAAATACATATAAATATGTATATAAAAAACATATATATATATATATATATATATATATATATATATATATATATATATATCAGCAACAGTGAAGAGATTCAATATCTTAATCCTATATATATATACGTTTGCATATTTCTAATAAATTATTATTTTCTCTTTTTTTACTGTTTTTTATTTACCAATTAATCAAATTGTATATTTATTTATTCACACCTTATATAAATATATAAAATACATATAAATATGTATAAAAAACATATATATATATATATATATATATATATATATATATATAAGCAACAGTGTAGGTTAAATGTCTTATATATTTATATATATATATATATATATATATATATATATATATATTTATTTACCATCTTAAATAAATATATAATTTTATTGCTAATGTCTAAAATGATTAATTTCCGTATATATATATATATTATATATTGAATAAACCTATCAATCTACCGATAGGCCTATCTATATATCCGTCTATCTATCACATTTTGTGTTCCTCTTAAAAAGGATACATGGTAGCTATTAACCATGAATATCTTCTCTAGGACTAACGTATTATTCATTTTATTAAGATATTCCTACCTTACATAAATATATAAAATATAAGCAACAATGTAAGTCAAATGTGTCTTATCTAATCTATCTTCTTACCACTTGCTAAAGCAGTATGCCCTCTTCTGGAACATTTTTATTGAGAAAAATAAGTATATAGAAATTGATATTGGTACAGATCATTCGCAATCAGAGTTTCTATAAGCGAGGTTTTACTTAGGTTCCCACTTAATTCATGTTCCGCAACCTCACGTTTTCTGACCATAGAAAATGCTTCATTAAATATTGGGTCCAATAATTTTTCTACCGATGTTACATTCATTACACCTTTTCCTGATTTTTATTTCAATTGACTCTCTAATTAGTCTAGTTAATCTGTTGCGGTTACATAACACTGATACGTTTGTCTTCAATTATTTAAGATTATTTCACTTGAATGCCTAGTAGGCCGAATCTTTGAATGTGTCATATTTGCGTGTCACCACCTACGAACCATAGGTAGCATAACTTCCGCCTATACTTGAGACCTGCATTCTTTTGAGGTATCGCATAAACTTCTGATGTCTAAGTGGATTACCCTGTTTATGAATCTTCACTAGACCATAAACTCTCGGAGGGACTGTGTCACGTTGTATTAATGAATTCCCAAGTCATGGTTCTAATTCCCTCGACTCAATCATTCTATTAATTATAGTCTTAACTTGTCTTAGCATGTCAGATGGATCTTTATTTATTTTATTATAAACTTCTAAATTATTTAATTGTTCATACACTTTCAATTCATAATCTGACCGGTTCATATGTACCGTTGCACCACCTTATCTGCCTTGAGGCATATTACTTTATTGGATAATAATTCTGCTCTTAAGCGTTTAGATCCATAACTCTGCTAGCATCTCACCTCTTTGTGCTCTTACCGCTTTGGACATATCCAATTCAAACCTAGTCTCATCTTTGTCTGGGAGAAACTGGGCAATCTTAACTGTTTCGGTAATTGAAGGAGTTGCATTGATGCGCACCTGGAATAATTGTAATTATCTGATCTGCGTTTTGACTAACGCAGCTTTCATTGTTCCAGTAATTTTCTTTCATCAAAATATTTCGGCCTTGCTTACCGTAGGCCTTCATCAGTTGCATTCTGAAACAAATGAAGCAAGTTTCGGTAATTATCTCATTCCTAGGTACGTAATCAATAGGGATCGCAGTATTAAGTCCAAGATTAAGAATTTGTTTTTGGTCTTCCTTGAGATCCAATCTCGATAAATTAACTAAACATTTGGACATGACCTCTTCAGTTCTCTTATTTCTCAAAGGGCAATTAATTCCCAATTTTGCTAGCTTTTTTCATGCCTTTGTATAATTTTTTTAAATTTCATTATCCCCCGTTTTGTCTGTGAAATCTTCAATATGTTTGAAATCCAACGTACATAATCTCGCCAGTAATATGGACCTTATTTTTGTCTTCTCTCTAATCAGTTCAAATTTATGTTTGTTTAGTTTATTAATCGATATTTTTATTAAATGTAAACAAAGCTCATGCTTAGAGTATTTCCTACTTTATCCAAAACGAATGAAAGTTTAAATCTAAAACATTTCGGTATAACATTAAATTTTAAACATTTATTAAGGAACGAGGTAGTCTTTCCTTTCCTAACAATCTGCATCTTCATCCGCTTGTATTGATTCATAAGTGTGACCACTGTCGCATCATATTTGATACTCAAGTATTTTTTTAAGTTAATATTTTGCGGTGTGTCAGCATTAAGGTCCTTTTTCTATATATATATATATATATATATATATATATATATATATATATATATATATATATATATATATATATATATATATATATATATAAAGGTGTTACGATATTATATTTAGATATATATATGTATATAGATATAATGAATTATTTTAGTCATATGAGCAAATATTCTTATGCAATTATTTCTAATAGTTGATTAACTTCGCATTGTGCTTACGATTAGTATTTTGAAAAATGATTAGTTGTCCAGACTATTTCTATCTCTCTTTAATCATTCACCTAAGTGTCCTTTATAACATTCACTCTCCATCCATCTACGTAACTTGCTGCTCCATATTTGAACTAATTTGTTGCTATGTGTGCACCGTACCTCATACACCATTGTATACATTAGAGTTCCCGGCTTTAAATAAAATACAGTATATGATAGTCAAGGTTTCAGTTTTATCATTTTTAAATTTTGATTACCGTGACATAGTAGCAATACAGTTATAACAAATAACAAAAGGTTCGATACTGTCCTAAAATATTCGGCATACGAGATGAGATGATGTATAGGTGAGGTAATGATTGGTCTGCTAATTATAAATAGTTATATATTGGGTTTAGTTACTGGACAAATTCTATGATTAAAATAGTGTTGAGTCAAATATATATAAATAGAATGGTTTTTGGAACGAGGTTACCACATTTGCTTAAATCTGCTATCGTGATCAGTGTTTTGTTGCCTGAGGATAGTTGCTGGGAAAGTGACGCAAAACGTCGCCAGTAAACAAAGATGTGACAGAACCGCATTTCCAGTTGAAGTAAAAACAAGTCAACCCGATCAAAGACAAAATAAAATTGGAAATTGTGAAAAATCGGATCTTTGTGTAACTGCCCGTGTACAGCTATTACCCGCATATGGTACCAACATGATGGATATCAATGTATTCTATAGTTAACCGACATTGAGAATTACAACTATTTCTGGACACTAATTACTCCAGTAAATAAATACATTATGACCTTGATCGATATCAGTTATCACATTTCGCGGTAAGCATGACATGATTGAATTTAATATATGACAGTTAGATAGTGTCTTTTTGCGGACAACTAATATATATGCAAGTATGTATTAGTTGTTGCGAACCTAATAACATATTAGTTCACTTGTGACTAGAAAGATAAATTAAAGACAGCATGAACAGGGGGTATAATCTCATGCACATTCGGTTCGTGCTTACTGGCGACTCATCAGTAGGATCCTGTATTACGACCCTTTATCTACTTAATATTTGGGTTAGAAATGTGGGATAATAGGAAGATACAATCTCCTAGACGCAAGTGTAAACCTCCAATAGTGAAGCTAACATTATATAACGTCTCGACAATGCAACTTCTACGAAACTCATTCTATATAATATATATACCGAGTCTGTAAATGATACCAATATTATGGCTATTCTGTTAGTAAGCGATACTAACAATAATGAACTGAAATGATACATGTAACTAACACAATGGTTCCGTGTCTGTACATGATACCAACATGATTGATATTAATGTTAGCTATAGTTAACCAACATTGAAAATTACAACTATTTCTGAACACTTCTAACTCCAGTAAATCAATACATTATGGCCTTGATCGATATCAGTTATCACATTTCGCGGTTAGCATGACATGATTTAATTCAATATATGACAGTTGAATACTGTCTTTTTGCGGACGACTAATATATATGCAGGTATGTATTAGGTGTTGCAAACCTAATAACAAATTAGTTCACTTGTGACCAGAAAGTTAAATCAAAGACAGCATGAACAAGGGGCATAATCTTATGCACATTCGTTTCGTGCTGAATGGCGAATCATCGGTAGGAGCCGTTATTTCGCCCGTTAACTACTATATATTTAAATGAGGAATATGGGATAATGGGACGGGTACAATCGCCTAGACGAATGTGTTAAGCTCCAGTAGTGTAGCTAACAGTATATAACGTCTCGACAATACGACTTCCACGAAACTCACTCTATATAATATATATACCGAGTCTGTAAAGGATATTAACATTATGGCTATTGTGTTAGTAACCGATACCAAAAATATAGTACCGAAAAGGTACAAGGTACTAACACTATGGTTTCCGAGTCTGTACATGGTACCAACATGATGGATATCAATGTAAGCAATAGTTAACCGACTTTGAGAATTGCAACTTTTTCTGATCTATTATCACATTTTGCGGTAAGCATGACATGATTCAATTTTAATGTTTATCATTTAAATACTTTTCTTTTGCGGAGAACTAATATATATGCAAGTATGTATTAGGTGTTGCAAACCTAGTAACAAATTTGTTCACTTGTGATCAGAAAGATAAATCAAAGACAGCATGAACAGTGTGTATAATCACATGCACATTCGTTTCGTGCTTACTTGCAATGCATCAGTAGGAGCCGTTATGAAGTCCTTTAAACACTATATATTTGGGTGAGGTATGTGGGATAATGGGAGGGTAGAATCTCCTAGACGATTGTGTTAACCTCCAGTAATGAAGCTAACATTATATAACGTCTCGACAATGCGACTTCAACGAAACTCACTCCATATAATATATATAACGAGTCTGTAAAGGATACTAACATTATGGCTATTGTGTTAGTAACCGATATCAACGATATAGTACCAAAAAGTTACATGGTACTAACACTTTGATTTCCGAGTCGGTACATGGTACCAACATGATGGATATCAATGTATGCTATAGTCAACCGACATTGCGAATAACAACTATTTCTGAACACCTATTACCCTCGTACATCAATACACTCTGGCATTGATCGATATCAGCTATCACATTTCGCGTTGAGCATGACATCATTGAATTCAATTTGTGACATTTAAATACTGTTTGTTGCGGAGAACTAATATATATGCAAGTATGTATTAGGTGTTGCGAACCTAGTAACAAATTCGTTCACTTGTGACCAGAAAGATAATCCAAAGGCAGCATGACCAGAGTGTATAATCTCATGCAGATTCTTTTCGTGCTGAATGGCGACTCATCAGTAGGAGTCGGTATTACGTCCTTTAACCATTATATATTTGGCTGAGGTATGTGGGATAATAGGACGGTACAATCTCCTAGACGAATTTGTAAATCTGTAGTAGTGAAGCTAACATCGTATATAGTCTTGATACTGCGACTTCAGCGCTAACTAATTTGTTACTAGGTTTGCCACACCTAATAAATACTTGCATATATATTAGCTCTCCGCAGCAAGCAGTATTTAACAAAATCAGTTTATTTGTTTCCCAAACCTGTTGGATCAGACCGATAACTTTCTTACTGAAGTTGCGAAAGATGTTGCCCTGCTCAATTACAGTAAACGCACCATTTTATCTGGTTCCCTATCTCTACTCTCGAAAGACTAACTAGCCTCTGGTATGATCGTGCAATTTGGAAATAAGTTTCCAATTTGAGAAATACTTCTGCCGAGAAACAGAGTGCTTTTGTGCTATCCTCTCATAAAAAGTCTCTCCAACAATAAGGTTAAACCATTCAAATCATGATCGCCATTGATATCGGTAGGGAAAGTTAAATTTAATCGTATTGGCACATTGCTACAGCTGCCAAATAAGCAAGCAAAAAGCTCTCGTCTAGCAATTTTGATCACTTCCGCAAATAGAGCCGATTAACCTGCGTAGAGTGATCCTAAGAAATGCGGCTCGTAAATTGTAAGCGTCCTCGGTGACGTTCCATCTCTCACCCTCATCGTCCTGATCCTCTCTCAGTTTGAAAGGCTCCCACTAACAGCTAGCACGCAAGGTGAGTAAAAAACTAAACTCAAATAACCGAAGCTCTACACCGACATCGCGGCCTTCTCTACCGCGTAACAACTTCTACCAACTGAACACTTTTCCAAGTTTCAATTCTAGCTCAAAACCCACACCTCCAGCCAACATCATGACCAGTGCGTTTGCCGAGAAACCGTCACTTGCGAAATCAGCTGCCACTCACTCTTTCTTTGTGATGTCTAAATTTAATAACTGCGTGGTTCAGCGAGACACTGAATTATCTCCTGCAATAACTAGTTTCGTCGTGAATTGGAACCATTCCCATTTTCCTGACGCTGTATCAGCCAGCTGTTCGTGTACTGCAGAGCCGCATTCTTTCTTTTTTCAAAACGATCTACTCTCAGATCAATGATAAAAGCTCAAATCTCATCAACAAACGTATAACCACCCTTACAAACCCCAGCTTGCGCTCTAACTGCCGCTGTATGTCTCCGACACACGTTTTCCCAACAAACTAATCAACTTTCCCCTGGATCTCTCTCGGCAATTTCTAATAACTGCAATCACACACTCACAATATTTGAATGAACATGATATGTGCTTTCTAGTCAAAATGTGACTGTCTCTTATAATATACTGTGATAATCTTTTCTTCATCAACGGATTCTCTTTAGTTCGAATCGACACAACAGTTGACTAAGGGTGTAGAGTGTCTGGATATATCCGCTACTCCCTCATTCCAATGCGTCTGACTACCTCCAACTCACGGGTAATGGAATCCTTTGCAATTTAGCTTGTGATTCTGGATTAAATCCTATCTGGACGCGTTTAATTTAGGCCTCTGAACCTTTTAATAATTCATGACATTTGTCAGGCCAAAATTCTGTCCACATTACTTTTCTCAATACATAACCTTCCTCTTGCTAAATAATACAATCTAACATCAGAAAGCTATCAAATGCTCTTTGCTGACAACTTACTGTATCAATTTGTGTACTTATCTAACAAAGCGACAGACGTACATATTCGAGAGACCTTTATCTACATCTACTACATTAAAACTATTTAAATGAGCCCACTTGATCTGCTTCATGACACAAAATCCTGCGCTGCAATTTATTTTATTCATTGCCTACGTCTTACCTTTTGTCTCCTATGCCATTGAATTTCATATTTCGTTCACCTTTGCTTCCTTGTATGCTATTAGGCAGATCGATTATCTGAAGCGTGTCTTCTCTCATAGTCAGAATTTTCTTAAGTGCGTGCTCTTCTCATTTGATCGTAAACCCGACACTTACGAATTATCTCCTATGTTGCTTGTGGATCTAATGTATTGGAAATATATAAAAAGAGTGTTATATCATTTCAGGTATCGGACCTGTTTTCGGAATTGTACAGACTCAAACCACTACAGAATGAGATGCCCCTTAACACTATGGCATGCATCAAGCAGTGATTGTCCAAACTAACTGATTCTTTACATATGTTGCAACCAAATGAGAATCCTACGAGATATAGTGTAATATCAAACATGCAGGGTGGCCTTGATTTAGGAACTCTACGAAGTTCGGCCATGATGACCACCAAATTAGCTGCTGTGACACCACGCATGAGGTCCGTTACAATATCTAGCAAGGGCAACATAACTTATTAGAATTCTTCCCAGGATAATCAGCAAATCCAGGACGGATGGCGGCAACCAGTGGCTTGAAAGCAATGTCAATATTTAATGACACCAGTTGCGACAACTTATCGTATAGATGGCAGCAAAGTCAGTGCAGTTATCATAGAAACCGGCCTGTTCGATGGTGAAATAGAGGCCACTCTCTCAGCATTAATGACAGTCAGGATTATGCCTAAAAGATGACGCATTTGGATATTCATATTTGTATATCTCGAAAAGAAGACCAGCAGGCACCCTAAATGTTGTACAGAATCATATGGCCTTCAAAGAAAATAAAGTTTGTGAAACGTTGATACATGTAATCATTTTATAATAGACAAAGATTTAGAACTATTAGACGAAAAGCCAGTAATAATGCAATTTGATACTGGAGCTATTTTGTCTGTATTACCAACGACTGTCGCAGGATGGTTAAGTGGAAAGAGAACTAGATTTCGAAGTAGCTGTGCCCAGGTTCGAACCCTGTCCGCGTCGAATGCTGACAAGTACGTGATGAGTTACAAATAAGGACGAAACTGGTCTACTTAATGAATTACCTTTTCTACACTGTAAAATTCTTAGTTCATACTAAAAAATGTAAGTAAATTAATTGATTATTGTAATTGATATCACCGCCCGCGCAACCAATATTCATTTAATTGACCTAATAGGTTCACTGCCGGTGGCTCGTCGCAGGGTAACCGATGTATTTTTAATGGTCGAGAAGTTTACATGATGTGTCGAGTTTGTACCAATGAAAAACATCACAGACGGAAAAATTTAATCATTAGTGTGAAGACCTTGAAATCAAAAAATTTCCGCACAGCCGTACACCACACGAGGACCAAGTCGACGGTTGAGCGCCTACACCGGACGATGAAAGACTTATTGAGATTTTGATGCCACAAGACCCTGGGATCCTGGAGAGAAAATTTTCCATTTGGTTGAGCGTGTCATACTGTTTACAATAGCAACAGCTACAGGAATGGCTTCATTAACCATGGTCTGTGGAGGGCCTAATAGACTGCCAGGTGAACCTGTAATCACAGGATCCCATGAGCACTGCACCATAGCGGATATTCAGGAGCACCTAAAACAGCTAACTGAATGTGTAGGCGCCACGCAGCAACAAGCTAATGTAAGACGACCTTCACGCAAAAGCCCAAGTTTCGACGACTATGTCACTGTCGCTTAGGTCAAGCCCATGTGTGGACGCAGAGAATAATACAGTTTTCGTTAACTTTCTCCACAGAGCACGAGATGATGCATGGGTTGTTCAAGTAGGGTGCCAAGACCGACTCCTGAGAGGAAAGATGTAGCAATAGCAACCTTTAAGCCTGAGAACGCTTCAATTGTCCTATTTAGGGCTGAAGTGAACAGAAAAGAAAGTCCACGCAGAAATTCACGAATTCAGATGAAGCGGTAATTACAATGTTGAAACCAGCCTTCGAACCACAGAAGTGAATATAAAATAATTATTATTTACAATTTGTTTTAATAAATGCACGGACTTTATACGAGCATACTCATATAAATATATGATTAAAAATAAAGCAAACGTGTTGAGTTAAATAAAGTGGCTTCTGACTGATTGCAAAACTTAGCAGAAATGAACACTACATGCGGAGTTAGGGATAATTAAGTCTCGGCTGGAAATCTCGGAAGGAATCTATATAAACGGCCCAACCAATATGGGTGAAGAAAACACTAGCAAAGTCTTATGTGTGTGCAATTGAAGGCAGCAAATCCCTTACATATTCTGACTCTATGCAAGCTTTAATCTAGTTGATTATATCATAGAAGTTGAAATTTTTCTTACAACATATAGAATTGACTGCTGAAAACACATTTCTTTCATATTTTCTAACAGCCTCTGTAGAGGTTAAATTAATTATCGGACAGAAATTAACCTCTCATATAAAAATAAATCAATTTTATTTTTGGACATTTGATGTTATCGCTGGTTTCGTAAAACAATATTGTAATTTTTGAAAAATATTGTAAAATTTTTTGAAAGTTTTTTTGTTCATATTGTCGAAGTTTTGGACTTGTCTTGTGGAAGGAAATGAGAGAGTTTTGATCTGAGTTTCTGAATTGCATAAGCGGGACACTGCATGGTTCCATCTCCGACTCTTTGTGAATAAAACTTTGTAATCTTCTCGTCGTTTTGTTTTTAATTATCAGCGCAAAAAAACCACAATTTTGCTTTGGGTATTTAAAGTGTATATTTGTTTTAAGTAATTTGTGGATATCAGCGTATCCGGGTAAGCTTACTTAATTAATATAATATATAAATTACAAGTAATTTAATAATATCAGATCTGGTTTATTAAATACTGAGGAAACAGAGCAGTTGGCTAGCGGACTTAAGGATTGTAGCTTAAGAGATAGTTCAGAGGAACTTAAGTGTTCCAAGATAGATGATCATTCCGCATATATGGATTTTCCGGGCCTGGCATCCAAAAGACCCCCTTATGGTAGTGACCTAAAAGCCTCTAATAAAATTTGGTTATTCACTATTTCACTCAGTTACACAAATGCTTATTTTTTAATTGTATCGGGTTCGTTTGAATTGTTGGTTCAGATGGTCCTTTCACCTAATAAAATTTATTATAATTTAATGTTGTTATTTAGTATCATTAATACTGTAAAACGCCTCAGCTTCAAGTAAATGCCGTAAGACTTTTACAAATTTTTGATGTGCCAAGACGGCTGAAATTTAGTACTGTTAGTAGCCATTATGAGGGCCGGTATTGTGTTCTTCGGCAAAGGCCGAGAAAAATAGTGTAGCAGTGTCTAGAAACACTCCTAGACACTTGAGATCGGCTCTTTCTGTTGTGGCGTTGACATCAGCGACGAGAGACTGTGTGAAGGCTGAGTATTGTCGCGTTGAATATCTGCGAAAACACCATGGTGACTGGCACACGTTAAGGTACAGTTAGTAAATGTTACCCTTTCTCACTAGTTGTGCAGTGACAAGAATGGCGTGACTAGATGACTCTACGTGTGAAGCAAGTCCAGAATTCAGCGTAGGTGAAAAGTCAGTATGACAGGAGACGGCACGCACACGTAGTGCACAGCAGAAATCAAACGTGAATACTGACTAGCATGGTAAATACACCGTGCTTATATAGCGTGAAAACGAAAGCTCGCACGCCGTTGGTTAACGGCAAATTTTGTTTGTTTTAATTGGTGTCGCGTAAATTAAATTTTAATTTCATTAACACTATATCTCGGCGAATTGTTCTTCAGCCGTTACAATACTTTTCCAAAACAGCTTTGTTTAAGAAACCTGCGGTAAGTTCAAATTAAAATTGAATATTTTTTATGCGGATATAATATATTCCACATCATATTATAATATGGAAATAACCTTTACATACTGAACGGTCGTACTTAACTCCTCGATTTCATGTGAAATGAGACTGCAAGCTTTTCTATAGTTTCGTCATTAACCATTGAAAACGAAGCTCTGCAATGGAATTAAATTACAAGATATTTTGTATCGGCTAAAATTAATTCGCCGAAATTTTCCCAGAAATAAAGTCAAAATTTAATATGCTGAATCAGTGAGAGCGCGCGTTAAATATTGTCCAATTACGTACGGGTTTGAATCTATATAAGCTACCTGTGATTGCTGTTTCATTCTCTGCTGCATTGATCATCTAGATTGTTTATCCTACTTGCGTTTAAAACGCAGTGTAACTAATTCGATTAGTCTTTAATCACGCCAATCATCTTGTTGCCGCGCATCTAGTCATATGTAATCGTCAATCTATTAATAGGATTTCTACGTGTACCAGCCCTTTCGGTGGTGCCACAGACCTTCAACAATACTAGTCAAGACCATCGAACAGCGTTTAACGCATTATTCTTCGTCAACCTCACTTGTTTACGTGCATCTGCTCAAAGGATCACCAGCTCATGAGCAGGACACACGAAGCCAGTTTCTAGAAGGACTTCTGAATATTCACAATCTGTTTAATCACTAGACTTTTCCCCGAATCTTAAACAAACTAATTCCTAATTCTTCAAGTGGGTCCGTTGGATCTGCTTTAAGACTAAAAATCACTCTTTCTGACTCACAATGATCAAGGTCTATGTCCTACCCTTCATATCATATGCTAGCAAACTTTACTGCCCTCTCTCTCTAGCTTCCTCTTACGCCATCGAACAGATTTCGAAAGCGTGTCTTCCCGCACAGCCAGATTCATCGGGAACACCTGCCTCTGCATAATATTCTACCGCTATGTTGTACCCGACACTTACAAGTCATTTCTTTCATTCTCAAGATCGCAACTTGTCTATTACTGTCAAAGTTCGCTCACCAAGTTCACCATTACGCTACGCGCTAAAGCAACTCTTCTATTCAATCCAACCATATTAACAATATATTTAACAAAATCTATCTATTTTCCAAAGCCATAATGCTATTCCTGTGGAAATAAAGAACCTATCCCAGCATGAGTTTAAGAAGGCGACGCACTCACATCTTTAACAAATTTCTATACAAGAACTCTGATTGGAAACGCAACTATTTCCTTCTTCACCTATAATACTTCTTTATACCCATAGGCTATTAACCAGATTTTGAACGTTAAATCTCTTCTGGCTAAGCCTCCAGATTCTAAACGTCAAATCTGCACTCGTTGCTACCATGTTTATTTTATCGCATCCAAATATGAAGTCCTTTGCCATAATTTGCTCTTCTAATTCTCTTCTTGATCAACTAAAATCAGTGAAACCTGCACGCGACACTTATATTTTGACTGTCCACAAACTTCAATCTAGACGACTTTATCCTAGTCAATACTACCCTACATAAACTCGAAAACAACGACAAAGAACTCCGTCGGTTAAATTCTGCAGCTGGTCCTTCATCGCCATCTAACTCAGTCTCAAATTCGTTCTTCCGGCACCAGCAAATACTGCATTGATACTCGGACTCTTCACGATCCTTACTCTAGTCAATCCTACCTAGTCAAAGGGAATCTCTTTCTTATTAGAACGAATTATAAATATGTTGATGAAAGTTCTTCTCCTTCATAACTCTTTTCATCCTTATCGTTCAATATTTTGCTAGTCACAATTTCATGCAACTCTGCATATCCTACTTTGGCCTTTGTTGCCAAATAAGTTTTCTTTTATTATTATTGTAAATGCCACGGCTACAAGTAAATACCGTGCGACGTTACAAAATAGTAAACAATCCGTATAAAATGACAGAAAGTTAATGTTGATGGCCCTTATCAGGACCGGAATCGCATTCTCCGGCAAATTCCGAGAAAGTTAAGTAGTGTTACAGTGTCTAGAATTACTTCGAGGCACTTGAGACCAGCTATTATTTAATGGCTGTTGTTACTTCGTGTGGATGCACCGGGATATGTAGACTTGTCAAAACCAAAGAGGTACGTTGAAGTTCGAAGGCTCAGTATTGACTTGTTGAAGATCTGCGGCAACACCGTGGTGGCTGGCACACGTAGAAGTCTGAGTAATAGATAATCGATCACGTATGGCTAGTTATGCAGCAAAAAATATTGGCGTCACTGAATTCCATGTCATGCGATGACACAGCATGATAAACGCAAGTCCAGAAGTCAGTGTTGATAAACAATCAAGTAGAAAGAGCGACACCAATCACACGAGGCGCGCAGAGCGGAAATGTCACGTGTGCTTGCATGATAAATGCACCGTGCTTATATATATGGGAAAGTGCAAGGTCGCAGGCCATTGGTCATCGGTAAATCTTGCTTTGCATTTCATTTAGGCAATATGTCAGCGAATTAATCTAAGCCGTTACATCACTATCCTCTTTGAGAAAAAGAAGGATAAAAAGAAATAAAAATTTACTCTCGGCGAGACTTTATTAGTAATATAGTGCGGAGATTGAACCCAGTTAAGCGACTGGTTACTATTCTGCTCACTGCTTATTAAAAATGTAAAGAAATGCTGGGCTGGTGTATGCTTGTTGATTGCTTCAACAATGATATGATGCCAAATAACCACTAGTAATTGCTACACAAATTGTTAGCTGTAGTGGCCGGTCATACCGCGTGAAGCAAAATAGAGTAGTGTGAGGTTTTGAGAGCCGCAGCGTGAAAATTGCAAAGTGGATTGCCACTGAAGTTGCCAGGTTTAAGTTGAAACCTGGGCAGGCTGGATCGCCGTCAATGAGTTCGAATACGACCAAAGGAGCTAGTGTGTGCTCGACGTTGTGGTCATGATATTCGTAGAGAATGTGCACTGTGCAACTGATGAAGTTGAGATATGCATTGAAAGTGGCCTGTACCATGATATGAAGCCGATGACTACTTAGTGTTGCTACACAAGACGTTAGCTATAAGTAGCTGGTCATACCAAAATAGGCAGTGTGAGCTCAGGTGTGAGCCATACGTTGCAACAGTACAATGTAAAAAAAATATATGAAAATCAAATGGTAAGGACAAAAGTGTACTCGAACATTGTCGCAGAGATGGCATAATACCGAAGAACTGTTCAAAAATGCTACACAATTGTCAGTTGAGAACAGCTAGTTATACCACGTAGGACAAGTGTGTGAGAAGGGGAATGTAACATGAGTATCCATAGAGATCACGTCGCGGGAAATGGGGCGCAAGTGTTGCGCAAAAGTTAACAAGCAATTAATTTAAATAAATTATCAGTTATGCGTTGTGCAAAGCAACCTATTGTTAGGTTGAGATAGTAGACAGGTAGAGATTGCGACGCGTGTAGAAGGTTGTATGTTGGCAGTATCAGGCAATTCGATAAACGGTGTTAACCTGTCTATGCTTACCGGTGTTGGTGTCGCACCTTGCATGATAAAGAAGTGTTTCAGCTCTTTGAGCAAAATCGGGTAAGAACCGCGATGTTTTGGTTAAAGTGGTGCAACAGCAGCGTCGTTACAAACAAGTACTCCATTGAACTTGTGGAGCTGCTTTTCAGACATATTGCCGAAATGAAGTCTGAAGTGAGAAGCTTCGAATTATAGATCATCCTTTGCGGGTAATAGACGTTGGAGCTGACTCCATAGGCGTATATCCATGCCATACAAGAGTTGTGACACAGACGTTTTAATAGATTCACGTGTACGTGAACGCATGGCAAGTAGGACTAAAGGTAATGAATCGACCCAGTTGTCATTAATTGTTGAGGGTGCTAAAGCTGCTTGTAGTTCCCTATGCATTCTTTTTAGCATACCGTTAAATTGGGGATGGTAGGCAATTATATGGCGTAAGGGGCAAACCATGAACCGCAAGGTCGTTTTGAAACGATCCGATGAGAATGAAGTGCCTCTGTCAGTGATGACCTCGTTGGAAACACCATAATTTACTATCTATGTAGAGATAAATCCGTTAGTGACTTCGTCTGCAGAAGTAGTGCCAAGAGGTAAAGCCGTAAGCCATTGTGTAAATCTAGCAATCATAATTAAAAGGTAGCTGAAACCTTGAACCTTTGCCAGATGAACTATGATGGCATGGACCACGACTAGGCGTGAAGTAGTTGAGAAATGTTGTAAATTAGAACGAGTGCGCCGTGTGATCTTGTTTTTCTGGGAAAAAGAACACACGGAGACCCATCGTTTAGCAATCTGCCTGAACCTGTGGCCCCAGAAACGATCTGTTATAATTGTGACAATCGCCTTGCTGAGTGTCACGGAGTTGACTGTGAATGGCGAAGATGAAGGTAGTTGTAGGACGACGTCTGGCCTGGAAATAGCGTCTGCAATGAGGTTTTGATCGCCATTAACTTAAAAGATGTCGAATTGCCATTCGCTAAGACGTGACAGCTGTCATTCTACTCTGGCAGGGTACTTTGCAACATTTGAAGTCGTGTTTTGATCAACGCTAACTAACGGTGCATGATCTATAAAAAATCTGCGGCTAAAAATGATGCTGATGAAGTGGCTCACTGTATCGTGGATGATACGAGTTCTCGATCGAAGGTGTCGTTCATGGTTTCTACTGGTTGGAGAGTACACTAATAAAAACTGATAGGCCTCTGGAACCCATTGATCTCTTGTTCCAAAGTGGCCTCAACAGCAAACTAAGAAGCATCTGTTGTGTGTAGAAATGGTCGTTGGAATTCTGTTTGCATTAGCATTGTAGCATTTGCTAACCGGTTGTTGGCGAGACGTAGTAATTCCTCGTCTTCAGGTGACCAAGAAATAGTGGAATTCTTGCAAAGTACATTTCGATTCCGCATTTAAGCCTACACAACGGAAAATGTTGTCTTGATCGGCGGGAAAGGAACTTGCGATTATAATTAAGGATTCCAAAATAGTTCGGCAGCCCACGTACAGTTATTGAAGATTTGTTAAGCTTGATTGGATCTGTCTTCGACGGCAAAGGTTGAATACATTGCGGCGTAAAACGATGGCCTAGGATATCCACGGATGTAGTTGCAATCTACGTCTGTCACTGTTAATCTTGAGTCCGGGGTTGGATAAGTGTGAGAGGACATTTCGTAAATGCTTGGCCTGAGATTCTAGGTCTGGATTGAAAACCATTATGTCATCTAGATATGACATACAGTAAGCGGCGTCGTCACAGTGTATTTTGTCAAGGAATCTTTGAAATGTCTGAGTAGCACACTTGAGACCAAAATGCATGTAGAGGTATTCGAAAAGACAAAATGGAGTGATTACCGCAGTCTTTTCAATATCTTCTCGCGCTACCGTAATGTTATGGTAGGCTTGTCTGAGGTCAATCACCGAGAAGTAATTGCTACCGCTGTGTTTTTTAAGTAAGGTGTTTTTGGAATATTATATGCATCGGATTTGGTCACTGAATTTAGCTTTCGATAACCTTCACAGGCTCTGTACGATCTGTTTCATTTGGACACTATGTTCAGTGGTTACTCCCATGAACCTTTCGATGGTCTGATGACTCCCTCTTCCAATAGTTTTGAAAATTCCTCTTGGGAAGCCTACAGCTTAGCAGAGGGTAGCGGTCGCTTTTTGAGTGCAATAGGTTTCCTGCTGTGACGATATTGTGCATCGTGTTGGAGACGCGTAGCTCTGGCTTGCTGAGATCGAACAGCGACGTGTGTTCTCAAAGAGCTTCTGATATATTGTTGAATGGTGCACTGGGGTTGGTTCAACGACATTTAAATCCAAACGCTCAGAACTGACGGACCAAAACCTTTGCTCAAGTCCGTTGGTAGGGTCAATGATATTTTGATTGGCAATATCAACAATGAACTGATGTTTCAACAGGATATCAAGGCCGATTATGTTGTTTGAGACCTTGACGACTATGAAGTTGTGAGAAAAATCACGTTGTAAACCTATGTTGAATGTGCGATGCTGGTAACCATAAGTAGGAATGGGCTCCCTGTATTTGCTGCGAGTAAAAGGTGTAAAGATATCTCGGCCATGAAATCACCCTTGAGAACTGGAACTGCTGCATCTATGTCCACGATGAATTCTTCACCAGTTATGAAATCTAGAAGATGCAGGAGTTCATTAGGTAGTTTGACCGGGTCATGTAGAGAAATAGGCTGGTCATGGTGGACGACATTATCAGGTTTTCGGTCTATGTGGCATATTGTGAGTGAACGGATCGAGTCAACATAAACTGCAGCTGTAGGTGTTTGAAAATTTGTGAGTGAAGAACAGAAACTGTCTTTATGTTGGTTGTGGTCACCTAAGGAAGGTAATTGGCATCCGTCTGGTAAATTCTCCGAACAATCCAGGCAATTTCGAAAATTATAAAAATAATTTTCGTTATTAAAGCAACAACCTTTTGAAGAATACCGACTGAATGTTCGAAGTGGTCTCGATTTTGGTTTATTCTGATTTAGTCGGTGTTGGTCCGTGGTTCTATTAGCATTTGTCCTGTCTATGACGATTCTTACAAGAATATTACTCAAATCTGAAATACATCACTCCAAAGTTGCTAGCCTAGTGTCATAAGATGTGAGACCGGCGGATGGATATTCAGCTAACTTAAAATTTAGAGTTTTCATATAAAAGGCATAAAGGGACATAATATATATAAAGAATAATTATTTTAAACATACGTACCATATTAATATTTAGAATAATATCTAAACGCCTAACAAAATCTGCTTCTATGGTTTGACACAGGCATAAACATTTTTAAGCGAATTAACTACAGAAAACTGACGAAATCTGCTTCCACAAAACTAAAATCAAATCTGCTTCTACAGTTTGGCGAAAATTGTACTTATGAGTGAAAAGTTTTGAACGTTATGAATACTGTCCTCGATTGGTGCGCGCAGTTTGAAATGGCTCCGATTTTGTCGCATTCTGATATTGAAAAAATTGTTATGGATCTTCAGAACTCAATGAAGGTGTTGAAGGAAGAAAACAACTAATTAAAAAATGAAATGTCCAAATTGAAGAATGATGCTGTTGTGAATGCGACGAAATTGGAACAAGCGGTGAAGAATAATGAAACCTTAAGCGCGCGTATTGTTGAACTGACTGAGGCACTACATATGAAGTTAGACAAATTACAGACAGATGTTCTGCCATGGATTGAACTGGCTGATATAACAGTGGAAGGCGACACGCCAGTTAAAAACAAATCATCAGGTGAAGAAATACTGAATATATTAGCGAACGAAGTCTCAGCGCGGAACAGCAAACAAGATCAATTAGTTTTATTTAATCTTGATGAAAATGCCGACGTAAAAGACGTCGAGAAATTAAATGCTTTAATAAAAGAAGAGACGCATGCCGATATTGCTAAATGCTATAGGGTGGGGAAACGGTCAGATCGTCCAAGGCCAGTAGTTGTAAAACTATCAAAAAGGCCAACAAATATGCAGATAGAGTCTATCAATAAAAAGAAAGATGAGAATTTGAGTTTTCACACCATATTTATTGGACGGGACAAAACGTTTCTCCAACGGAAGTTGGCAAAAGCAAAAAAGTTAAAGAACAACCAGGAACGGAAGCCGTCAACCTCTGATCAAGCTATTATAAGGAATCTATCGAGTGAGACTGCAACATCAAAAAACGATGTATCATTACTAAATGTTGTGGACAGCGGGGGGAGAAGAAGTATGGCCTCAAAACCCGGGAAACGAACAATAAAGAAGCCAACAAAGTTGAATCAGTAAAAGTCGATAATTGTTTAGATAAGTCGTATTCTACATTTACTTTATTTTATGCTAACTTTCGAAGTGTTAGGAACAAAAACTTTTTGCTGTGTAATTTTATAATAAGTAACGATTTTGATTTTATAATATTATCTGAAACTTGGCTTAACAAGGATATTGAAAACCATGAATTTGATATTCCTCACTATTCTTTATTCAGAAAAGACAGATCGCTGGATAAAAGAGGTGGAGGAGTACTCATTTATAGTAAATCTGTATTAAATGCGAAAATTTTACATACTAGTGAAGATAATGCTATCATTGATTTTTTATCTATACAAATTGATAATCTGATCTTAACCGCGGTTTACAGACCGCCGTATGCTACTTTATATGATGATCAAACATTTACCAATTCTTTTCAATCTATTTTTGACTGTCATGGCTATAATGTAGTGGTAGGTGACTTTAATAAGTTACATGACTGTGAAATAATCAATTTTTTTCTAATCATGATCTCAAGCAGATTATAAATGAATCAACTAGAGGTTCGCAATGCTTAGATCATGTATACTTAGAAATTGAAACGGTGAAATCACACAGTTATGATGTTGTTAATTATTTCAAAGAATTGGATCACAAACAAATTATTTTACAATGGAACATCTTGAGTAGCAAAACACAGAAACTTAATTTTGAAAATGCACACGTGCACTGTTCCAGAATCAACTGGAATCTTTTTAGAGAATTAAGCATACTGATTGATTATGAAAGTTTTTATTTCTTGAACACTGACGAATTTGTTTCTTCTGTTTCATCGTTATTATCTATTTTATTTCAGGCATCTACGTTTACGGACATTATACCGAAACGAATTAATAGGAAATTGTGTAAACTAAGAATTAAACGAGATAATATAATAAAGTGTAGTCTTATCAATAGTATTAAACAAATGAGGTTAGATTTCATTGATAACGAAATTAATTCATCACTGCTGATAATTCGTCAAAGATCAGAACGAATTATTTTGGCCAAAATGAAGAGTAATCCTAGACTAGGATACAAACTCCTCACAGATTACAGTAAATATAAGGAAAAGTTAAAGCTTATATTACCTGTGGATAAAACTGAGTATGAATTTCTCTGTGAATTGGATGAAGTATTTGGCAATTTGATATGTAATCCACAGAATGAAAGAAATTTCATGGAACTACCTGATCCTTTGGGAGACCAGGAACCAGGACTTGTTATTGACAGTGATGAATTGATAAAATTAATGTTAAAAATCAAATCAAAAAGACAAAAATATCACCTTGGCATTTCTTTAGAATAGAATAGAATAGAAAAGAATATCTTTATTTGGATTCAAACCATACATGTTCCATCAAATAATAAAATTGGAAAATGTACAATATAAAAAGATATCACATCACATAAATATGTGCAATTAGTTGTACTGTACAGTTTATCAGCATCAGAAAGTTCAGCTGTAAAGAGTGATAGATTCTTCATCAAAATTAGGAAAATTTAAGTTATAATTCGAGTATAACATTTTGTAAGAAAAAAAGGGAAACTGACTAATAATTGAGTGTATGCATTGTTGATTAACATGATGATATAATGCATAACATTTCAGTTTTAATAACACAAAATTTGAAGATAGAATCTCGAGAAATTATGTTGCTGAAAAACAATTAATCCTGTCTTTAATTTAACCATGAGAAAGTATTATCATAATCAAAATTAAAAATATCAGCAGGATTGAACACTTTTTCTAGTTCGGTAGATAAAAATTTAAAAGACATTTTAGTTGGAGGCGTTTCTCTAAGCCCCTTTGGCAATTGATTGTAAATTTTGAAAATTTTTGAAAAAGAGAATAGCTTGCTCGCAACATTCCCCACCAATGGTGGAGATATTGCAAAATGACCAGATCTAGTTCCAATTTCATGACTCTTTCTTATTGGATTCATATAGGCACCAGTCCACTGGTTCAAATGGAAAGCTTTTATGCAATAGCACATTCTCCGAAACCATAAAGGATGCAGTGATACAAACTGTAATCTAGTGGCGTATATAGTGCAGGAGATAGGACTAATTTGTTTCACAACTTTTCTTTGTACAGCTTCTATCTTATTAGACAAACCCTTTGTTAAAGGATTCCAAGTAGCGGCAGCATATTCTAGTATCGGTCTAATCCATATTATAAACATTTTAAATTTTATTTCATTCGATAATATATTTCTATTTATTAGTGCCCATCTGTTCTTGGCACTGCCTACTATCCTTTCAATATGTCTCTCAGCAGAAGCCGTACAATGAATAGTTATGCCTAAATCCTTAATTTCTTGCATAAGTTTAATCTCAAAAACATCATTAATCTCAGCATCATGAAAATAAACATAATTAAATTCTGTTCTGTTACCTATTTTTAAAGCTCTCGTCTTTTTACTGTTTATTCTCAGCCCTAGT
Organism: Eudiplozoon nipponicum; assembly: GCA_029291075.1. Taxonomy (NCBI): domain Eukaryota; kingdom Metazoa; phylum Platyhelminthes; class Monogenea; order Mazocraeidea; family Diplozoidae; genus Eudiplozoon; species Eudiplozoon nipponicum. Next base: position 240,340 of record JAQBSW010000107.1, read on the forward strand.
GTTAACAAGTATCTACTTAAATCATACAAATCTAGTGTCACATTATTTTTGGAGAATTCGACATTTTTGGATCAATTGGAAAGATTATTTTTAAATCATCAGCGAATTTGCAAACTCGACCGTTAGGGATCTTAGTTTCCAAATGTGCAAATACAATTTTAAATAAAATTGGCCCCAAACTTGATCCCTGTGGAACTCCACTTGTTACCCTTTTCGATTTAGATATCAAATCGTTTACTTGAATACTCATTCTTCGATTATATAAATAGTATCTAAGTAATCTAAAAATATTCGGATCAATATTCAATAAATTAATCGCATTCAAAATAGCATCAAAAGATATAGAGTCAAAAGCTTTTGAGATATCTATAAATACAATTAATGCATCTAACTTTTTCTCATCTAATGTAATTACATGTTTCCACATAGAGAGCATATTAGTAGTTGTCGACCTGTCTTTCGTAAAGCCGTGTTGGCATATATCAAAATCAGCCGGCAACATACGTTCTAAATGATCTAGTATCAATCGTTCTATTATCTTCAAAAACGAAGGGATAATAGAGATTAATCTATAATCACTGGCACACGTTGGCTTACTTACTTTTGGCAAAGGTTTAGCTACTATCGTTAGTATATCGATTGGTAATTTCCCATTCTTCAAAATTCTATTTATAAAATTGCAGAGCGCATTCATAAAATTTAAAGGTAATTGAAGTAGGTTATCAATCGATATACCAAGGTGATCTTTTTGTTTTTTTGATTTTATTTTTAACATTAATTCTATCAATGCATCACTGTCAATAACAAGTCCTAGATCCTGGTTTCCCGAAGGATCAGGTAGATCAATGAAATTGCTTTCGTTCTGTGGATTACATAACAAGTTGCCAAATACTTCATCCAATTCACAGAGAAATTCATAATCAGTTTTACCCACAGGTAATATAAGCTTTAATTTTTCCTTATATTTACCGTAGTCTGTGAGGAGTTTGTATCCTAGTCTAGGATTACTCTTCAGTTTGGCCAAAATAATTCTCTCTGATCTTTGACGGATTATCAGCAGTGATGAATTAATTTCTTTATCGATCAAATCTAACCTCATTTTTTTAATACTATTGATAAGACTACATTTCATTATATTATCTCGTTTGATTCTTAGCTTACATAACTTCCTATTGATTCGCTTTGGTATAACATCCGTAAATGTAGATGCCCTAAATATATCAGATAATAACAATGAAACAGAAGAAACAAATTCGTCATTGTTCATGATAAAAAAACATTCATAATCAATAGATAAGCTTAATTCTCTAAAAAGATTCCAGTTGATTCTGGAACATTGCACGTGTGCACTTTCAAAATTAGGTTTCTGTGCTTTGCTACTCAAAAGGTTCCATTGTAAAATAATTTGTTTATGATCCAATTCTTTGAAGTAATTTACTACATCATAACTGTGTGAGTTCAACGCTTCAACTTCTAAATATACATGATCTAAGCATTCCGAACCTCTAGTTGGTTCCTTTATAATCTGCTTAAGATCATGATTAGAAAAAAGATTGATTATTTCACAGTCATGCAGCTTATTAAAATCTCCTACCACAACAATATAACCATGGCAGTCCAAAATAGATTGAAAAGAATTGGTAAACATTTGATCATCATGTAAATTAGCATACGGCGGTCTGTAAACCGCAGTTAAGATCAGGTTATCAATTTGTATAGTTAAAAAATCAATGACAGTATTATATTCGCTAGTATGTAACACTGTCGCATTTAATATCGATTTACTATAAATAAGTACTCCTCCACCTCTTTTATCCAGGGATCTGTCTTTCCTAAATAGAGAATAATGAGGAATGTCAAATTCATAGTTTTCAATGTCCTTGTTCAGCCAGGTTTCAGATAAAATTATAAAGTCAAAATTGTTACTTATTATAAAATCACACAGCAAAAAAGTTTTATTCTTAACACTTCTACAATTAGCATAAAATAAAGTATATGTACAACACAACTCATCTTTACAGTTTTCGATAGTTACTGATTTAACTTTTTTGGTTTCCTTATAATTCGTTTGTTGGGTATCGTAGCTATAGTTCGTAGCTGTCCGCTGTCCACAACATTCATTAATGATACTCCGTTTTTTGTGATTTTAGAATCAATTGACACACCCTTTATGGTAACTTGTTCCGGATTACTTGATCCATGATCTAAATTCTTCTTCACCTTTTTTGCCGCTGACAATTTTCTTTGGAGAAAGGTCTTGTCTCTGGAGATGAATATGTTGTGGAAGTTATGACACTCTTCTTTCTTCTTATTAATATCTTCCACTTGCTTGTTTGTCGGCCTCTTTGATAGTTTTATCACAACCGGCCTTGGTCGTTCAGACTTCTTGCCCACCCTGTAACATTTCGTTATGTCGGCCTCTGTCGTATCTCTGATTAAATCATTTAACTTTTCAACATCATTTGGGTCAGCATTTTCATTTAGATTAAATAAAATTAACTGCTCCTGTTTTCCAATCCTTGCAGAAACTTCATTGGATAAAATATTTAATATTTCTTCACCTGAAGAACTGCTTTTTGTAGATATATTGTCTTCTATGGTTATTTCAGCTAACTCGATCCATGGCTTAACATCGACCCTTAATTTATCCATCTTATCATTTAACGCGACGGTCAATTCTTCAATTTTGGCGCTTAAGTTTTCATTTCTCCTGTAAACGCCCCGGCTTCAAGTAAATGCCGTACGACGTTACAAACTCGGTTAAGGTGCTCTGAATAGAGATTAGTTACTGATATGGGGGCCCTTAAGAGGGCCTGGTAATGCGTTCTCTGAAGTCTTCAGAGTGTGAAGAAGTCCTGGAGCCTTGGGTGGACTCTGGTTGAGTTGTCGCTCCCGTGGTTGAGCTGTAATCACGATGTGGATAACGTCCTGCAGGTTCTGCACTTAATTGGCTCGTCTCTCTGGGTATACCGCAACAAGCTGAGTCACGGATGTAGTTAGTTGTTGGTGAAACTATCAAATCACCAGCGTAGGTATTGACAGCCGACAGAACGCACACGCGTGAAGCAAGGTAGAATGCAAATGCCACAACTGGCTTGCATGGTAAATTGCCGTGCTTAAATAGCCTGCCATGCCTACTTGCACACTATTGGTAAAACGGCAAGTTTCGCATTTTTCTCATTGGTGCAACGTAAATAAAATTGAATTTAATTTACGCAATATGTCGGCCATTAATTTGTGTCGTTACACTCCTTTCTGATAAATCCAATTTTGCTGAATAATTGCTAACATCCGACTCCAGCTTAAAAATTTTATTTTTAATAGTTTTGTTCTCCTCCTTTAGCTCCTTCATGTAGTTTTGAAGGTCCGTAATAATTTTTTCAAATTCAGTATTCAAAATATTTGGACTCATTTTAAACCGCGAGCGTCACCCACAATTTAAGATATAGATTAATTCTCTTCAACAAGTAGTATTTAAGAAGAGCGAGTAAGAGAAATCACACGTCGGGAGCAGAATGGTTGTGTCAAGTGTGCTTGATTGGTAAATTCACCGTGCTTATATACACGGGCAAGCGCAATGTTGCACGCCATTGGTTAACGACAAATTTTGTTTGTTTTATTTGGTATCGCCTAACAAAATTTGTATTCAATACAATTTAACAATAATTGATTGCGCGGGTGGTGGTAACAATGCTTTAAATCGAGTTTTCGAGCTTGAAGTAAAAAAAATTGTATTCCATTTAGACAATATTTTGGCGAAATTATCTGAGATGTTACCTTATTAATTATACTGGAAAACTTCATGGAATTTTCCTTTGTATATTTTTCTGATTCTATTAGAGGCAATTATCATTAACTGCTCCCTCTGTATCCTAGTTTTATTTTATTAAGAACTTTGTATAGCACTCTAGCCAGGGCGTTACAGTTTTACCAGATACGTTCTTTTAATTGTTAATTTTTCTAATGTACGTGCGTTTTTCAAATAATACGGGTTCCTTTTTCGTTCCTTCGAACAAAAATACTTTCTCTTATTTTGCATTTGTTATGGAGATAATTTAAGTTCTCACTGCGTATTATTTTTTCTTTTATGTTGTCGAATGTTTTATATATCATTATTTTGTTATAGTCGCATTATCCATTAATAATTTTAATAAATTTAACGACTTTGGTTATCCTTTTTCGTGTCAGTGATCTTGCAATTATGAAGTAGTATCTCGACGTCCTTCTGCATTTCCGTGTTTTCACGGCCCCAGGTTTGCATTTTATAGTTAATATTAGCTAAGCCATGTTAATAGTAAAAATGGATTGTTCTCTGTTTCCCCTAAATAACTCTTATGGACCCGTTAAGTACCCCAAATCACTCCTATCTGGCACCATCCTCTGGATGGTTGCCGCAGTCGTCGGCATCTGAATCTGAACATTGGGCATGCGTGTATGATTTAAATGATTTTCTGTTTGATTCAGGTGGGTATTTTTTCTAATTAATAAAGAAGATTTATGTTCTTCTGATTTACAAAGTACAGATAATTCTTCAATCAGAGTTTCCCCAAATTATACGGAATCGGAGTCCTCATTATGTGGTGTTCAGCATCATAGCAGTTCTTCTTGCCCAGCTGGTGATGCATTACCGGAAGATATTGCCGAGTTCATCGAAGATTACGTCTATCCAAAATCAAATGTTTGCTCCTCGATGGTATCCACGGATCGACCACTTGTTCCAGTTAAACGAATTGATATCGTTGATAGGGATTCTAATTGGCGTCGTATTCCTACTAATGCGCTTAAATCTTCCACTAAGCAGTATGTCAATCGGTCTCAAAATCACTGTTATAGCAATGTATATGAGCGCGAACATCTCCCGTCTCGTATTTCTCATTTGAATTCCGATTTCCTTTCTACGTCGAGAGGGTTTCAGTTCCAGACGGTGCATAATGAAGACAGTAGTAAAATACTTAGTTCAGGCCAAAGAAGGAATAAGACTGAAAGCAAAAGATATTCAAATAGAATGTCTGCTCATCGATATCGGTCTAAAGTGAAAGCGTTAGCGGAAGACGTTAAAATGGAACTCGTCGATGCTGTTTCACAATATAGACGCGCAAAATCAGCCTATGAGCAGACAATTTCTGCATTTAATGAGTTGGAGAGCCTTGTTCTTAGCATTTTGAATAATGAGTAATTATTATTTCTTTTACTTTGGTGTTAATATGATATTTACTTTAACCTGTTATCAAAGAATGTTGAATTTAATTGTTAATTATACAATTCTGGACGCAGTACGTATCCTTTTACTTAGTTACGCCGAATTCCTTATATTCGGTAGCTGTTTTCCGGTCATTTTGATGCAGCATGTCAGCAGACTTTCTTGTGTGCGTGCTGTCTGTTTTTAGTTGTAAACCAACACCCAGACTACAGCCAAGACGTTTTCTTGTTCATTTTTCTTTTGACTCTTATTCGTTATGTGTATTCATTTATGGTAAACTAATTCATCTCTGACAAGAAGATGAATGGATCAAAATCAAAAGCATTCTGTCCGTTATACGTCCTTCGGTGTTGCGTTTCCTACTCCAACTCTACAGACCATCTAGCCATGCAGCGTATTTTGTGAACCATGCCGATGGTAGTATAACTAGTCGCCTTGATAGACAAATTTCTGAGCGCTATGCTGGTTTTTTGTGAACAATAGTATTCTGCACCCGCAGTAACTTTCAAATCCAGTTTTCTTTGTTTTGCTAAGGATAATGCTACCAACGCTTAGCCGCACAAAAACCGCTGCTACATTACGGGGCTACTGCATCGCTCATCGAGTACGATGCAGATAATTTGCTACATTCACCAAATGGTACTAACGCTACATAGTGATGTATAAGTGCAACGAACTAAGAATTGAATGCAGCACACTGGAATGCAAACTGCGATACTTCGTTTTCTAATTAAAATATATCAGTGTGTCTTATTATTATAGCTTATATTTAAACTTATTTTGATAATGCATATGACGTCTAACGAGGAAAAAATGTCTGGAATCAGATTTATACATTTGTCGAAGTAGATAATATGAAACTAAGGCATTCTATTGATTGTTTTTGGTAGGATGGTTCATATATGATTAATGGATGCCTTTCTGCACTCATTCGTATGAAAAAGGATTTATCCTGGTCAAGCAAAGCGTTATCAGTTTATAAGTTGTTTTTAACTTTTCAATGTAATTCCCATATATTTCAAACGAACAAAACCAACTCAAATATAACTGAGTTTAATGTAAGTTGTATATTAATTCGGCTGTTTCCAACTTTTGGTATTACATGAAACATAGATGGTCTTTGCTTAAATGTAATTAGTTTTTTCTTAGTATATTACAGTTGGTTCGCGCTTAAATAGAATGCACACTTTGTGTTGTAGGTCTACGTGTCGTAATGTGACCCTCACATCATGTAGCATAGTCTTCTGTATATTGGTACTACACTATATCATGTATAATTACCGCAAATATTCTTGAGTATGATAATGTTATAGAAACAATTTTTTCCCACTTGTCACAACTCATTGCGCTGGATATGTTTTCTAATTTTAGTAGACTAGGAATAGGACAGAACATTATTTTTAGATTATATGAAATCTCCGCGAGCATGTTACAAAGAGGTTCGGCATTGAATTAGTAATTGCAAACGTGTTTAGACTTTTTCTGAGAAAGTGTTTTACTATTGTACACTTTGAATGATTAAAATAACGCATCGAAGAAATGTACAATAATTTGAGCTGTAAAAATGAAATAGTGGTGTTCATGTTTACTGTAAAGCTATTTAATAACTAGTTTGCATAGTAGTTCCTCGATAGTTAAATTTACGACTGTGCGACCATTGTGCTGCCTTGAAGTTTGGCCTTATGGATAGGATTCCGCTTCATTAGAACGGTTTAGGCATACACATTTTTTGTAATGTCTTCCTCGTGTTGTTTTGCCGTTGTTGAATTCGCAATATCAAATAGTAAATTCAAACTATGTTGATAATTATGATAATAGGAGCTTCGATTCTGTAAATCTTCGAGGGGAAAGAAATAAATGGTACTCATATTCGTCTTATTTGATAGGAATTCTAGGCTTCGCTGTTGTCATTTGTGATTTCAAAAATGGACTCTTGGGAGTCGAGCTAAATGTATCAAGGTTTCACACATTTGTATTAGTTTGACAGTAAATTCAATCTAGAATAAGTTGTTAAATCACGTGAGGTGGTTTTTAAATCCATTCCGGTTTCTACGGAAGTGCAAATTAAATACAGATGAAATATTTGAAGGTTCAGTTTCAGTTAAAAGTATCGCTCTCCTTCTAAGCCATAAAGAACGAAAGATGACCATGGCGAGATTTCAGAATTAAATCAAATTAGAAAATATGCCTAATACCCTTTCCGTTTGTCAGATAGTGCATTGTTTGTGAGGTTCCAAATAATGAAATTCTCAACAAGCTGGTCGTTTAAAACAAATGACGCAGAGAGGACGCTTGATAATGATCAAATGTCGCTAATGTAGTGTCGTAAAGTCAGTGTATATGCTCGAGGAAAAGGTTAAAATTGGGCACCATCATGAACTCTACGTCTGATAGTATTAACTCTGCTGGTAGTGTGTTGAAATCTGTTTTGACCTTGAAACAAGGTAGAGTATGATTGGATTGAATTGAAGATACACAGTTACCTGTTCAGTATGAGTGCCGAGGGTAAGAGAAATTCGACAACAAAGCTAGTAGATACGTTGCGCACGGAGAAGGTTACGCTTGACAATGTTTTTTTTAAGGAAGAGACACTCCGTGGTTCTGACCAAGTGGAAAACGCATTTCAAAAATAGAGAAGCATTTCGCTACTTGGTTAGGATGCAGTAAGGAGCCTAATACTTAAGTGATTGACATCATTGATTATCTCCATATCTAGGTTGGACTTATAGCGTCAGTACCAAGCCTTATTAAGATAGTTTTAACCGGGTTGTGTTTGAGGCCATTCTCAACTAGTTTGGCTTTTATTACAGATAACAACTGAGTGGTTTAGGATTTGGGAGAGCCAGGCTTGGCTGCGTTACTAAAAATCTAACCATATAATCGGCTTATTTGAACAACTTAAATTGGTTATCTTTAACTTAAGTCTTTGAGTGTTAGTTTGAAAATTATTAAGCTGAGCACATCCATGTGGAACGTGAACGGATAAAAAGCAGATCTGGAATAACTATAGACGATTCTTGCATAATGTTTAGTTTCAAAGAAAACTAATAAGCTGGAGGACACAATCCTATGTACCATTACTTAACAGTGTGGACTTAATTGCCGAAAAGGTTATCGAATTATTTCCACATATCCGGAAAGAGAAGTGATATATTACGGAGTAGTTATGGACATGGGCTCGATTAATGGCGGAATAACGCAATTTCATAAATCCATGTTGAAAGTCTAAAGAGAGTTCTGTCGACTTCAGCGATCGCCAGACCACGGCCGGTGAGATGTGAAATTTGTGCAGGCTCCTGGTGTTGTCGTCGCAATTATGAATAAATATCAGGTACTCGTCTGCAAAGTTTCAGCAGAGCCAGTAAAGTTAGTATTCGATCTCATACATGTTTTAAACAGCTGGTTCTTGATAATTGCGAATTTACAGCGTGAATTGTTATCCGATCGAACGCAAGTTTTATAGCTATGTACTGAATACGCGTAAGAGGTCATAAGCCTGTAGAAACCCACATTCCTTTACCGAATATGTAGTGGGTATATGGCGTAGTGCGACAGGAAGCATTTTACACAAAAGCTTACGAATTTGAACATTCCGGATTATATTCTGAATAGAGCCAAACATCTTCTAAGGTAGTAACGATCAAAGGCTGTTTTCTTCAATTATGCGGCTTATCACTCTTAATAAACTACATTGACTAAAACTCTATTAATCAAGTAGTTACGTAATAACGTTTGAATAAGTTGGTTGATACTAAGACAAGCTATTGTTCTAATTATGATATCAAACTGAATTTGGTCAAATTCATTGGCTTTAGCAATAAGAAATAGATAGGATTAAAGTTTTCCCAGCCCCCATTTCTAATTATTAATAAATTTTATTTGGTAACAAATGCCATCTGGCCCAAAAATTTAAAAGTTACAATTCAAAAGTAGTGATATATAAAAGTATTTAAAAATAAGGCTATTGGGAGTTGTGGAATAGGAGCATTCATCAACTTCGTGTTAGTTCGTTCTGAGGAGAAGTAGATTTCAATCTTTTTTATGAATTGAATAGATTAATGCTTTTGAAGGGTCAGAATATCAATGCAGGATTTGTTGCCATCGTCTTCAGACAACGACCGTCGGACATCTATGTTGTATTTTTCGAGTTGCTTTAAGTTAGCATTGACTAGGACAGTGTCGGCTAGATTAAAGCTTGTGAATATTCAAAATATCAGTGTCGTGTGCAGGATTCACTGCCTTAGGTGAATACATTAGTGGTTTTCTAAAATATATTGGGAGTTTGGTGGAATTGAAATGAAGAATTGTTATTTTGCATGGCGTATGAGTGACTTAAGTGAGCGAAATTTGAAAGTCAAAGGCGAGTTGAAATGTTATGAATGAAATAGATAACTCGTAAGTGTCGGTTAAACCACAACGATCAGGTGCTCTCGATAGTTCTGGTTAAGAGGGAATAAATGCTATAACTCTAGATGCGATTGGTTCGATGGCGCAAGAGGAGGCTCAAGTAAAAAGGAAATAAAATTCGCTAGAACATAGGCTTTGAATAGTGTGAGTTGTAGAGTGGAGTTATGTATTCAAAAGAGCCCATGTAAAGAGTTCGGACGTAATTTGATCAAGATGTAGGGAGAAGTCTAATGATGTAGAATAACATACCAAGGTGCATGGCCGAATCAATAATTTAAAAATCAAAAGGACACTAGTCAGGAGAGTACAGAATAAGTTGGACGCTAGTTTTATCAAACGAGTCTTACGGGTAATTGATTTAAGACCGATTTGGCTGAGCTGAGAGTGCAAGGACGATAGCTTATGAGTGACTGGAGATGAGGAAGTGTTTGGAGATATTGGCTTATTATAACCATCTGAAAATTTGAACGGCTTGAACATGCTGTCCTCGACCAGAACCTACGTCTGTGTTAGGTTGAATAGTATAACACCAAGTATTGAACTCTAATGGAATCCAGATCGGATAAGGAGTGATCTCGAGAGACCACTTCGGATTCAAGATGTGTAAAGGTTTCGAAGGCAATAACTGATAAATTTATGGACTTTATCGCAAATACCATTACTCAATAAGGCGGATAAAATTGCCCAGAACGACATTAAATCAAGAGCCTTCGAGATATCTAGGTAGAGGAGCGTGCATTCCTGACATTTATACACGGAAGAGTAACAGTGGTGAAGGACACTGACTAAGTTGGTGGAGGAAGAGCGCCCATTTAAGAATCCGTGTTGATCATCAAGGAGACGGAAGCTATCCCGAGGCTTAATTGAAGCGTAAGTTAGGTTACATATAATCCTGTCGAAGATTTTAGTGAAAGCAGGGAAAATAGTTATTGGGCGGATATCTTTAAATGAGGAGATCGTCGATGTGCCATTATTTGGGATGGTAGAGTTCATCGAGTTAAGCTACTCCGAGAGTAGATAGGTATTTTCGACACATCTGTAGATGACTTCAGTTTTCAAAGAGAAGTTTTTCCAACCTGGAAGAGCTGTAGGGGACTTTTGCGAGATTCATTATTCCCTACATTAGTTTGGTAGCGGCTGTGGAGATCCGTGCACATGATTAATCCCCGGCTTTTTCCCGATGGGTGATGAGAGAAGACCAAAGATAATGATCACATATGTATTGTAAAAAACACCGCGTGTGGAATCATAAGTAATCCAAATTGACCGTGCTCTAGACGGCAATAAAATTAAATTTTAACACAAATGAATGTCTTAAACACCAGTCACAGTCAAACTAAATTGTCCGTACTCTAGACGGCAAAAAATAAGAACATTGTTCACAAAGATGAATGTCTTCTGTACAAGTCACAAAACTGTCCATGTATTAGATGGTAGCAAAATGAACGCTGTTTATAAAGTTGTGGAGGAAGTTAAATCCTCCGCCTTATGTAAAATAACATTGACTGATAAATTTAAACCACCATGGCTGATTGTACCGAATTTTATTTAAAAAGAATTTTTTTCTTTTTATTTTCCAGAACATTCTTTGTTTAAATACTTGACTTTGAATTGTGCGCCATTTTTCAGTTTTCGAGTGTCTCGCACCTAGACTAGTCTAACCATCTTTTGGTCTGCTGCATTTTTAACATTTTTCTCTAGTAACACGAATACATCTCAACAATACATTCCTGCTATAGTTGCCTTTTGTTCTGATATATCATACAGAAAAGAGACGTACTGGAACAGGTAATTTGGTAATTCTGTTGTTCACGTATATCTCCTTCCAGATTATTTGTTCGGGAATTATCACGATACCACTTTCGCATTCCGATTGCCTAACATTAAGTGTCGATTTAATTGTTAAACCAATAAGACATGGAGACCGATATTAAATTTGAGGACACAAGTAGGTTAGTGCAGGATATTGCGGAATTGAATCCAGTAGATGTAAATGGAAATATAAGCATATCAGACTCTACTGTAAATTTTAGGACTTCAAGCGATCTGGCATCTATGGGGCTTTCAGACTCGAATAGGTTAGGGGCCTCAACAAAATTTGGCGACCGCGCCAGTCCAAGAATTTTAAGTCTACCACAGTATAAATCAGAAAAACATTCAAGTTGGGTAGGAGATGCCCAAATGATATTCAGTGCTTATAATATCGTGAACCCTATGGAGAAATTTGTTGCAGCATGGATGGCATTGCCTGAAAATTTCCGAAATGCCTTGGAATATTTCAGAGACAGAACTGTGGAAGAAAAGCCGTACAATGCATTAGAGTTATTAATGGCTGAAATTCAACAGAGATATCAGCCTGGAAGGTCAGCGCAAATGTGCGAACTATTACGCTTAGAAAAAATGGGGCGTCAACTACCGTCCAAATTTTATGAACGCCTTTGCACAAAAGCTTCCAGGTTGAATATATCTAGAGATGTAGTCAACTCTATTTTTACAGCTGAGCTACCAATTAGGCTCAGAACAACAATGGAAGTATTTGACACAATGAACATAGATTGGCCAAAAAAACTCAGAGGGTTAGACGGCGTGTATAAACAGCAAGAACCACAAGTACATGCTGTAATAGCAGAATCTGTAACGATGCAGCCAGTCAGGGCAGATACCGAAAACAACCTGACTATACAAGAAACCTTGCGTTTCTTAAGTAGAGAAGTTGCTAGCTTGCGTAGTGATATTGCACAACTTCAGAGTCAGGATAAGTATAATAGACGTCGAGGGAGTCACTCGCGTCAACGCTTCGAAGGGTCACGCGGATGGTGTAAGGCACATTGCGAATACGGACGCAGTGCGAAGTGCCAAGGTGAAAATTGTATATAAACGCGATTAGGTGGACCCAAATGGAAAGGTAGCACTAAACCGATCGAGAGAAATTCCTCACCAGAAAAATTATAAACCCCCCGCTAGTAGGAGCCGTAGGGGGTTCCATTGCAAAGGCTCCCAGATATGCCTTTAAAAGGCATACTCAAAGCGAAAGTTGGACAGCGGTATCTCCAAACGAATAATCTGGAAAGAGATACGTGAACAACAGATGAAATCAAATATACCTGTTCCAAGGCTCATCCTCAACTCTTGTATTATATTAGAACAAAAGGCAATTGATGGAGTAATATATTCGATGATGAAGTATTCGTTTGCTAGAAAAAATGTTAATATGCAGCAGACCAAAATAAAAATACCAGTCAAGGAGCGAGATACTCGAAAAAACTGAAAATGGCGCACAAAGAATGTTCAGAAAATAAAAAGAAAAAATTCTTTTTAAATAAAATTCGTTACAATCAGTCATAGTGGTTTAAATTTATCAGTCAATGTTATTTTACATAAGGCGGAGGATTTAACTTCCCTTCCACAAAGTAGAATGTCTTACACACAAGCAATTATTCTTTCACAAATGTCGGAATTGAAATGAATATATGTAACCGATTGAAAATACATGATGATATGACCACAGTCACTGTTAAAAGTTGTCACTGAAGATAAATGGATAAAATTCGTGTAAAAAATTCAATGAAAACAATTCACAAATAATTAGTTCACTGTTTGCTATGGTTTTAACTTATGTAATTATAATAATCCATTGTACTCTGAAATGCGGATAGGTATAGTTAAGTGCGAACAGTAAATCCCTTGCATAAACTGCGAATAATCCAACTGAGCGAAATAAATCCGCTGTGACACTATAATCCACCGCATGTTCCATGCGTATTGCGCGTGGGTGTGTATATTTAATAAACAACCCTATGAATTACAAATAGAATTGCAGTTCAAGAAATCTCAATTAAAACTGCTTGAAACTAACAGAGGTTGTTTCTAAAATCACAGTTAAGAGAAATATTGTGTAAGAACAGAGTTAGATTATTTGACCTTAAAGAGCACCATATTTGTCAAAATCGAACATCGTTGGGCTGTAACGCAGAGCCGCATGTTACATAAACCCCCCGACAATGAAAATTTGTACACAATGAAGGGAACTAACCATACAGGAGGTGTTATGGCACTGCCATACCGTGTAACAACTGATTTTGGCTCTGTCAATACTGATTCTGGTTCCTCTATATGTCGCGGCGTCGTGACGGCGTCAATTGGCTCAGTGGTTGATGAGATATCGGGCGTCAGTCCGTTATCAGCAAGACTGTCTGGAGGTGGAGTTATTGTTTTTTCAACAGCCTGATAGGTCAACATCGCGGAACAGCGGGTCATTTGGATTAACGTCGCCCGGGGATAGTCTGTGTTTGGAGACCGCTTCAGCTTTGCCATTAATCTCCAAAATGATGTAATTCTGACGTCGATCTAACACACGATAAGGACCGCGCTTCGGTTTGGCTAGAATCCTGTTATCCATATCGTTGTTGACGAAGAACCATTTGCAGCTATCAAAATCTTTGCGTTTATAAATTGGACCATGTTGCTGACGTGTAGGACAGATCGGCCGATTCTGAGCGTTATATTGTAGAAAACTGCGAAGTGGAAACAGAAATGCCGGATCGTTCATCGTTATTGCAGCTTCAGAGCGTGATCGGACTAGTTCGCCAGGCAGCCGTAGACATTCGCCAAATACCATTTCAACGGAACTACATTTGATCGGATCACAAAGTCTTGTACGCATTGATAGGAGTACTTTCGGTAAAGCCGAAAGACAATTTTCTTCTGGGCTAGCCTTAAGCGCCGCTTTCAGTTCTCGGTGTGGCCTTTCGACGAAACCATTTGCTCTCGGATTGCGAGCCGCGGTCACAGAGTGTTTGACACCATAGTATTTCAGTAGGGCTGCGAACTCTTCGCCGAGGAACTGTGCGCCACGATCGGTTGTCAGTTCAGCTGGAGCACCAAACCAGGCGAACCAATTGAGCTCTAAGGCATAACTGACAGTTTCTTGCTTAATGTCTGGCAGTGGTGTGGAAGTGTAGGATCGACCGGTAGATTGCGAGTAACTCTTTTCCTAATGTATCATATCGCGTCTCGTGAGGTTGTAGTTTTTGCGAATAGAAAGCGATAGGTTGGTGTATGCCATTGATGGACTGTTGAAGCACTGCGCCTATGGCAACGTCGGATGCGTCAGTTATCAATTCAAAAGGTTGAGACCAATTCGGGGAATGTAGCATGGTCGCTTTGCATAAGGCCCTTTAGGCATCCTCGTAAGCCTGCATGTCGTCCACGTTGAGCTGAATCGGTTGTGATTTCTTGACAAAACGGCTTTCTGGCACGAGATATTTGTGAAGAGGTGCCAGAATCTTGGCAAGGCAGGGTACAAATCGAGAATAGTAGTTCATCTTGCCCAAGAATCGTCGTAATGCCCGAACGGTGGTTGGAGGCTGTAGATCTTGAATAGCACGAACCTTAGTAGGTATAGGTGTCATGCCTTCTTCGGAAATTTGATGACCGAGGAATTCAATTGATTTCTGTGCAAAGACGCATTTGTTGCCATGAAGTCGGAGGCCATAGTCTGCTAGACGTGTGAGCAGGATCTCAATATGTTGTATATGTTCGGACATTGAGTTGGAGAATACCAGGATGTCGTCTAGATATGGAATTACAAATGGTAGACCATCTAGTATTTCGTCCATAACGCGTTGGAATGTTTGCGAGGCATTCTTGAGACCGAAAGGCATATAGTGATATTCGTGCGTGCCACCTCCGGTGAATCTGAGTGCAGTATATGATACTGAGTCTTTGTCCATCGGTACTTGATAGTATGCTTTCACTAGGTCAAGTTTTGAATACACAGCATGACCGATAGCAGATCGGAGTAGGTCGGCTGGATTTGGCAGGATGTACGAATCAGACTGTGTGCAAGAATTGAGAATACGATAATCCCCACACACTCTGAATGTTTCTGGTTCACTCTTTGGTACTACTACCACAGGCGACGCAAAAGGTGAGCTGGATCGTGTACAGATGCCTTGTTGACGTAGCATGGCGAATTCTTGCTCGGCAGCCTTATGTTTGTGTGGTGCCAATGGACGTGCTCGTGGAGGATGAGGAAGTGGTTTCGACAAGATGATACGATGGGCTGTGATGGCACGCTTCCTCTTGAGATCGGGCATGAAGGAGATAGGTTTGAAAATTTCTTCATGACGTTTCAGAACATCGTCCAGTTGCGGTACATGAGGAACTGGAGGAATAAGCTGTATAGATGAGACTGCTTTGGCGCGAGTCGTATGTTTTAGCGCTGATGTAAGCAACTGATTGTCTGCAGTGCGTATCTCTCGTGTTCTTGGACGAATGGTCAGGTCGAAGTGTTCGAGAAAGTCACGTCCAATGATGTTTCTTGTCGTGTTGGCGATGATGAAAGGATAATTGAAACATCTTTTTGAGTTGGAGAACGAGATTGTGTGTACTCGTACCCCAAACGTCGCTATGTTGGAGCCATTGGCGCAGGTCAGACTGCTGGTGTCGACTGGGTGGGTGGGTTCGAAATAATTGTGGCGTAGTAAGCTTACATCTGATCCAGTGTCTATGAGAAATAATTCGCCAGAGGTTGCGTCACGGATGAGAAAAGATGTTGATAGTGGCAACTGACGATGAGACTGGTTGCTGGCATTTGGGCGTTTGAAGCATGACTTGACTGGAGCCGTCGCTGTAAATACAATAGTTTGATTGCGCTCTACCGCGAAAGCAACGTGCTTCGAGCCATCAGACGTGGAGCGGCCAACGATCTTGGGGTGCTCAGCCTCTACTGCCGCAGAGGAGGCTGACCCCAGCAGTTTTCCGAACCTTCCATGGGCGGATCCTCCTGAGTTGTTGAGGGTGACCGCGCCCACTTGAACGTCGCGTCTGTGCGCGGGAATGTGCAGCCGTTTCTGAGGCAATAACGTGTGGAGTGGCCATAGCTGCGGTGATTCGGACACCACTCCGCTGGTAACTGTGGAACTGTGGCCCTGCCTCTCGACGTCGACCTCCTGGCGCTATTCCGGGACGGTGGCCGACTCTGGTTACGCCTGATCTGGTCGCGTCTATTAAGGACGGCATCCACTGAGGCCAAATTTGGCCTGATGGTAAGGTTCTCGAGCAGGCTGATGAGGCGTTCATTCTTGACATTTGTTTCGGTTGATGATGCGGTGGATAGTGATTCGGACAGTCTTGAGGTGATGTGGCCTCTCTCTGGGGCAGGTGAGCAGTAGTGGTGTTTCTTCCATCACTTGTCTAGACGTGCCGGCAGAACGTCGTCTTGCACTTCGACGGATTCGCGCAGAAACGTGGCCATCTCTTGGAGTGCCGGCGGGAGCTTCTGTATGAACAGTCGCATTATGATTTTCTTGGGCAGGTTGAATTCCAAGGATTACTGCTCCATCTCCCTAAGTAGCTCAGATGGCGTGTGGCTGCCTTGGGACATCTGGCTCATTAATTCTGTAAGCCTGTCTTCTCGATCTGGTGTCAAACGCTGCTTGACGGCGCGTTGCAGGCTCTGCCATGGCTGCGCACATGTGCCCTCAGTGTATTGATGCAGAATATCTTTGAGTCCGCGTCTGAAAGACATTGGGATCGTCTCCCAAGCCCTCAAAAATATTGAGCCCTCGTCTGTTATATTGGACACCTTGGCCAATAAAGTAACATCGTCGACCCACTCGTCAAGGTAGTCTGTTTGCTATGTTTTTAACTTATGTCATTATAATAATCCATTGTTCTCTGAAATTCGGATAGGCATAGTTAAATGTGAACAGTAAATCCCTTGCATAAACTGCGAATAATCCAACTGAGCGAAATAAGTCCACCGTGACAATAATTCACCGCACGTTCCATGCGTATTGCGCGCGGGTGTGTATTTTTAATAAACAACTCTATTAATTCTTTAAATCAAGTTTTCGAGCTTGAAGTAAACACCAATCCCATTGTATTTAACCAGTCGTCGAACAACATAACAAAACTACCGCCAGTCGCAACGCACTGACGCGTTTCGACCTTCCATGATCATCATCAGAGTACGACGGCAAACTGACTAGCGAGGATCAAACCGCATTGCATATATATGGAAATCAAATTTAGATATGCGGCTCTCACCTCTAGCAGTCTTACATACATTGTACTTGACTGGAAATGTCGGCTGCACAATTTCTATGCAGTCACGAACATTAACTGTTTGTAGCTTTCGCCACATATACATATATAGGCAATACAATTAAACAATAATTGATTGCGCGGGTGGTGGTAAAAATTCTTTAAATCAAGTTTGCGAGCTTGAAGTAAACACCAATCCCATTGTATTTAACCAGTCGTCGAACAACATAACAAAACTACCGCCAGCTGCAACGCACTGACGCGTTTCGACCTTCCATGATCATCATCAGAGTACGACGGCAAACTGACTATCGAGGATCAAACCGCATTGCATATATATGGAAATCAAATTTAGATATGCGGCTCTCACCTCTAGAAGTCTCGCATACACAACACTATTAATTGCAAATAAAATTGCAGTTCAAGAAATCTCAATTAAAACTGCTTGAAACTAACAGAGATTGTTTCTAAAATCACAGTTAAAAGAAATATTGTGTACGAACCAAGGTAGATTATTTGTCCTTAAAGAACACTGTATTTGTCAAAATCGAACATCGTTTGGTTGTAACGCGGAGCCGCGTGTTACAGAGCAGCCATGCCGACAGATACCATATTGATCAAAATAATTAGATTTAGTGTCTTTGATTGTTTGAACGAGCATGGCCTGCAAAATTTTGAGCCAAGTCAGGTTCTCAGTGCCTTAGATATCGAGCATCTTAGCATCTGGAGTGGAAATTGAATAAGAATCTGCAAGATAATTTAGATAGTCTTCGGTAAAGCTGGAGTCGTCCAAACAAGAGAAGTTCATGTTTGTGATTTTTGACTTCTGTAAATGCAAAGTAAATTAATTATTGTTGATCGTCTCCTGATATAGAATAAAAGATTAAAGGAAAGCACAAATTATGTTTACTATAGTTTTTAATAATAAAGGTATTCTGGAAATTAACCTCTAGTAGCTGATGAAAAGAATAAGCATAGCTAGATTGCAACAACAATAATATATTTTTATTATGGCTATTGATATTTATATATCTATTTTTGATTTCCATATATATATTCAATGCGGTTTGATCCTCGCTAGTCAGTTTGCCGTCGTACTCTGATGATGATCATGGAAGGTCGAAACGCGTCAGTGTGTTGCGGCTGGCGGTAGTTTTGTTATGTTATTCGACCACACACGCAATCAATTATTGCAAAAATGTATTGCCTACTGGATGAATTGCCTTTTCCGCTTTATACAATGCTTAGTTTATACTGACACACGTATGTACATTATGGGTCAGGTGTTTATAACAAGTTCACAAACATGATTAAAGTAAATTTTGCAGCTATAAATCATGGAAAACATTTAACTATCACACCGAATCCAAATTGCAGTAGAAGTGAATCATTCGCATGATGCTAATATACTTTAGGTTATTTCATCTACAGGCTGAGCTAATAGTCATGCGCAAAAAGTATGCCTAATTTTTTTACTGGATCGCCATTCTGTGTGCTTAACCCGTTTTGGAGCACTGATTGCCTTGGTTGTATCACTGTGTCAGAAAGCCGTTTACTCTTGACTACTGAAGCAAGTCACATAGATATCCTGAGCAGCAGACAAGGTTGACCAACGGTCTCATTGTTAAACGATTTCGTGTGGTAATATTAAATTGTGTTTAACAGTGTCGTTACAATTACTGTATAGTAGAAACATGCAGGCGACGTGTAATTTTATATCGTCCGTGAAATTCTGAGCTTACCAATACGAAACGTGGCCGACATTTGCATGTCTGAAACACAAGCAGCATCTATTTCATTAGTGTGAATGTGGGTCGCAAAGCATCTTGGTTCCTTGATTCGACAGCGCTTAATTGAGGCCGGGGAAGTTAATTATTCTTATAGCCAATTAAGCTACAATATAATAATAATACATTTATTTGGCAACAAAGACCAACAGGCCCAACCAACAAAATAACAAATCAAAGGTAGGATATGTAGAGATGAATGAAATTGTGACTAGCAAAGTATTTAACCACAGGGGAGGGAGGAGTTGAGGAAGAGAATTGCTTTCATCAACTTCATGATAGTTCAATCTACTGAAAAAGAGAGATTCCATTTGACTTAATAGGATCAAGTGGAGTACAATCCATGAATGGTCCGAGCATCAATGAGGAGTAGGTTGGTGTCGGACAGACGAATTTGAGTGCAAGTTCGAAAGTGATGGCGGTCCGGTAGCAGAAGTCGACCGACGGAGGTCTTTGTCGTGGATGATAAATTACTATAGGGTATTATTGACTGGTATGAAGTCGACTAGATATAAGCTTGTGTCTCGTACGGAGATCACTGGCTTCTGTTGAGCGAGGTTACGGCTGATGGTAGGCAAGAGGGAATTAGTTTCCGATGTATACCGTTGGGTAGTCCAGTAGACTTTTCGGGTTTCCGGTCGTTTGCTGAAATAAAAAGGTAAATATTTAGATGAGTAAAACGTGGTAAAGTATTTACTATTTGGATGCTGTCGAATGAAAAATGAGAATAGAAATGGTATCAAGGAGTCAAGAGTGAGAAATTTAAAATCAGAGGGGAAACGTGGAAATGGGAGGCCAGCCAGAACGGACTTCACCCTCCGAAACTAGTACAAGGTGAATAGTCTGGGGATGAAAGAAATGTTACGGTTTAAGAAGGAACCAATTGCACTTCCAATCGGTCGTCTCGCGTAGAAATTTGTTAAAGAAGTACTTGTGAGTCGCTCTTTTTAAATACATGCTGAGATAGGAGCTTTATTTCCGTGGGAGGAGCGTTGAAAACATAGTGGCTTTGGAAAAGAGTTAGATTTTGTTGAATTGGATTGAAGAGTTTCTCGAATGTGTGGCGTAGTTGTGACTTGACGGAGAAAAGTTGGACAGTGATAAGCAAGATGTGATCTTATGAATAAAAGAAAATACTCGTAGGTGATGGGTAACCAAAGCAGTATACGTTTGGCCAGGAGTATGCGTTCCCGATAATTTTGGCTGTGATCGAAGTCTCGCTTTAGAAATTTTGTGGAGATCTGTGGAATGGGGTACGAGGAGGCTAGAGTGAGAGGACAGTAGAATTCTCTAGCGTATGAAATGAGGAGTATGACATAGACCTTAAATAGCGTGAGTTGTCGAGTGGGATTGTTACTCTTGAAGCAGATCAAACGTGTCCATTTGAAGAGTTTGAAATTAGTGTGTGTAAAGCGTGGGGAGAAGTCAAGAGATTTCAAATAATAGATACCAAGGTGATTGGCCGAATCTATTATTTCAATATAAAAAGGAAAATTTCCATCCGGGAGAGAAAAGAATGGGTCGGAGAAGAGTTTCATCAAACGAGTCTTGGCGGGGTTGAATTTGAGACCGATATTGCTAAGCTGCAAATAGAGCAATGATAAAAGCTCCGATATAAGGGGTAAGGAAGGATTTGATGCTGTGAAGTTACTGAATATTATGACCATATCATTCGCAGGTTTAAATAGCTTGAAAAGATTGTCCTCAACCTGTACTTGCACGAGTGTAAAGTTGTAAAGAATAGGATCAAGTATGGAGCCCTGGGGAACTACAGATCGGATAAGGGCTGGCCTCTACTGACTATTTCCGACTTTTACAGTTGCGCATTGGTTTTGGAGATAGTAACTGATAAGATTGAGGACGTTGCCACAGATACCACTGCTCTATAAAGTGGAATAATTGCTGCAAAATCACAAAGAATCAAAATCCTTGGATATGTCTAGAAAGAGAAGAGTGCATTCATTACCTTTGGAAAAAGAGGAGAATCAGTGTTTAAGGACACTTACTAAGTTGGTGGAAGAGGAGCGGCCATTCAAGAAGCCATCTTGATCGTCGAGGAAATAAAAGTTGTCCTAAGACTTAATGAAAGCGTAGATAAGGTTTTATAAGACCCTGTCGAAGATTTTAGTGTAAGAAGGGACGATAGTAACTGGGCGGAGATATTTGAATGAGAAGGTCGATGATGTGCCATTTTTTGGATAGGAAAAATTGTCAGATTGAGCTATTCCAGAGGAAGATAGGTAGATTCGAGGCATCGGTTAATAATAACGGCAACCAGAGGGAGATATTCCTGCCAAGTAGTGCCATCATGCTGACCGAGACAAGGTATTGATCATATTGGTGTTTAGATTTGATGCCCTTAATTGCTTGAGCGCCGGAGGCCGGTGAAACGTTGAACTAGCGTAGGTTTTCAGCGTCTCCGTTGGCTAGCATCTCAGCAGGCAGAGTGGGAATAGAGAAGGAGTCGAGGAAATAATTTAAATAATTTTTGGCATAGCAGGTTTTGGACTTTGAAGCAATTGGTGTTAATGACTGCGATCTAAATTTGATTTCCATATATATTCAATACGGTTTGATCCTCGATAGTCATTTGCCGTCGTACTCTGATGATGATCAAAAAAGGTCGAAATGCGTCAGTGCGTTGCGGCTGGCGGTAGTTTTGTTAAGGTGTTCAACCTGTTCGTCGCGCGTATGTGTTGAATAGAGTTGGCAGAATTAAAGTTGGAAGATAAGATGTTATGGAATTTAAAAAAGCATAAGGAGAGATTGTCTGAGAGAAAAAGATCCATACAGTTAACGGTGTCACAGAGTCGGCGAAACGCTTCCCAGTTGGCGAATCGACTGAATGATCGAGTGCCCTCTCTAGGGATAAAGGATAAAACAGGAATATGGAAGGATACCTGACAATAATCAAGATTAGGTAAAATCCCGCGTGATTAAACATTGGTCACCTCTTTGTTGGAGAGGACGCAGTAAAGTTGGTTGTTCCCTCGAGTAAGGAAGTGCACGAATTGATTTAGTAGGCTATCGGTGAGGAGCCGAGGCGGCGGGTGACTTTCAGAAGTTATATTTTCCAGTTTGCCAGGAGGAGGTTAAGGTCGCTCACAACAACGTAACGATCGGAGTGCTGAGAAAAAAAAGTGGACAAAGTTGAGCCCCGCGAGTGTCGTCGATTATTGAGAGATTGGGGGGTCTGTAGACAACACAGGTAGATATACTTTGGTTAATGCTTAGTAGCCGAAACGAGAGAAATTCTAATCCTAGTGAGTTCGATGGAGACAAACGTTTGTGCTTGAAGGAGGATCGGACATAGGCACCCTGCCCGCCTCCTCGACTGACAGTTCTGTCAATACGAATGAAAGAGTAACGATGGATGAGGAAAAGGTCATCGCATTGTATGGAAGTGGACAGCCATGTTTCAAGAAGAAAGCATGTCTAGCTCTTTAGAGAGTGATCCGTGGGAAAGATGGCTATATCGGGGAGGAGAAACAGGCGTGGGATTTCCGCTGGCGGCCGAAACGAGATCGAGGGCTGATGAGGGTGGCTGACGAGAATGGAGTGGTCAGCGTCAATCTGGATCTCCTTTGTCCCACTTTTGTCGGGTGGGTGAGGTAATTGGAGGATTTGAAAGCAGGAAGGAGGCGAGTTATCTGGGCTCGAGGGGACGCTCTGGAGCGGCGTTGGTAGGGTGGGAGGGGACAGGCTCTGATCAGGGGCTGAGATGCAACTATCCTGGGTGGGGTCGATGTGGTTGTCAGCAGAGGGAGTTTAAGTTTATGGGGCTGATTCGATATCCCGAATGGACTTTGGCGTCTTACGTTTTTTTCGGTTTCTGGACCTCTGCACGGTCGTTAAAGTGTATCTTCTGCCAACTCCTTTTTCACCCACACGAGCGGAAGCTTCTCCATTTCCTCGTGGATATTTGTCCTTATTTGGCAAAGAATTGTGGCTCCTTTTGCTAATGTAGCATTCTTGATGGCATCCTTCTGCTTCAATATCGTACAAATTGTCAATGTACTACGGTCATAGATCTTTGCGAGTTCAATCACTCGTAAGCCTCGCTCATATTTTTCTAATATTTCTAGCTATGTGTCTATCGACATTATCCTCTTCTCCCGGTCACCATTTTCCTTAGCAATCACTTTCTTCGGCCCCATGATAACACTCAAAATGTTCTGTTATCAAGCAAAAAAAGTACAGCGCACAAGGTACACATCGATTCAAGTGGGAAAAACGTGCGAAAGAGCGAGACATTCTCTCGGATGATGCTCGACCCTGCGCGCCAACTAGCGAGACGCTGCGGAAGCACGTCTCGCATCTCGAATTTTGGCTTGTAACGAAAATATTGCCGGAGCTCCGGCTCATATCTATAATCTCGTATGTTAGGATGCTCGTATCTCGAGGTACCACTGTACTTCCGAACACCTGTTACACCACAAAATCCATTGACGATGGCCTTGATCGATATCAGTTATAAAATTTAGCGGTTACCATAGCATCATGCTGTTAAATATATAACATTTAGATACTGTTTGGGAGGGAGAACTCATATTTATAAAATTTTGTATTGTGTTGCGCAACTAGCAACAATGGTATTAGCGGCAAAATCCTCAATCTTATCAGTTATTATCTCCGACACCGTTACAAAACTGTAAAATTCGAAAATGGTCGCTCAAGGTCAGCCTTTATCCAATATGGAGTTACCCAGGGCTCCGTACTTGGTCCTATATTATTCAACTTAACACTCGCTGAAGTGCAGGTTGAGGACAGCCTATTCTAGCTGTTCAAGTATGCAGATGACATGGTAGTTGAATTCAGCAACCCCTCAGCATCCAACTCTTCCCTACCTCTTACGACTCGGCTGTTATCTTCGATACACTCTAGCTTATCATAATCGGTCTTAAATTGAACCCCAATAAGACTCGTTTGATGAAACTTACCTCTGAGCCATTTTGTTCTTACCCAGATACAAGTTGTCCCCTTGATATTGAATTAATTGACTCGGCCAAGCATCTTGGTGTCTCTTTTTCTAAATCGCTAGAATTCCCCCACACTATCTCCAGACTCTTAAATTGGGCCCGTTTAATCTGCTTCAAGACTAACAACCCTACTCTCCAACTCACGCTATTGAAGGTCTATGTCCTACACCTCATACCATACGCTGGCGAATATTATTGCCCTCTCACTCTAGCCTCCTCTTACGCCATCGAACCGTCATACACCATTGTATACATTAGAGTTCCCGGCTTTAAATAAAATACAGTATATGATAGTCAAGGTTTTAGTTTTATCATTTTTAAATTTTGATTACCGTGACATAGTAGCAATACAGTTATAACAAATAACAAAAGGTTCGATACTGTCTCTCTCCCCTACAATATTCTGCATACGAGATGAGATGATGTATAGGTGAGGTAATGATTGTTGCTAATTATAAATAGTTATACATTGAGTTTAGTTACTGAGAAAAATTCTATGATTAAAATAGTGTTGAGTCAAATATATATAAATAGAATGGTTTTGGAACGAGGTTACCACATTTGCTTAAATCTGCTATTGTGATCAGTGTTGTGTTGCCTGATGATGGTGCTGGAAAGTAGGCACCGAAACGTCGCCAGTAAACAAAGATGTGATAGAACCGCATTTCCAGTTGAAGTAAGAACAAGTCAACCCGATCAAAGACAAAACAAAATTGGAAATTGTGAAAAATCGGATCTTTGTGTAACTTCCCGTGTACAGCTATTACCCGCGTACGCAAAACGCGGCATGGAAAATCTTAATGCTGACACACCGCAAAATATTAACTTGAAAAAATAATTCAGTCATTAGTCATTAATCATTCAATATAAAACCGTTCGTTTTTAAAAAATCATTAAATTAGTCATTATTTAATCTGTTATTGCTTTTAGGTTAGATATATTTTGTTTCATCAAATGATAATTTTGTCATGTATTTTATTCAATAAAAGCGATTTTAATTTATCTCCATTAAATTATATATGCCTGGAGGGACTATCCTTTCAACTCATATTTTCATTAGGTTTCAGAATAAAAAAATGTCATCACAAGATCAGTAGGTCGTCAAATTCAAAAATATTTTTAACATAAATTATTTCAATCACTCGCTTATTTGATTATTCATTCAGTATTTCTTTCAATTGGAAAATAATTAGATCTAATTACCGCTAAATTTCTTTGTTTATTATATACGTCATCCTTTCAAATTTCCACTCTTTAGCTCATCTACTGATTGTTTAATTCGGTTTTTTATTCCCATGCTCTAAAAGCAAAACATGCATTCTTAAACTCATTCATCGATTGATTAATTCCTTGCTTATTCCACTTGTTCTCCTCGCAAAAAAGAAACTATTGGGTGTAACTTAAAAATTTGCATTCATTAGATCAATCATTCACTGTTCATTTTATTCGTTTAACACGTTGGACTTCCCTAAAAGAAAACCTTAACTCAATCATTGAATGCTTAAATCCATTTGAATATTCCACGTCTCTCGCTTTCAAAAATGCATTTATCTACCCTTTTATTGATTCTATAATTCCCTTGGTTATTCCATATCTCACTTGCATATATACAAGCATTAGCTCATTCACTAATGGTTGAATTATATTGATTTTTCTTCGGCTCTTGATTTGAAAAACGCATTAGCTCAATTATTCATTGAATGATACCTTTGTTTTTTCCATTGGTCCACTAAGCTTATATACGCCGGTTAGCTCAGTCCTTGATTGTTGTGTATTCCTTTGGTTTAACTTGAGAAATAATTCTTTAATAGTTCAGAAATTTATTTATTATTTTATTTCATAATTTAAACAGCCTTCCTCACAACAAGGCAATTGTACGCGCATTTATGGTTTGTTCAAATCTTTTTTTATTCTTTCATATCATTCTTTGAATAATGCATCCATTTGCTCATTGATTAATCATATTATTCATTTGTTAATTCTACTCGTCTTCCTCGCATATATGCATTCATTAGCAGACTCATTGTTTGCTTAATTAATTTGTTTTTTCCATCTCTCTCCTTCTATGTATTCAATCTTCAGCTTATTCATAGAATTATCACGTCATTTGTTTACTCTTTACGTTTTCCTTCTAACACACATCTATTTGTTTCCAAGTTTAGTCCCTGAGTCTTCCTTCCAAATTTGCATTTAAAATATATATATATATATATATATATATATATATATATATATATATATATACGTATAAATATATACATATTCGCCTTTAAATGAAATTAGCTACACTACTGTATTTATTAAAATTGGTTTAGGAGATTGAACTGTCCAATTTTCTTAGTAACCGTCTGAACACTTGACGATATTACGTAAACAAGAAATTTTATATTGCTGCAATTGAATTGGAAGAATGGAGCTTAGTCTACCATTTGCGAAATGGGCATATATATATCTTTATATATGACTATTTTGTATGTACAGCATACCATTTTCAGTTTTTTGATTTTCATAATGTTAGTTTATGAATATTGCTCATTGTCGTACATTACTAAATTTCTCTATAGTGGTCTATTTCGTTTGTTTTAATTTTTTTAAATAACATTATTAACAATCGGTTATCAGCATATAATGTGATGGACACTCAAAAGGCTATTTGGAAATAAAAGGATAATATTTTCAATAAAAGTTGGAATGTGTTATTATGTAGATTGCCGTTCTTACTCTTTTCATCTAGCAGATTAAATGAATGACAAGCTTGCAATGCTATAAGCTGACGCTCGATTTGGGGTCATTGTGTTGCATTAGTTTGGTTTACTAGATTGACGTCGAATGGTACGCAGAGACTTGAACACATCTTTGCCTGTGATTTATACTTTTCAAAATTGATGTGCTGTGTTGTATTAAATTCTTGCTCCTATCAATGAATTAATTACGTAAAATATATCAAACTATATTTGAATTATCATCCAGAGATACGAAGTCCTTCGTAAAGTATAGTAATGCTACATCTGTACATGCATTAATTGTATTCAAGATCATCAAAATATTTGCAGATTAAAGGCACCGTCTGTGAAACATTCTCATCATTCAAATGATTTGACGGTGTCTACGTTCAATTTGATCGCACAAGGTCGCTTGCATTAAGTCCGCAATATTTCAAGGATGAATTATTCTGCTCAAGCTTTTGGTTAAACATTTACGCATCTCGAATTCAAGGCTGCGTGAGCACTAGAGTTATTAAATAAGGTCTTCATAAATCCGTTAGCTTATTACACATGGCACACACCATTCTTGATGATGGTTTTCACCAAATTGTCTACACGGTCCTAGTAATTCATTCATTTAAGAGTTATGACTCCTCTGAATCCGTCCATCCGGGGTTCACTAATTCCCAAGATTACGAACAAGTACCAGAGTTCATCAGTACAGCTAGACTGGTTACGCGGCACAAAATGACAACTCCAGCGCATTCTTAACAATCTGCGTTTAAAACCAACCATAGAACACAATCGGCAGGTTTATATCTTAAAAACCTAAAAATACTTCCATATTATTTTTTATTATTTACAGTGCACGTATATTCAAAAATTTTTTCGATATGTTTAAGTCCCTTTATGCAATTTAATGTCTTGAAAGTCATTTTCAAACATGATTATACTTAATTCTAAGTTAGCTCCGTGTCTATCCGCCGTTCGCATAACTAATGACTTTAGACTATCCACTTTAGAGAGATATATTTTAGATTTGGGTAAAATCCTTGTAAGATAATATTAGACAAAAAAATACTAATAGATCCACGGATGAAAACGTCTTAATCAGTACAAACGACAATCAAGACCTCTCGATCATTCAGTCAACATTCTCCAGAAAAATGTGTGCTATTATCACAAAAAGTATTTCTATAAGTTTAGAAATTGCCTGTAATATGAACTAGCCATCTAGCTAGTGCATGAAACGGAGAATTTACCATTAATAAAATTGGCCTCATAGGACAAACTTTTTTGTGTTTTTAGTTATCCGTAAATTGTTGGTGTAGATGATTCAACTGGTATGAGATTCTGTGCAGTGGCCTCACCAATTAAACTGGCATCTGTCCAAATCTTAATTTCATTTATTACTTTGCGCTCCACTTTGTCTATTTCATCTGATTTATTGTCTAGACGTGTGCATTTTCTGTTGAACTTTAACACGTTTTCCATCTTTTGTGTGTAGTCAGATTTTTTCATTATAACTACGCCCATGCCTTTATCAGCACGTAATATCTTGATGTATGAATTTCTGCTGATACCTCTAAGCGCATTTAGATGTTGCGTTGTCAATGCATGCTGTTCTGCGCATTTAGATGATTTCAAATGTGAAGCCTGATCAACTAGTATAGCCTTGAACCAATTTTTATAATCAATTCTGGTAGGTTACAAGTCAGCTGTTTGTTCGAATAGCAATTCAAGTGCTGCCTCAAAATTAACATTGCATTTATTAGGAGGATGTATTCCATTATTTCGGCCCATCGAAAGTCCAAACTACGAGTAAACCGAACAAATCGTACAAGGTTGGCGTATTCCAACACTTGAAGAGTTCTCAATAAGTTAGAAACCCGTATATTGCTTGAAATGCCTTTCCTTCTTTATGCAATGATTAGTTTATACTGTAAACACTTAAAAAATAGGAAAATATACAACAGTTGTGTAAATATTAAGAGGTGAGTTGCTGTGATTAAACGAGAATTTTTGATGATTCACCATGGATATCTAAAAACAAAATGCTAAAACAGTAAATTATACATTATCTTTAAAGACAAACCTGTAAACGCCCCAGCTTCAAGTAAATGCCGTACGACGTTACAAACTCGGTTAAAGTGCTATGGATATAGAGTTATTGTTCTGATAGGGGGCCCTTAACAGGGCCGGTCGTGCGTTCTTCGGCAAATGCCCAGAGAGATCCTTCAGATTGAAGATGACCTAGAGCCTTGGGTTGACTCTAGCTGTGGTTCCTCTGTTTTTGCGTTGTAATCTCGATGTGGAAACTTCGTTGAAGTTCTGCATTAATTGGCTCGTCTCGCTGGTTGTACAGCAACACGATGTTGCCAATTGTTGATGAAGACAATCCAATAACCAGCGTATGTAATGACAGCCGACAGAACGCACACGTAACGCAAAGCAGAAGACAAATGCGACAACTGACTTGCATGGTGAATTTGCCGTGCTTAAATAGCCATGCCATAGTAATATATGTCTAATTGCACACTATTGGTTAACGGCAAGTTTCGCTTTTTTCTCATTGGTGCAACGTAAATAAAATTGAATTTAATTTACGCAATATGTCGGCAATTAATTTGTGTCGTTACAACACTTTCCTCTCTGAAAAAAAGAAAAAAATTCCTCTCTGCGAGGCTAGATAAGAAATTCATGACAGAGTTCGAACCAAGTTAAGCAAAAAAAATAATGTACCATAAATGCTGGGCTTAAGTATGCTTGTTGGTTGCTTCAACAATGATATGATGCCAAGTAACCACTAGGAAATGCTACACAAATTGTTAGCTCTAGTGGTCGGTCATACCGCGTGAGGCAAAATAGAGCAGTGTAAGATTTGGGAGCCGCAGCGTGAAGATTTCGAGGTAAATCGCCTCTGAATTTGCCAGGTTTAAGTTAAAACCTAGGCAGGCTGGATCGTCGTCAATGCGTTTGTATACGACCAAAGGAGCTAGAGTGAGTGCTCGACGTTGTGGTCATGATATTTGTAGAGTGGTCTTTGTGCAATTGATGAAGTTGAGATATGCATTGAAAGTGGCCTGTACCATGATATGAAGCTGATAACTACTTAGTGTTGCTACACGAAAGCGTTAGCTCCAAGTAGCTGGTCATACCAAAATAGGCAGTGAGATGTCATGTGTGAGAAATACATTATAATGTTAAAATATATACATTAAAATCAAAGGTAACTGCATAAAAATATGTACACGAACATTGCCTCAGAGATGGCATAATACCAAGGAACTGTTCAAAAATGCTACACTATTGTTAGCTAAGAACAGCTGGCTATGCCACGTGAGATAAATGCGAAAAATAACGTAAGGTTAAAAAAAATTTTATACGTAATGTTAATGTTAAAAAAATATCAATTACGCGTTATACAAAGCAGGCTATTGAGATTGTGGGCAGACGGAGCCTGAGACGTGTGTAGAAGGTTGAACGCTCTCAGGATCAGGCGGTTCGATAAGCGGTTTTAACCTGTCTATGCTTACTGATGTCGGTGTAGCGCCTTGCATAATAATGAAGTATTTTGGTTGTCTGAGCAAAATCGGGTAAGGACCGCGATACTTTGGTTGTAGTGGTGCAACAGCATTGTCGTTGCGAACGAGTACTCTCTTGCAGCTGTGGAGCTGTGGGTGAACGAAGACTGGACGAGGCGTATGTCTCGGCTGCTGTTCAGACATGTTACCGAAATGAAGTCGAAGGCGGGTAGCTTCGTCTTGTGGGTCATCTTTGCCGGTAGTAGACGTGGGAGCTGACTAGGCAGGCGTAGATCCATGCCATACAAGAGTTGTGACGCAGACGTTTTAATGGATTCTCGAGTACGGGAACGCATGGCAAGCAGAACTAAAGGTAGAGCATCGAACCAGGTGCCATTAATGGACGAGGATGCTAAAGCAGCTTTGAGTTCCCTATGCATTCTCTCTACCATACCGTTAGCTTGGGGATGGTAGGAAGTCGTCTGGCGTAAGATGCATCCCATGTACCGCAAGGTGGTTTTGAAACGATCAGATGAGAAGCAAGTGCCTCTGTCCGTGATGACCTCATTGGGAACACCATAATTGGATATCCATGCAGAGATAAAACCGTTAGTTACTTCGTCTGCAGAAATGGTGCCAAGAGGTAATGCCGCAGGCCACCGTGTAAATCTATCAATCATAGTTAGAAGGTAGCTGAAACCTTGAACCTTTGTCAGATGAACTATGTCGATGTGGACGATGGCTAGGCGAGAAGTAGTTCGAAAATGTTGCAACTTAGAACGAGTGTGCCGTGTGATCTTGATTTTCTGACAAATAGCACACTCGGAGACCCATCGTTTAACGTTCTGCCTAAGTCTGTGACCCCAGAAACGATCTGTGAGAAGTCGGACAGTCGCTTGTTTTCCTGGGTGAGAAATTGAGTGAATTGAGTCGAAAACTTTTCTCTGATGGCTGGTCGGCAGAACTGGCTTGTTGGGCTGCGTACCCGTGAAGTAAACAATTGGTAAGCCTTCCCAGAGACGGCATATGAACTTGGTTGGGTGACGGGCTACTGATCTTTGAATGTGAATGTCACCGCGCTGTTCCGTTCGCAGGAGAGATGGCATTAGTGCAGGTTCACTGAGGGTCACGGAATTGGCAGTGAATGGCGATGGCGAAGGTGGTGGTAGCGAGACGTCTGCCCTGGAAAGGGCATCTGCAATAAAGTTTCGTTCGCCCTTGAAATGAAAGATGTCAAATTGCTATTAGCTTATACGTAAAATCTGTCTTTCCATTCTGGCAGGGTACTTGGCGATAGCTGAAGTCGCACTTCGAAGTGCGCAAACTCAAGGTGCATGATCTGTGAAAACAACAAATCTGCTGTTGACAATGATGCTAATAAAATGGCGCATTGCGTTGTGGATGACGAGGAGTTCTCGACCGTAAGTGTCGTATCTCGTTACTACTGGTTGGAGAGTACGCGGGTAGAAACTGATAGGCTTCCAAAATCCGTCGATCTCTTGTTCCAAAGTGGTTCCTATAGAGAATTCAGAAGCATCTGTCGTGATAAGAAATGGTCGTTGAAAATCTGGATGCGTTAGCAATATAGCATTTGTAATTGCGTTGATGGCGAGTCGAAGTTAATCCTCGTCTTCAGATGACCAAGTAATGATGGAATTCTTGCTAAGTCCTTTTCGATTCCGTAGGTGCCTGCACAAAGGATAAAGTTGACCTGAAAGGCCGAGAAGGTACTTGCGATAATAGTTTGAGAATCCCACAATTTTCTGCAACTCGCCTACAGTCTTCGGTGACTTGATATTCCTGATTGAATTCATCTTTGACGGCAAAGGTTGAATACCTTGTGGCGTGATACGATGCCCTAGGAAGTCCACGTATGTGGATGCAATATGCGTAGTCACAGTTGATCTTGAGACCGTGGTTGGATAAGCGTTATAGAACATTTCCTAGATGCTTGGCCAGCTCAGTAGTAACTGGCTCACTGAAGGGATTACCAGTAGATGTTGATCCGTCTCACTAGTTGTACAGCAATAAGATTGGCGTGACTAAAATTGCCAATGTTTGTGAAGCAAGTCCAAAAATCAGTGTTGGTGACGACAGCAGACAGTACGCACATGCAACGCATAACAGTAGGTAAACGCGACAACTGAATTGCGTGGTAAATTCACCGTGCATAAATAGCCTTGATTTGACTGCTCGAACACCATTGGTTACTGGCAAATTTCGCTTTTTTCTCATTGGTACCGCGTAAATTGAATTGAATTTAATTTACGCAATATGTCGGCGAATTGTTTTGTGTCGTTATAATACTGAAATAAATATTCAAGTTTGGATTAGTGTTTATAATAAGTAGGAAAATCTGATTTAAAATATTTCTATTTTCACACGCCCAATCAGTGCCTTCTTATGTATCAAGCACAAAACTAAGATTAAGGGCATGTCTACTGCGAAGAATTTTTGTGCATGCCTTGTTTTATATCGACATGTAACGATTTATCTCCGTTCTCAGTAAATTAATGTTTGCACTGGCTTGAAGTTTGTAATTGAGCTGTTAGATTTCTTTTTGTCTTTTAATATATTCAAATTGAAGTTGTTTTAAAATGGCAATATTGTGTAACGACACAGAGCAATTCGACGACATATTGTGTAAATTAAATTCCATTCAATTTACGCTGCACCAATGAGAAAAAAGCGAAATTTGCCGTTAACCAATGGTGTGCAAGCAGCCAACCAAGGCTGTTTAAGTACGGTGAATTTACCATGCAAATCAGTTGTCGCGTATACCTTCTCCTGTGCGTTTCCTTCACTTGCTTTCTGCTTTTGTCACCTACAATGATTTTTGGGCTTGCTTCACACATTGGCAATTTCAGTCACGCCAATCTTGTTGCTGTACAACTGGAGAGACGAGCCAGTTACTGCAGAACTTCTACAGATCACTCAGCTAATCTCTCACTACGGATTTCAACGCCAAAACGAAAGGAACCACAACCCAAGTCAACCAGAGCTGGTCTCGTGTCTAGGAGTGCTTCTGGGAACTGCTACACTAACTGACCTTTCGGCATTTTCCAGAGAATGCAAGACCGACCGGGTTACGTGCCCCCAACAGTACTAACTTAGCCACTTTGGCACCACAACTGACTTTATAACGTCGAACGGAATTTGCTTGAAGCTGGGGCGTTTACAGTTTAAACAGACCCTGTCTTTCATTTCTAAGAGCTTTTACGACAATCCAAAAGATAACTGAAATGACCTGCCAAACGTTCTAACCTACAACAAAAATCAATTAAAAAGTATTGTTTATTCCTTCGATGTCTGCCTCAAATATGCTTTCGTTAGTTCCTTTATTATTTATTTGTTTTTATCCGTTGTTTACTTCGTCGGTCTTCCATCGAAATATACAATCACCGACTCTTTTATTGTTTAATAACTGTTTATTTCTTCTATCTTTCATTCAAATATGCGCTAATAAGACCATTCACGCATTTTAAATATTTATATTATATCTCCATTTTCTGCTTCAAATATGCAGTTATTGGTTCTTGTATTGTTTCTTTATTTCTTTCTTTTGTTTCCTTTTTCGTTCTTCAATCGAAATATACATAGATTGAATCGTTTTTTGTTTAAAACCTTCAATTATTTCACATATATTTCTTTGAAATACGCACTAATTAGCTCATTCATTAATTTTTTTATTACTTTTGTGTCTGTTTCAAATATGTATTTATTAGTTATTTTAGTTTTTCTGTTTATTTCTTTTGTTTATTGTTTCAGTCTTCCTTCAAAATATACATTCACTGACCTATCCATTAATTTTTTTAATACCTCTGTTTATACCTCCTATCTATCTTTCACATTTTCATTTATTCGCTCATTCAGTAATTTTAAAAATTTCGTATTTACTCATTTCATGTCGGGTTCAAATAGTCATTCATTAGTTCCTTTATTATTTGTTTCTTTCTATAATTTACCTCTGCTGTTTTCCATTGAAATATACGTTCACTGGCTCTTTCAATGATTGTTTAATACCTCCATTCATTCCACATATCTTTCTTTGAAATATGCATTAAATAGTTCATCCTGTAATATTTTCATTCCTTTGCTGTCTTTTTAATTATGCATTAATTAATTATTTTTCTGTTTGTCTCTTTCCGTTATTTATTTCTTCGGTATTCCATTGAAATATAAATTCACTCTCTCTTCCACTGATTTTTAAAAACTTGTTTACTCCTCCTTTCTTTCTTGCAAATATGCATTAATAGCTCATCCAATAAATGCCTTGATTACTTTGAGTTATTTGTTCAGTGTCTGGTTTAATTATGCATTCATTAGACCTTTCAAGTTTTGTTAGTTTCCCTCCTTTATCTATTTTTTCGGTGTTTCATCTAAGTATACAATTACTTACATCTCTATTTCTTGTTTAATACCTCAGTTTATTCTTCAGATCTTTATTACAAATATGCATTAATTAGCCCTAACAATAATTTTTTAAAATTCTTTTTTATTCCTTCTGTGTCTGTTTCGAATATGCACTCATTAGGTACATTGTTCCGTCTATCTTTCTTTAAAATATGTCCAAATTAGACCATTCACGAATTTTTATTTATCTATTTTATTCCTTTGGTGTCTGATTCAAATATGCATCCATTAGTTCATGTACTTTCTCTTTGTTTGGTTCCTTTGTTTTCTTGTTCGGTCTTTTAATCGAAATATACAATCAGTGACTCATTCATTAATTTCTAAAAACCGCTTTTTATTCCTCTAATCTATCTATGAAACTTGTTAGAACTAGCTAAATCATTTATTTTTTTACTTATCTTATGTATTCATTTTTTTTCATCATCGAATATGCCTTCATTAGTTATTTCATAGTTATTTTGTTTCTTTTGTTTATTTCTTCTGTCTTCCATCGAAATTCACATTCACTGACTCTTTCATTCATTAAATAAAACCTCTGTTTATTTCTCCTTTCAATCATTAAAATATGTTTAATTAGCTCAATCGCTCGTTTTTCAATTACACATTCGAATCCTTCGGTGACTATTTCAAATATGATATAATTATTACTTTTAATGTATCTTTGTATCTTTCATTTGTTTACTTCTTTGGACTTCAATCGAAATATACATTCACTGACTTTGCCAATGATTGTATAATACCTCTGTCTATTCCACCGATCATTATTTCAAATATATATTCATTAGCCCAATCACTAATTTTAAAATTCCCCTTTTTATTCATTCTGCGTCTGTTTCAAATATGCTTTCCATAATTCTGTTAATATAAGTTTATCTCTTTCGTTTGATTATTTCTTTGATCTTCCATGAAAACATAGATTCAATAAATCATTTATTGATATTTCAATACCTCTGTTTATTCCTCCTTTCTATCTTTCATATATACATTTTCTAGCCGATTCGCCAATTTTTAAATCCATTAATTGTTCATTTATTGTCTGATTCGAATAAGCATTGATTAATTCTTTTATTTTTTGTTTCTCTTCTTTGTGTATTTCTTAGGCCTTCCGTCGAAATATACATTCACTGACTCTTTCAATGATAGTTTAATACCTCTGTTTATTCCTATCTTTCATTAAAAAAATCGTCAATTAGCTTTATCATTAAATTTTAATTCCATGATTTATTCCATCGTTGTCCATTTCAAAGATGATTTCATTAATATTTTTAACGTTTTTTTCGTCATTTCGTTTGTTTCTCCCTTCTTTCATTAAAATTTAAATTTATTGACCCATTCATTGATTGATCAATACCTCCATTTATTCGTCCGATATTATTTTTAATATGCATTAATTATTCCATTCACTATTTTTTTAATTCCTTTTTTAAATCGTTCGGTGTATGTTTCAAATACGCGTGCATTAGTTATTTTTAATGGTTGCTTCTTTTCTTTGTTTATATCTCCGCTAGTCAAACGAAACCTACATTCACTGGCTTCTCTATTATTTGCCCTTTATAAATATATCCATTGATATCTTTCTTACTAATGAGCTGAAGTATATAATGACATAAATTGATGTACTAATTCAGTAATTTTTCTTGACTTACTAATATTTATCAATAAGATTCAGCATATTAAGTAACATTCATTATAACTTTTATAATTATTTGTTACTGATCTAGAAATATATCCGCTGTAATCTTTCTTTCCACTGATCTGAAAATATATTAACATAAATTGATAATGTACCTCGATAACCGTTTTGCACTTTTCTATTATTTCAAATTAGGATACAACATAATACACAAACTTCATTACTACTTTTATTTAAAATCATTCAATGATCTGAAAAGTACACAACGTCACCAATCTTATTTTTATCCAATATTACTTTCTTTACAAACGAGTTAAAAAGTTGACAAAGGTTGTTGTGATATTTCGATGATTTTTGTTTACTTTTCTATTATTTCTCATAAGGATTCCATACATTGCACAAAAATCATGAAATGTTTTGCGTAAATGAAGACATTAATCTGAGAAATATCTATTTTTTTCTTCTTTATCGATGAACTGAAAAATATTTTAACACAAATTGACGATGAACTTGGGTAATTTTTCTCCAGTTTTCGATTATTTCTCATTAGGAATCAATAGGTTGCACTAAAATCATTATATTTTTATTCAAAATCGGTTCCTAATCTAGAAAATATCAACTGTTACCGTTCTTACTAATGAGCTAAATAATTAATTGACACAAATTGAGGCAGTGCATCGATAATTTTGCCTAACATTTCATTATTTCGCGGTAAGATTCAATATATTTTACAAAATTATTTGTTCCTTTTATTAAAAATCCGTTACTTATTTAGAAAAATATCTATTGTAACTTTTCTTAATAATGAGATAAAAGATATTTTTACAAAAACTGATGCGCAACATAAATGTTACCTTTCTTACCAATGAGCTGAAAAATAGATTGACATAAAGTGATTTATTATATTGATAATATTTCTAAATTTGTTATTATTTCCATTTATGATTCATTTTGTTGAACAAAAATCATTATTTTTTATTCAAAATCCGTTAATAATCTAGGAAAATATACACTTTTACCTTTCTAGCCTACGATTTAGATAATATATTGACAAAAATTGATGCGCAACTTCTGTATTTTTTCTTAACTTTTCTATTATTTCTCAGTAGAATTCAACATGTCACACAAAAATCATAAGACTTTTTATTAATAATCAGTCATTAAATTAGAGAAATATCCAGTGTTACCTTTCTTACCCAATTAGCTGAAAATAATATTGAAAAATATTGGGGCAAAACTTAGAAGATTTTTCTTAACATTGCTATTATTTCTAATTAGGGTATAATATATCACACAAAAATAATTAAAAACATTTATTCAAAATCCCCTACTACACTATAAAAAATATCCCCTGCTACCTTTTTCCAAATGAGCTGAACAATATATTGACATAAATTGATGCCAAAATCCGATATTTTTCATAAAATATCTACTATTCCTCATTAAAATTGAAAATGTTGCGCAAAAATTTATATTAATCTAATTCAAAATACATTTTTTATCGAGAAAAATATCGCCTGTTACCTTTTTTACCAATGAATAAAAAATGTACAGACTCAAATTGATGCAATTCTTTGATAATTCTTCTTAACCTTTCCATTATTTCTCATTAGGATATAATATATTACACAATAGTCATTATAAATTTTATTCAATTTCCTTCACTAATTTAGAAAAATATCCCCTTTTACCATTCTTAGCAATGAGCAGAAAATAATTTTGATACAAATTGGTGCACTATATAGATATTTCTTCTTAACGTTTCTATTATGTCTCATTAGGATTCAATAAGTTGCATTGAAACTATTATTTTTGTTCAAAATCTGTTGCTAATCTAAAATATTATCCCATGCAACCTTTCTAAGCAATGAGCTAAAATTAATTTTGACACATGTTGATGCACTGCATCGATATTTCTTCATAACCTTTGTATTATTTTTTCATTAGGATCAAATAGTTTGCACAAAATTCATACTTATTTTTGTACAAATTCAATTACCAATCTAGAGAAATATCCACTGTTACTCATTTAATCAATGAGCTTAATATTATATTGACACATTTTGATGCGCTATTTCGATATTTTTTCTTAACATTTCTTATATTTCCCATTTGGAATCAATAAAGTAAAGAAAAATCATTCCACTTCTTATTCAAAATCCGTCACTTACCTTGATAGATATTACGTGTTACTCTTCTTCCCGATGAGCTGAAAAATTTATTGACAAAAATTGATGCCACATTTAGATAATTGTTCTAACCTTATCTATAATTACTCATTAAGATATAACATTAAAAAACTATGGAGAACTGATATATATGTTAATATGTATTAGGTGTTGCGAACCTAGTAACAAATTATTTCAGTAATGACCAGACGGATAAACGGAAAGTATAATCTCATGCACTTTCGTTTCGTGCTTACTGGCGACTCATCAGTAGGAGCCGGCATTACGCCCTTTAACCAGTATATATTTTGGTGAATAATGTGGGATAATAGGACGGTACAATCTCGTAGACGAATGTGCAAACCTGCAATAGTGAAACTAACATCATATGAAGTCTTCGACATTGCGACTTTAACGCTATCTCACACTATATAATATATATACCGAATCTCTAAACAATACAATGTACCGACTCGGAAAACGTAGTGTTAGTACCATGCATCGCTTCGGTACAATAATGTTGGTATCGGTTACTAACACAATAGCCATAGTGGTAATATCCTTTACAGACACGGTATATATACTATATAGTGTGAGTTAGCGTTGAAGTCGCATTGTCAAAGACTTTATATGATGTTAGCTTCACTATTGCAGGTTTACACATTCGTCTAGGTGATTGTACCGTCGTAGAATCCCACATTCTTCACTCAAATATATAGTGGTTAAAGGGCGTAATACCAGCTCCTACAGATGAGTCGCCAGTAAGCACGAAATGAATGTGCATGAGATTATACTCTCCGTTCATGCTGCCTTTGGTTTATCCTTCTGGTCACAACTGAAATAATTTGTTACCAGGTTCGCAACACCTAATTCATACTCATTTGGATATTATATGTCACGCAAAAATCATTCTATTTTATTAATAAGAATCCGTTACATATCTGGAACAATATGCCCTGTTAAATTTCTTACTATTTAGTTTAAAATAGTTTTGATGCAAGTATGTACTAGGTGTTGCGAACCTTGTAACAAATTAGTTCAGTTGCGACCAGAAGGATAAACCGAAGGTAGCATGAACGGAAAGTATAATCTCATGCACATTCGTTTCGTGCGTACCGGCGATTCATCAGTAGGAGTCGGTATTACGCCCTTTAACCACTATATATTTGGTAGAAGAATGTGGGATAATAGGACGGTACAATCTCCTAGACGAATGTGTAAACCTGCAATAGTGAGGCTAACATCATATAAAGTCTACGACAATGCGACTTCAACGCTAACTCACACTATATAATATAGATATACCGA
Source organism: Eudiplozoon nipponicum (assembly GCA_029291075.1). NCBI lineage: Eukaryota > Metazoa > Platyhelminthes > Monogenea > Mazocraeidea > Diplozoidae > Eudiplozoon > Eudiplozoon nipponicum. Next base: position 280,513 of record JAQBSW010000107.1, read on the forward strand.
GTCTGTAAAGTATACTAACACTATGGCTATTTTGTTAGTAACCGATACCAACATTATTGTACCGAAAGGGTACATGGTACTAACACTATGGTTTCCGAGATTGTAGTTTTGATACAAAGTGATGCACTACATCGATGTATCTTATCTCTTTTATTATTTCTTATTATGATTCCATAAGTTACACTAAAATTATTATTCCTTCTATTCAAAATACAATGCTTATTCGGAAATAATCACCTACTACTTTTCTTACCAATGCGGTAAAAAATATACTGACAAAAATTGTACCAATACTTCGATATTTCTAGTTAACGTTTCTATTATTTTTCATTAGAATTGAATATGCTGCACTTAAACGTTTATTATTTTTATTCAATATCTGTTAATATATAAGAATATCTCCTTTTAGCTTTCATACCAATGGCTTAAAAAATTTATTGACAAAAATTGATGCCATATTTTCCTAATATTTCTATTATTACTCATTACAATTGAACATATTACACAAAAATTATATTTATTTTTATTGAAATTCCGTCACTAATCTAGAAACATATCCCGTTTTACCTTTCTTACAAATGAGCTGAAAAATCTATTGACAAAAATTGATACAATACTTAGATCATTTTTCTTAACTTTTCTATTATTTCTCATTAGAATATAATATATCACACAAAAATCATTATAATTTTTACTTAAAATCCGTTACTAATGCAGAAAAAAATCCCCGACTGCCATTCTTACGAATGAGCTGAACAATATATTAACACATATTGATGCACAAATTCGATATATTTTCTTAATGATTCTGATATTTGTAATTCAGATTGAAGATATTGCACGAAAATCTTTATTCTTCTAGATTCAAAATCTCTTACTTATCTAGGAAGAAGTCGCTGTTTTACCGTTGTTACCAATGAAATGAAAAATCTAATGAAACAAATTGATACAATTTTTTGATAATTTTTCAATAACTTTCCATCATAACAAAAATAATAATAATTTTTATTCAAATCCTTTACTAATCTAGAAAAATATCACCTTTTACCCTTTTTAACAATGAGATGAAATTAATTTTGATACAAATTAATGCAATACATCGAAATTTCATCTTAATTTTTGTATTATTTCATATTCAATAAGTTGCATTATAACCGTTATGATATTTATTCAAAATCCGTTACTAATCTAGAATAGAATACAATATATTTATTTGGATTCAAAACACACTTTTCCATCACATATATAATAATATTGGAAAATGTAAAATTTAAAAAAAGTATATCACATCACATAAATGTGTGCAATTAGTCTCAAATAGAAAAGTAAATCTCTGTAGTTATAATGTAAAATTTATCAACATCAGAAAATTTTGTTGTAATATCACTGCATAGGTCATATTAATTAATCGCGTTTGTACAATAATTGATTGTATGAATAGTTATAAATGCATCACATAAATAGAAAAAATAAGGTATTATTCCAGTGTAACATTGTGCAAAAAATGATAACAATGTCCAGCAATTGATTATATGTAGTGTTGACTTCCATGATGATATAATGCATAACCTTTCAATCTTAATAATATGTGGAAATACAAATCTCAAGAAGGTATGTTGCTGATCACACTTATCCTTTTCTTTTATTGAACCACGAGAAAGTATTATCATAATCAAAATTAAAAATATCAGCAGGATTGTAGATTTTTTCCAGTTCAGTACATAAAAATTAAAAAGATATCTTAGATGGAGGCGTTTCTCTAAGCTTCATTGGCAAATTATTGTAGATTTTGTAAATTTTCGAAAAATAGAATAACTTCCCTACAACATTCCCCACAAAAAGAGGAGAGATGGCCAAATGTCCCCATCTAGTTAATAATTCATGAATCTTTCTTACTGGATTCATATAGGCATCAGTCCACTGGTTCAAATGAAAATCTTTTATGCAATAGCAGATTCTCCGAAACCATAAAGTTTTCAGTAATCCAAACTGTTATGTACTGGCGTATATAGTGCACGAGATAGGGATAATTTGTTTCACAACTTTTCTTTTTACAGTTTCTATCTTGTTTGACAAACACTGTTTTAATTGATTCCAAGTAGCGGCAGCATATTCTAGTATCGTTCTAATCCAAATTATATGCATTTTTAATTTTATATCGATGGATAAAATATTTTAATTTATAAGTGCCCATTTGTTCTTAGCACTGCTTACCATCCTTCCAGGAGAAGCTGAACACTGAATAGATATGCCTAAATCCTTTATTTCTTGCTGAAGTTTAATCTCAAAAACATTATTAATCACAGCATCATGAAAATAAACATAATTAAATTATGTTCTATTACCTATTTTTAAAACTCCCGACATTTTACTATCTATTCTCATCGCTAGTGTTATCCAATATCTACTTAGGCCATAAAAATCTAGTGTCACATTGCTTTTGGGGAAGTCGACATTTTTCGGATAAAATGGAAAGATTATGCTTAATTCAACAGCAAATTTGCAAACGCGACCGTTAATGAGCTTATTTTCCAAATGTGCAAATACGATTTAAAATCAAATTGGCCCCAAACTTTATTCTTGTGGAATACCAATTGATAATTTTTCGATTTTAATTTCAAATCATTTACTTAAATACTTATTCTTCGATTATATAAATAGTATCTAATTAATCTAAAAATATTCGGATCAATATTAAATAAATTAATCGCCCACAAAATAGCATCAAAATGTATAAAGTCAAAAGTCTTTGAGATATCTATAAATAAAATTAAGGCATCTAACTTTTTCTCATCTAGAGTAATTACATCTTTCCACATAGAAAGCATATTAGTAATTATAAGTAGTTGTGTGCGCAGAGGGGGACAGGGATAAGTTTTTGTATACATTTGAGTATTAGAGACTAGGTATGAAGACCGGATATTAGGAAGACAATTAAAAGCACATTTAGAATTAAAATAGATATAAATATATCTGTCTTGAATGAGAATACCACATTTGTCACAAGTTGTGTTTTACTCCTGTGCGTATTGTGTCAACCCTGAAGATGAGACTGGAAATGAAGTCTCGAAAATTTGGTCAAAGAACAATGGAAAATCTTGATCCAACGTCATTTTCAGACAATCAGCTAATTGAAGGCTTAAAGAAGAAGGGACAAGTGAGAACCCATCAATTGAGGCCAAAAATTACATCATCTGAATATGAAGGAAGTTCAAGATTTTACCGACCTATGAGTGCTACCAATTGTCCCGCACAAGCAAAATGCGGTCAAATCCGAAACGAAAAGGACAGCACTGAGACAACAAATATATCTTTTAGATATTTTTGTTTGTTTGTTCTACTTTTAACACTAATTTTATCAATACATTACTGTTGATAGCAAGTCCTGGTTCCTGGTCACCCGAGAGATCAGTTAGATCAAAGAAATTCCTTTCATTCTGTGGATTACATATCAAATTGCCCAATACTTCATCCAATTCACAGAGAAATTCATAATGGTTCTGATATTTACTGATTTAACTTTTTGTTTCTTTACAATTCTTTTGTCGGGTTTTATAGCTATAGTTCTCTCCTCTCCGCTGTCCACGATATTAATTATTGGGACACCGTTTTTTTGTGATTTTAGAGTCAATTGACACACTCGTTATGGGAGCATGCTCTGGATTTGATGTTCTTTGATATTTTTCTTCTTCAACTTTTTTGCTGTCGCCAGTTTACATTTTAGAAACGTCTTTTCTCGGCCAATGTATATATTGTGGAAAATAGGATGCTCCCCTTTCTTTTTGCTGATATCTTCAATTTGCATTTTCGTTGTCCTTTTTGACAATTTCACCACAATAGGTCTTGGACGTTCAGATCGTTTGCCCACCCTGTAACATTTGGTTATATCAGCCTCTGTCGTGTCCTGATTAAATATTTTAATTTCTCTACATCCTTGACGTCAGCTTTTTCATCAAGATTAAATAATATTAGCTGATCCTGTTTGCTATTTCTCGCCGAAAGTTCATTCGAAAATATATTCAAAATTTCTTCGCCTGATGTATTAATTTTCGTTGATGTATTATCTTCTCTTGTTATATCTGCCAACTCGAGCCATGGCAGAACTTTAATCCTTAATTTTTCAACCTTCACCAGTAGCGCTTTTGTCAATTATCAAATTTTTGTGCTTAATTTTTCATTTCTCTTCTCCTCTAACTCCAGTTTTGTTGCATATACACCAACGTCAGATTATAGTTTAGACATCTTATTTTTAATAGTGTTGTTCTCATTCTTCAGCAATTTCTGCTGGTCCGCAACATTTTCCCCAAATTCGGTTCGCAACAAAGTTGGGGCCATTTTAAACCGCGTGCGTTAAAAAGTCAACACATTCTAGAAGTATCCCTTTCTACCATTGTTGTCAATGAACTGGAATTAATTTTGAATCAAATTACTGCATCACATCGATATTTCTTTTTAAATTATCTATTATTTCTCATTATGATTCAATGAGTTGCACTAAAATCATTATTCTTTTTATTCGAAATCTGTTACTAATCTGGAGAAATATCCCTCGTTAACTTTCTTACCAATTATCTGAAAAATATATTGACACCATTTGATGAAATACTTTGATTATTTTGCCTAACTCTTCTATAATTTATCAATAGGTTTCATTATTTTAAACCAATATCATTATTCATTTTATTCAAAATCCATTACTTATCTAGAAAGATATTCCCTCTTACATTTCCTAAAAAAGAATAGGAAATATATTTACATGAATCGACGCAATTTTATGATATATTTTCTTAACTTATATATTATTTCTCATTTGGATTCAATATATTACACAAAAATCATTATTACGTTTGTTCAAAATCCATTAGTAATCTAGAGAAATGTCCACTGTTACCTTTATAGTCAATGAATTGAAAAATATTTTGACACAAATTGATGCGCTATTTCGATATTTTTTAAACTTTTCTATTATTTCTCATTACGATTCAAGAAAGGACACAAAAATTATTATTCATTTTATTCCAAATCCGTTACTTATCTTTCTTTTCTTACCAAAGAAAGGAAAATATATTAACACAAATTGATGCGCTATTATGATACTTTTACTTAAATTCTGTATTATTTATTATTTGGATTCAATATATTGTGTGCAGTGTAGTGTGCGGCAGGATGGCTCAGTGGTTAGAGCACCAGATTCCGAAGCAGGCGTGCCCAGGTTCGAGTCCTGTCCGCGGCAAATTCTGGCCAGTACTTGATGAGTTCCCAATATGGACGAAACCGGTCTACTGTATGAATTGCCTTTTCTACACTATACAATTCTTAGTTTATACTGACATATGTATGTAATTAATGGGTCAGTTGTTTATATCAAGACCGCAACCTTGATTATAATAATTGTTATCACCACCCGCGCAACCAATGTTCGTTTAATTATATAAATGTTCATTTCAATACCACATTCCCCATGTAGTGTGGTGTCTGTTCAGTAATGACAGATTGGGAATGGTTAGTTGGTACTTTGGGTCTAAATGAATGCCATATGAGATCCACCTAAAGGAAAAATAGACTAGCCAAATTACATTAGTTAGTATATAGCTGAACATTGTGTGCAGTGTAGTGTGCGGCAGGATGGCTCAGTGGTTAGAGCACCAGATTCCGAAGCAGACGTGCCCAAGTTCGAGTCCTGTCCGCGGCAAATTCGGGCCAGTACATGATGAGTTCCCAATAAGGACAAAACCGGTCTACTGGATGAATTGCCTTTTCTACACTATACAATTCTTAGTTTATACTGACATATGTAAGTAATTAATGGGTCAGATGTTTATATCAAGACCGCAACCTTGATTATAATAATTTTTATCACCACCCGCGCAACCAATGTTCGTTTAATTATATAAATGTTTATTGCAATACCACTTCCCCATGTAATGTGGTGTCTGTTCAGTAATGACAGATTGGGCATGGTTAGTTGGAACTTTGGGTCTAAATGGATGCCATATGAGCTCCACCTAAAGGAAAAATTGACTAACCAAGTTTCATTAGTTAGTATACAACTGAAAATTGTGTGTAGTGTAGTGTGCGGCAGGATAGCTCAGTGGTTAGAGCACCAGATTCCGAAGCAGACGTGCCCAGGTTCGTATCCTGTCCACAGCAAATTCTGGCCAGTACTTGATGAGTTCCCAATAAGGACGAAACCGGTCTACTGGATGAATTGCCTTTTCTACACTATACAATTCTTAGTTTATACTGACATATGTAAGTAATTAATAGGTCTGGTGTTTAAATCAAGACACCAACCTTGATTATAATAATTGTTATCACCACCCGCGCAACCAATGTTCGTTTAATTATATAAATGTTTATTTCAATACCATTTCCCCATGTAATGTGGTGTCTGTTCAGTAATGACAGATTGGGCATGGTTAGTTGGAACTTTTGGTCTAAATGGATGCCATATGAGCTCCACCTAAAGGAGAAATTGACTAACCAAGTTACATTAGTTAGTATATAACTGAAAATTGTGTGTAGTGTAGTGTGCAGCAGGATGGCTCAGTGGGTAGAGCACCAGATTCCGAAGCAGACGTGCCCAGGTTCGAGTCCTGTCCGCGGCAAATTCTGGCCAGTACTGGATGAGTTCCCAATAAGGACGAAACCGGTCTACTGGATGAATTGCCTTTTCTACACTATACAATTCTTAGTTTATACTGACATATGTAAGTAATTAATGGGTCAGGTGTTTATATCAAGACCGCAACCCTGATTATAATAATTGTTATCACCACCCGCGCAACCAATGTTCGTTTAATTATATAAATGTTTATTTCAATACCATTTCCCAATGTAATGTGGTGTCTGTTCAGTAATGACAGATTGGGCATGGTTAGTTGGAACTTTGGGTCTAAATGGATGCCATATGAGCT
>JAQBSW010000108.1:0-90000 GCA_029291075.1 Eudiplozoon nipponicum
AGTTACATTAGCTAGTATATAACTGACAATTGTGTGTAGTGTAGTGTGCGGCAGGATAGCTCAGTGGTTAGAGCACCAGATTCCGAAGCAGACGTGCCCGGGTTCGTATCCTGTCCGCGGCAAATTCTGGCCAGTACTTGATGAGTTCCCAATAAGGACGAAACCGGTCTACTGGATGAATTGCCTTTTCTACACTATACAATTCTTAGTTTATACTGACATATGTAAGTAATTAATGGGTCAGGTGTTTATATCAAGACCGCAACCTTGATTATAATAATTGTTATCACCACCCGCGCAACCAATGTTCGTTTAATCACATACATCATAGGCAAGAAGCGGAAAATGTACGCGCATAAGCGCACACAAATTCGCGATCACGCAAAATCATTTCACCAATTTTATACTGTTTGTGGCGGAGAACTAATATATATGCAATTTTGTATTAGGTGTTGTGCACCTAGTAAAAAATTAGTTCAAATATGACCAGAAGGATAAACAAAATTTAGCATGAACGGAGCGTATATAAATCTACAATTATAATATATATATATATATATATATATATATATATATATATATATATATATATATATAATTGAATGATGTCATGATTAATACGAAATATGATAACTTATATCGATCTAGGCCACAGAGTATGGGTTTGCTGGAATAACGGGTGTTCTGAAATAGTTGTAGTTCTCAATTTTTTTAACTTTAGCGTACATTGAATTCCATTGTGTCGGTGCCATGTAACTTTTCGATGCCGAAATGTTGGTATCGGATACTGACACAAAAGTCTATGGTTTTTTTTTCCTTTATAAGCTTGGCATATATTATATACAATGCGTTAGCCTTGTAGTCGTTTTGTCGAGGACTGTATGAAGTTAGCTTTAATCCTTCGGGTTTACACATTCACATAGAAGATTCCTCACCCAAATATATAGTGGGTAAAGGGCGTAATACCAACTCCTACTGATGATTCACCATTAAGCACGAAACGAATGTGCATGCAATTCGCCAGATCTTTTTCAAATCAGTTAAGGACTTCTACTGTTTATTCGGGTAGGATAAGAGCTCGACATAGAATAACCTCCGCTCTGCGTAATTATTTTTTAATATTTTTTCTTTGAAGTACACATTGAAATCCGCCAGATTTGGAGAGAAATTTTAGAAATCATTTGTTCAGTGGTTGCGGAAACATTCCTTCCTCAGTCAGCAATGTCTAGTATAAAATGCTCTTGAATTCGATTCTTTATTAATCGGCTAGTCCGGCTTACATAACACATTGATCAGCTGATATTAGTATAAACAATCAACGTTTACTATAATCAAGGATATGATCTTGATACAAACACCCGACCCATTAATACGTAAATTTTTATGTATAAACTAAGAGTTGTGTAGTGTAGATAAAGCAATTCAGCCAATTTAACAATAATTGATTGCGCGGATGGTGGTAACAATTCTTTAAATCAAGTTTGCGAGCTTGAAGTAAACACCAATCCCATTGTATTTAACCAGTCGTCGAACAACATAACAAAACTACCGCCAAGTGCAACGCACTGACGCGTTTCGACCTTCTGTGAAATTAGAAATTGTGCAGCCGACATTTCCAGTCACGTACAACGTATGCAAGACTACTAGAGAGGAGAGCCGCATATCTAATGTTGCTTTCCATATATATGCAATGCGGTTTAATCCTCGTTAGTCATTTTGCCGTCGTACTCTGATGATAATCATGGAAGGTCGAAACACGTAGTGCGTTGCGACTGACGGTAGTTTTGTTATGTTGTTTGACGACTGGTGAAATACAATGGGATTGTTCTTTACTTCAAGCACGCAAACTTGATTTAAAGAATTCAGCCAATTGACCTATTTCGTTCATTTTAGGAACATATCACGTACTGGCCAGAATTTGCCGCGGGCAGAGCTCGATCCTGGGTATGTCTCCTCAGGAATCTGGTGCTCTAACCACTGAGCCATCGTGCAGCACACTAGTCAAAATGTCTATTCATATACTAATTTAGTTTAACTCTGTTAGCTTTTTTCCTTTTAGAAAATATGGCTCATATGGCATCTAATATCTTTTCACCATGTAATGTTGTGTTTGTTCAATAGTGACAGATTGGAGATGATAAGTTGGAACTTTAGGTCTAAAACGACTAAACGAGTTACATCAGTTAGTATATAACTGACAATTGTGTGTAGTGTAGTGTGCGGCAGGGTGGCTCAGTCGTTAGAGCACCAGATTCCGAAGTATACGTGCCCAGATTCGAGCTCTGTCTGCGGCAAATTCTTGCCAGTACGTGATGAGTTCCCAATAAGGACGAAACCTGTCTACTGGTTGAATAACCATTTTTACATAATATAATGCTTAGTTTATACTGACAAATGTAGGTACATAAAGGGTCAGCTGTTTATATCAAGATCGCAACCTTCAATATAGTAATTGTTATCACCGCCAGCAAAACCAATGTTCGGTTAGTTAAATAAATTTTAAATTCAATAACAGTTCCCCATGTATTGTTTGTGATGAGTTCCCAATAAGGACGAAACCAGTCCATTGGATGAATTGCCTTTTCTATGCTATACAATTCTTAGTTTATACTGACAAATGTATGTACTTAGTAGGCCAGGTTTATATATCAAGATCGCAACCTTGATTACATTAAATAGGGATGCTTGTAAACAAATTTCTGCCGTCGGAAGATTTTTTAATTCTAATATTGTAGGATTTCACTTTTTCACAAAGTCAAAAGTATCGTAAATACAATTTTTAGACATTGCCTTTTGTACTGGTTTTAAGGAAGCCTTTATTTCACCCGCCAATTTATGTCTTTAGTTGTGATCATAGACAATATTTGTCTTAATGGTGGAAAGTTGCTTATTCCTGCTACACTGTGCTACATCGTGGCCGCGCGTGTGACGACTAGTTATGCTTGCTTGGGATCACGTATCATGCTATCGGTTCTTAATTGAATTGATTCACAGGCATTTTAAATCGCGCGCCATATTAAATCCACCGTAGTTCGATATTTCTTGAATGATTGCGCAGTGCGCTCGTTACATTTCGAGTATCCACGGTTGTCTTTTGTGGGGTGCAGATTTGCACTCTCGGTTTGGCAATGAGCCGATTGATCGTCATTTCCAAGCACGCATCGAGAGCGTCTTCGTGGTGGCTGGGTGCTGATACGTGCAATTCCTTCAACATTATTCTTGCTAACCACCTGAAATAAGGTACGATCGAATCGTCGTTGATTGGCTACGCTTCCGAACGGCATTTCCCGTTCCATCATGATGCACACAGTCAAAACATTCACAAAAGCAGATTTAAACAAATGTGGTGGCATAACCTCATCCAATTAGCAACACGAAATGACTATTTTTATTTGCGACGAATTAATTTTCGATTATCCCCTCTGGGTTTTCTTCGTCATAACCAAGTTTTTATAGTCAAAAAATCAATATAAGCAACACTTACTAAAACAGAGCCCAAACGAGTCAACTTTTATCAATTAATTTGCATTAGGATTTATATTGAGACATTTAAGTTAAATTTAGTCAATGCATTTTTAGCCAAAAATGTGTATAATACCTCAAATAAAATGCATTTCGTGGTAGATAGAAAACGGTGTGCATGGTCTGAATTAAAGATATGACATTCTAAAGGGAATAATACTTTATCTGTTTGATGTTAGCACTATTTTTACATATTGTTTGCCAACGAATGAATAATATCAACTCACAAACGTAAAAACTCCGCTGTCTAAGCAAGAAAAACCTTTCAATTAGTGAACAGATCTAGCCATAATTTAACTATCTCGACTAAACTAATATTATGCAATATTCAAAAACTAACAAATGGAAACAATTGTATTGTCCAAAAGATCTAAAAATGAACTTATGCTGAAAAAATCTAATTTTGTTCAATTTTATTAGAGAACAAAAACCCAACAAACAAAGCCAGATAATATAAAGAATAAATTAAAGAAACCGACTTAGCTTGAGGAAATCAACGTTTTTTTTTGAAAATCAAGTATTATGAAGGGTGGGTTAGAATTATAAATTATGCACTGTAGTAATAGATGTAGGGTTTATCGAAATATCAACATTCGAAAAATTTCGGTTGTTGCCAACAATTAACTTAACGAAAAAATAGCATTAAAAATTATAACTAATAACACCTATCGCAAAATACCTTTAAAAATGACTGTGGTTCGTTTTTAGTATGGCAAAAAATTGGATAACTATGGAAGTGCACTAGATGCAAGTCGTTTGAAGAGCATCACAGGATTAGCCTTGTGAGTAGATGTCCACTTTTCGTCAACCTCCACATCATAACTTAAATACTGTTTGTTGCAAGTATATGCAAGTATGTATTAGGTTATGCGAACCTAGTAACAAATTAGTGCAATTGTGATCAGAAGAATAAACCAAAGGCAGCATGAACGGAAAGTATAATCTCATGCACATTCGTTTCGTGCTTACTGGCGACTCATCAGTAGGAGCCGGTATTACGCCCTTTAACCACTATATATATTTGGTAGAAGAATGTGGAATAATAGGACGGTACAATCTCCTAGACGAATGTGTAAACCTGTAATAGTGAAGCTAGCATAATCTAAAGTCAACGACAATGCGACTTCAATGCTAACTCACACTATATAATATATATACCGAGTCTGTAAAGGATACTAACACTATGGCTATTGTGTTAGTAACTGATACCTTCTTTGAAATCGATGAGTACCGGATACTAACACTATGGTTTCCGAGTCGGTACATGATACCAACCTGATGGATATAAATTTATGCTAAAAATCACCCAAATTGAGAATTACAACAATTTCCGAACATCTTTTACTCCAGTTAAACCATACACTCTGGCCTTCATCGATATCAGTTATCACATTTCGCGGTAATGTAATGAAATTCAATGTTAATAATAAGTAGCAATTCTTCACATAAAAAGACGGGTATTTTCTGGTAGAAGCCAGCTCTTCCATTGTCCCTGATTATCGAAAATCTAATATTGCTGCATAGATTTTATAAAAACGTATTGAATTTACATGTATTTTTCATAATTATTTTTCATATTTTATCAACACTACTTATATATAAAGTACTTTAGTAATTTAATCAGTTACCTGGAACACAGAAGCTATTCTGTTTGCCGTTTGCAGGAGTTGGCTAGCACTGCTCTGAAGGTAGGTTGTAAATTTGCTGCTATCATTTGCATAACTGCCTGTCGCCTGTGCTCCGCTCTCGTTCGGAAAACCATTAAATTTCATGCTAGCCATAGATGCCAGCGATGCAAATTTGGACGACGCTATATTGTCGTTGGTCGGCGAGACTGAAGATGGAAAGGACGATGTCGTATTATCTCCATTAGAAGTAGCCCGTTTCGAGGCAATATGATTTTGTGCACTAATTGGGAAATTTGAACCAGAAATGGACACAGCCGAATCTGAGTTCCGCTTCATTCCAAGCGGTGCACCAGAGAAAGAATCAGGTTTTAGCTTTGAAGAAGTAATGAACAGAATAAACTCATTAAGAATTAAAATTGTGTCTATAAAATAAATCCACTGTCTATCTGCATATTCGCATTTATACAAACATCCATATAAAAGTTGTTATTAAGATGGCAAATGCAAGTCATCAAATAATTTAACAATAATTGATTGCGCGGGTGTTGGTAACAATTCTTTAAATCAAGTTCGCGAGCTTGAAGTAAACACCAATCCCATTGAATTTAACCAGTCGTCGGCTGGCGATAGTTTTGTTATGTTGTCCGACGACTGGTTAAATACAATGTGATTGGTGTTTACTTCAAGCTCGCAAACTTGATTTAAATAATAGTCATCAAATAACTCTGAATTTTCACATATTGGACAGTTTCTCATTACTACCCATGGCTGCTACGGGCGGAAACCGAACTAAATTCCATATAGTTCAGAGCCAAATAGCTCGTTCTGTACTCAAAATCTGCCCTTTAAATGCAATTTTAAGTTTTATTTATGCATTTATATATGTAATAAAAAACATTTTAACTGAAGAAATTGTATTTGTGTTGGTTTGTATTGAAGGAATAACTACATCAATTATTCCCATTAAACATATACTCTATTATTCAATATTTTTTCTAACATATATATTTTACGTTTATATATATATATATATATATATATATATAATAATATATATATACATAGCTTACTTGTTGCTGTTGTTGTTGGACAACGGCTAAACCTTTCAGAAAATCTGTCATTGATATTGGCCCGATTCCAAGTCGTTCTTCTTCGTGCTTTTTTAGCTCATTCAACTTGCATATTTTATTGCGCAAGGTTGATCGCGGAATGCCATAAACGCTGGCCGCTCGTCTTGTACCCAACCGACCAAAACATATGGCTCTTACAGCCGCCGACAGCTCAGCCTCCGTGTACGGCTTTCGCACTGGCAGCAGCTGTTGAGCAGTTCCTGATTCAACACATTCTTTATTCTGAGGATTGGCTGGTGCCGTGACGTTGTGCTTTCCTAAATGTGTGCTATGTGAGCTACTTCGTGACGTCTCATCTCTAACACTAGTCAACCCATCCGATTGAATCGGGCACGAGTTTTGGCCGAAGCTTGAAGAATTTGATGTCCGTGTTCCAAGGAGGTTCAGTACTGTTGAACTTTGGCCCGCTGTTTGACAATTGGTGTCTGTCGATTGAAGATTCACGCAGAAACCTGACCGTGAAGGTGAGGAAGGTGACGGTGAAGAATTGTACACACCTCGGCTAATTCCACTGTTACTGGTTATTGTTCCTAACGACATTTAATCAAATGTCAAAGTGTAATATATTGTTTATCGAACAGGCAAGTCTGAATATTAAATTTATTATTTTTAATCCAATTTACTGTTCATTCAGTTGCCAAATGTTGATTCAATAACCTCATTAGTTTGATGAACATAAATGGGAAGTAATTATCTTTAACAGGTTACATTACAATCAGAATATCTCTTTCGCCAATAAAAATTCACTTTCTTATAACAAGTAGGATCAGTGTTTTTCAAATAGGCTGCTCAGTAAATAAATTGTTCTGTTTCACTTATCGCTATTATTAATCACTGAGTGGATCAAATATAATGATCGGTGCAGACATTTGTTATACTTTTGCACACTTTTTTGTATGCGCTGTGCACAATTTATTGAGTGAATTTCCCTTCATGAATGTTATGCAAAATTTGCCATCAGTTCATGTTCTTATCCAATTTAACGGGATAACCTGCATGCAAAATATACTTTTCTTGTGAATATGTGCGGCAATCTCTCTTGTTTCAGAGGCCTGGTATTGCAGGATCAAAGCAAGAACTGAAGAAAGCAATTTTATTTAGTCCATAGAAGTAGCACACCTAGGAGCATATAACTGTGCGTAGATCTGCATCCCACTCTCTTAGCTGAGAGCATACCTTAAGATGCGTAGTGGACTTTCCTAACCAACTAACTGGATCGATCCATTTTTAATAGGATATATACTTCATAGAGTCACAGATTCGAAGTTTACGGTTTTGCCATTATTGTGAAATTATTCAGCGTTAGTTAGGACGATCAGTGATACTCGAAAAAGAGAGAAGCCATGTAATGATCACTTTCTTCACCATTTCGTCGACACAACGATTTCCCATTTTGTCAAAGTGAATTCCCTACTTGTCTGAGACTGTAGCATCTATTTTTATCGTTCTCAATTTTATTGTGATTTCTAGTAAGCCAGGTTGCTCAGTATATATGAAAATATGGTCGACTGTATGTGCTACCTGTTAAGCTTAAATTATTCGAAGTATTATAGTTGTCAATTTGGTTTATTTGACTAGACATCTAACTGATACACTAAATTCACACATCGAAATGATTCAGTGGTTGAATGAAATTTTCAGCAAATACCTCATATATATATATATATATATATATATATATATATATATATATAAGGAGAAAATTAATTGCTATTAATCACTAATCATCGTCATCAAAAGATGGATGTCAACACTTAAAATTGATTCTTGTACATTGATATTCACAACATAAAATAGGACTGAACTTTATCGGAAATTGAACGTATTTTGTGATTTTTACTCAATTGCTTCGACCTTAATAACTTGGTAAACATTAAAAAGTATTTCTTTAGTCTGTGACTATGCAGAAGTGCACTTTAAAAGTGGTTAAATATTGGATGTAGTAACAGAGACGGTCATTCCGAAACGATCGATTAATGAGAGATGCGTCACTAATTTGAGCCTTAATGGTAGTTATGACTGTTTTTCGAGTGCTGAACAATAGGGATGAAACCACGTTCTTGCAGATTAATTTACTTTCAAATTCATCAGTTTATATATTAGACGTGATTTGCCTAGTAACAAGTTGATTCGCATGGGTTTAGTAGTATACTCCACAGTCGGCGTGAATAAACGGAATCGTCTCTGTATCACATGCAGTTCGTCTGTACTGATGGAATTGAGCACTATATGAGTGATCAACAAATGTGGAATAGTTAGATGATGCAATCTCCGATAGGTATGTTTATTAAGGAAGTAGTAGTGTCAACTTTAAAGAAGTCATTTACCGTGCGACTTAAAAGCTAAAAAGCTTTACGTAGCATGCGCCAATTCCACACCATGATTTTTGTGATAGGCCCAGGATCACTGAAACTGAGAATAACGGCTATTCTGAATATTTTTACTTCAGTATTAGCTCTAATTCTATGTCACAGATTGATTTAAGTTATCTCATTTCTGGGGTAATGATTGCATCCTTCACTTTAACATTAAAATATGTTTATTTTCCCCGTTACCGTTGAGAACAAATACGTATGCGTTTGTGTTTTAAACGTTATGCTTCTAGTAATTTGCAATTAGATACAAGACGGGGGGAAGTATCAACTGTGCAAATGGTGTAATCTCTTTGACGCGTGTGCTTTTAGGACAGACAATACGCCTCAAACCCATTTCACATTTGGTCAAATATTGTTGGATAGATGAATGGTGCAATCTCATTGACGTACATTTAAAAAAGTAATACGATGTTCCATATTCATGCATTAAATCACAAGTCGATGTGAAACAAAGCACACAATATATATAATAATGGTGGACGCATTTATAAATAGAAGTAAAGTCTGAACACGATTCAAACTCAATGGTTTTGCTGATAGTCGATACATCATAGAATAGAAGACTTACATTTACTCTGAACAAATTTAACTTCAAAAGAAACTTTATAGTCCGACCTCAATCGTTATCGGTTTTCACGGATTGATGTCATTTGATTAAACACAATAATGATATAACATTTTCTGCAGAGGCTTTAAATTGGTGATTAGCGACAGCAATGATTTAGCATGAATTTGCCAAATATACCGAGACCTATCTGATTTACACCCGCTTTATTTAATAATGCTCACCTTGTCTTCCGCAAACAAAAATATATAACTAGGATACTACAAAATTCATGTCCCATCAGAAACGACTCTTCTCATCAAGTTGGCATGGTCAGCCAATTACTTGCAAAACAACATGTGATCAGCCAATGGAGTTTATTTGTTTAATAAAAGCTGTGTTAGTCGCCACTCATAAATTCTAAAACAACAAAACCGGAAGTTTTGTTCGGCATAATATAGCACTTCCAACATCTACAGGGCGGGCCATGTTCAAACCTACTCTTAGAAAGTATTTGAGACAGCAGTATTAACTATAGTTATAGTAGGCAGGTAGTTGATCAGATTGATTTATAAGCGATTTTTTTCTTCGTAACTCTTCGAATCACATTTCTTAATTTAATAATTGGCAGTGCTCTCGTAGTACTTGACTGTTTCACTTTTACGTAATTGTTTATAATTAGCTCCGCCTCAACTGTCGCCAGATTACAATTTTTATCGCTATGGGCTGTAGATTTAAAGCCACAATGCAATAATTTAACTAAACGAACATTGGTTGCGCGGGCGGTGATGACAATTAATTTTAATCAAGGTTGCGAACTTGATATAAGCACCTGACCCATTATGTACATAAATTTGTCTGTATAAACGAGGTATACAATGCCTAGATTCTAATGGAAAATGTATGTACATAATGGGTCAGGTGTTTATAATAAGTTGATTTTATGTCTTAGGGATATGAAATCAAACAATCTCATGTCTGGTGTATACATTCGGTTGCTCATTGTTGAAAACAACCGATATCAAGCATTCAGCCCAATATAATAAGAGCCCTAGTCAAAGGTATACCAATTTAGCAATAAACGCAAAATCACAGTGAACTTATGACAAGGGACAAAATAGTGCTTTATTGTTTTGGAGAATTGCGCAGTAATTTGTTTGGATATAATTACGTTTGCTTAGTTTAACAATAAAATTTTAGCTTCCGAGAAACTTGGTAGTAGTAAAGCTAAACATTAACCCAAAATATTAGCGTACCTCCATAACTTATCTTATTGATGTTCTTGTTATTGATGGAGTTTTCATCCATTGTTTTATCACATTTAGATTTTGCATATATTCCCAAGCTTGACTGTAATTCAGAGCTGTAAAGCGAACGGTTAAGCTTGTTTGAAGACAGTCCTTTTGAGAGGCCAGATGAAACCGTTGAATTTGAGCATAAAGAGTTATTTAGATTCTGACCAGAACAATGTGCTTTTCCACCTTTGTCTTGACTCGATATGCCAGTCGCCTTGTAATAACTAGCCATAAATTCAGATATTTTGTTCACAGGAGTATTTGCCATAGAAATAAGGCTACTCATTGATGGATTATTTGTGTCGGCGGGACCAACAATGTTGCCTCTTTTGTAATCGAGTTGGGCTGGAGCCAGGAAATATCCTGCCGATTTTGTGACATCCTGCTCAGTGCAGTTTGTTCGGCTTCTGTTAAAAAAGTTGTCAACTACGAATCCAGGGAGATTACAAAATGCACTACTTTTAGACGGCACACACTCAAACGCAGAAGAATTAATGCAAATGCTAGCGTTTCTGGTAGACAACCCATCTGCCTGCTGTCCAAAACATATATTGGTATTTATTTGGCTGTTTTCATTGTTTCTGTTGCTATTTTTGTTGTTTTCGTCACATTTAAATTGTTTATCTTGGTCTGTAACAAAGTTTTGAGCTCTCGGCTGTTCTTCTGGAAGGCAATGTCTTTCGTTGGAACCACAGCTTATTTCTGCAGGAATTTGTGTACAGTATGTGCTAGACGTATTGATGTCCAGGGCGTCATTGGTGACGCTGTTTTGGTTCAATAGATTTCGTTCAAGATTACTACTTAGTGGCCACATTTGTCTGGCCAGTAGAAATTGTGGAATTCGCTCCAGTAGGGCTGAAGCCATTGAGCGTGTAGCGCAGCACGAGGTTGCTGGAAAACTAGCCGTGGAAGGCTCATTAGATTGTTCGTCAAAATCTTTCGAGCCCCGTTGATATTGCGTATTAATGTGCGAATTAACTCTTTGATCTTGTTCAGTGATCGAGGACCAAATGTTTAATTTTTTCGAGATTGGATCGTCGCTTTTTGCACTCAATGAAAAAGACGACATTGCCGTCGGTGATGTCGGTAACGAACTCAACGCCTGAGGGAATGCTGCCGCTGTTGCAGCCGCTGCGATTGCAGATTGTGGAAACAGGCGAAGAAAACAAGATTGTAGTATATTCTGACAGGCTGTATAAGGACTATTTGGATTTTTTGCGTCTTCTATTACCGCTTGGCCATTTTTCAGGTGATAATTTGATTCGCCATTGTTAGCTGTACGTGGCTGATCAAAATGCCATGACGTGTTTCCAGCTGGTATTGCTTTAATCAATTGACGTTCAGTGTCATCTTTTAAATGCTTGTTAAAATAGTTATCGACTGAAATGTCTGACAAGCCCTTGTCTCCGTGAGAAAAGCCAAACGAAGACGGTTTTGGAATATGCATACTTCCGCAATTTATTGTGTTGGCTAATTTACTCAGGTTGGCAACGCTTTCAATTTCAGCCTTAGTCTTGGTGAAAGTGTTGATCTCTGCTGTTTTTGACGTTAAACGAGCATCGCTCCGATTATCGTTCATTGAAAAAGGCTGCTGTGTGCCACCTAACTCGTTGGCAGCCGGCAGAAGCGCTTTGCTAGGCGTTCGGTTTTCGTTATCATTGTCGATATTTGCAAAAATGTCCAAAAGCTTCGGATGTGGGAGTGGAAGCATTCTACGGCTTATCCAAGGCAAACTGGTCTCACTTACATCAGATGGAAGTCTAGTGCACAAAAATGAGGCTTTTGCAAGCTTGGCACGTTCAAGTGCTGATTCTGAACAATTTAATTTGAAGCTGTGGGTAGTGTTTTTGAAAAGCAAAAGGCTAATATTTGCATTATGTATATATAATAAACAAAAAAAATTATCTAATGGCCAACATGTAACACAACTTGCAATTTTAGGCATATGTCTGTCTGCAATTGTGTATTAGGCGTTGCGCACCTAGTTAAAAATTAGTTCAAATATGACTAGAAGGATAGACCAAATATATTATGAACGGAAAGTATAATCTCGTGCACATTCGTTTCGTGCTTACTGGAGTAACAGGTGTTCAGAAATAGTTTTAATTCTCAATTTTGAGATCCGTTGTGCTGGTATTATGCAACGACTCGGCAATCAGAGTGTTGCTATCAGGTACTAACAGGCTTCGTATATATTATGTATAGTGAGTTCCCTTTGAAGTCACATTGTCAAAGACTTTAAATGAAGTTAGCTTTACTATTGTAGGTTTACATATTAGTATAGGAGATTATACTGTCATATTTTCCCGCATGCCTCACCCAAATATATAATGGGTAAAAGGCATAATACCGGCTCCTACTGATGAGTTTCCAGTAAGTACGAAAAGCGGGTGTGCACGAGATTATGCTTTCCATTCAGTCTGCCTTTGGCTTTTCCTTCTAGTCATATTTGAACTAATCTATTACTAGCTGCGCAACACCTAATACACAAGTGTATATATATTAGTTCTTCGCCACAAAAAGTATCTAACTGTTTTATATTTATATTTTTGGTTTGATGCTCATTGTGTTCAAACCAAATAGATAAAGATCTATAATAAATAATGAAGCTTTGAATGAAACAGCTTCGTTTAAACGACATTATGAAATAACGTGTGGTTGAGTTAGAGTTTCCCTAACCGGCACGATGCTATAGAAATGTATGTAGTTGTCTTACTACTAATATTTATTGAACTGTACCTTTGATTTTCACCATCCTCAATCGTCTAAAAGCTATTTCACTGATTTAAGTTGCATCACGAAGTGAGCTAACGTGAAAATGTGTTAACTTGAATTTCTTTGATGCATTTCTATTGAATTGCCTTTCCTACACTATACAATTCTTAGTTTTTACTGACATATGTAAGTAATTAATGGGTAAGGTGCTTATATCAAGATCGCAACCTTGATTAAAATAACTGGAGTAATGAATGGAAATTATTTGGTGAAATAACAATAACAATTAATTGTTATCTGCTCCTTTCGTGGATTTTTTATCATCCACACACACACACACACACATATATATATATATATATATATATATATATATAATATATATATACAATGACGTGTTTCCAGCTGGTATTGCTTTAATCGATTGACGTTCAGTGTCATCTTTTAAATGCTTGTTACAATAGTTATCGACTGATGTGTATAAAATTATATTTTATTGCATGTGTGCAAATTCTGCTATAAATTTTATACCATATTTCAATCAGACGTCTTATAGATTATTATCCATTCTTAAAATTGTTAAACATTATTCTACATTTTGCAATTATAAATTATTTATGTATGTGGTAACATTTCTTTAAATCAAGTTTGCGTGCTTGAAGTAAACACCAATCCCATTGTATTTAACCAGTCATCGAACAACATAACAAAACTACCGCCAGCTGCAATGCACTGACGCGTTTCGACCTTCCATGATCATCATCAGAGTACGACGGCAAACTGACTATCGAGGATCAAACCGCATTGAATATATATGGAAATTAAATTTAGATATGCGGCTCTCACCTCTAGCAGTCTTGCATACATTGAACGTGACTGGAAAGCTGCAAACAGTTAATGTTCGTGACTGCATAGAAATTGTGCAGCCGACATTTCCAGTCAAGTTCAAATTATGCGAGACTGCTAGAGGTGAGAGCCGCCTATCTAAATTTGATTTCCATATATATTCAATGCGATTTGATCCTCGCTACTCAGTTTGCCGTCGTACTCTGATGATCATCATGGAAGGTCGAACCGCGTCAGTGCGTTGCGGCTGGCGGTAGTTTTGTTATGTTGTTCGACGACTGGTTAAATAAAATGGGAAATTTTAAGGTTAATTTTGTAAACAGAGTTTTTATCATGAATGGCCACACTGATATGCAGTTTTAGCGACAGTGTCCTTATTAATGAAGGTTTTTAATACATGCTGGTAGGTTATCAGGAAGATAACCTAGACATATGCTTAATTTAATTAACGCATCCTCAACTGTTAATTTGACGTCTAAAAACTATTGATCTTATATAATCGATTGGGACAAATTCATAAACAATGTCTTTATGCATTTAGTCCGGCGGAGCAGTCAGATAAACGAACAGTCTACATACAAAAGTATAAATTAAAAAATCATTGATGTCGCAGATGATGAAAGCAAATATTTTAATCAAATTTCTGAACATCATTTTACAGGTGTACAACATAGCAAAAACTAACGTCAGTCACATTCACCGACGCGTTTCTACCGGTCATCATCAATGAACTGAGACATACCGACTTACGTGGAACAAACCGCAATTTGTATATATAAAACAGGTGTGGAGCCAACATTCCATCTAATTTTATTCATGCGAGACTACTAAGGTTCAGTACCGCACATTTTATTTATCATATGTAATTTTAATATTGGTCAGATTGTCGTTGTTCTCTGATGACAGCCATGGAAGTTCAAAGCGCGATAAAAAGTGCAACTCAAAGAAGATTTTTAATATTAGGCAATTGATTAAATTAAAGGTGATTGAGTTTTATCGACATTCCGCAAACTTTGTTTTGAAGATATCCTGTCACCTCCCGCGCAATCAGTGATTGCTTAACTTAGTAATTTATATAAGATTAGTAAAATATGCAAACGATTAGGCTCTGTACTTTATAAAAATCGCGCAGCTGACATTTCCGTCTGGTACAATACATGTCTATCTACTTTTAGACCTGATATATGTATCGCGGTTCGATCTACATTAGTCAGTTTACCGTTACGTTCGAAACTCGTCAGTTCTTATGAGTGAGTATAGTTTTGCTATGTGGTACGAGTAATTAAACCAGATGGGATTGGTGATTATTTACATTTTGCAAATAATTGTACCCCGAATGGACTGTACTTAAATGGTTCCCAATAATAAAGAAACCGATCTACATGATGAATAGTCTTTACTAATGTATACAAGACTTAGTTTATACCGACAGATGTATGCATATAATGGGCTCAGTGTCTATATCACGATCGCAAACATGATTTAAATGAAAGCTTTAACTGGCTTAATATAGTGTTTATAGCATAAGCAACGTAAAGTGTCTGTCCTATATGCAACGAACGTCATCATTTAGATGGCTAATTGAACTATTTATCTTATATGCGCAGTGACGGCTGTTTATCATATAACTTTTTATTACTCCTGCGAACTGACGTTGGTTAACACACGTTTAGATTGAATGGTGAATAGGTAATTTGAATGACATTTAAAGTCGATCAAAAGGAGAACACAAAGAAAATGTGACAATATTAATATAAAACTTACTCATTAAAAT
Organism: Eudiplozoon nipponicum; assembly: GCA_029291075.1. Lineage (NCBI taxonomy): Eukaryota > Metazoa > Platyhelminthes > Monogenea > Mazocraeidea > Diplozoidae > Eudiplozoon > Eudiplozoon nipponicum. Next base: position 15,830 of record JAQBSW010000108.1, read on the forward strand.
TTGATTCAAACTGTTTCAAATCGAATGCATTTTCCAGATATGAAGATAAATCTAATGGTTGGTCTTTTGATAGCCCCTTTAGTGGTATTTCTAACTTGGACTCGCATGTTTCTTCGGCAGACGCGAATTCTTCGGACATATGCGGGTGTGAGTCTTCCTCTTTGGCATCAATCCTATTGTCTTGGGATTGAAGAAAATATTTTTTGTTTAACAGTTCCGAAAATTGCGAGCCATCTGTGTGCTTGCCTGCGTTAGTTGCTCTATCATCCATGTTCTGCTTGTTCCTATAAAAGTTAAGTATTTCTCTTGCTTTTAACTCGATGGCTATATCGTTGCTTGAGTTAATGTGCTGCATATACTCAGTCGGACTCGGGTTTGTGTTGCATTTTGATGTAACAAACTCGTTTTTAACGTCAATGTTGTATGAATCAATTGTTCGTGGTTCTTCTCTTTTAACATCGATTACTGTGGGTTTTTTAGCAATCATGCTCAGATTAAATTGTTTATCTAACATTGACTCGTAGGAATCTCGAACAGAAATGTTTTGCCATGTTTCACATGTAGAAAACGGTTCTTTTACCTGCTGTTAATGGGAATAATTGAATAAGAATAAAATGTGTCACACTAAATTAATACATGTAACGCTTGACGTAAATACACAAGTAGAAGATTAACCAAGTATTCAGAACAAAACAGAAATTTATTTATGCATCCATTGAAATTTTTGATATAAAGGCAAGCGTGCATAACCAGTTATATCGACAGAGAAATCTTGAAACTTTCGAAACCAACGCAATGAAAGCTACTCTCTTTTGAAAAATTTACACTGCTCCAGCCAAGTCTATTGATGGTCGCTATCATATGAAATTCAAACTTCCATTAGCTCTTGGAAGAGTATTATAGAAGGAGATTCACCATGTTGTCTCCTTATAATCAGATATTTATTCTAGCCACCTTCCTCAGGTGGTTCATGTTCTGGCTTTAATGGTTATCAAGTGGTTCACTGGAAAATTTTAATTCGATGCTAATTTTTCTTTAAACACTCCTGGAATCCATTATGTTTGAAGCTAACTACTGTTTGAATGTATATATATAAATATATATATATATATATATATATATATATATATGTATTTAGGTATGTATGTATGTACTTTTGTATGTAGGTATGCATTTACTTATGTATGTATGTATGTTGGCTTTATGCTTCTATGTATATATGTGTATCTATGTATGTGCGTATGTATTATTTCATGTATGTGCGTGTGTATGTATATATGTATGTAAGTATTTATATATATATATATATATATGTAAGGTATATGAATGTATTTATTTATTTATGTATGTATATATGTATGTATGTATATATATATATATATATGTATGTATGTATGTATATATGTATGTGAGTATGTAGTTATATATGTATGTGTGTATATTTTATATATGTATGTGCGTGTGCATGTATATATGTATGTTTATAAACATGTATGTATTTAAGCATGTATTTATGTGTGTAAGCATGAATGTATGTATGCATTTATTGATGGATGAATGGATGGAATTCTATTTGTATGTACTATTGTATGTATGTATTTACATGTTTATTTATGTATGCACGCATTTATGTATGCATTTGTGTATGTAAGTATATATGTGTGTACATTTATATATGTATTGATTAACGTGTATATGTATGTGTGTAAGCCTGCATGTATGTATGTATTTATTGATGGACGAATGGACAGATTGATCGACTTATGTTAGTAAGTATGTCCTAATGTATATATGTATGTATTTACATGTGTATTTATTTATGTATATATGAATGTATGTATGTATGTATGTATGTATGTGTATGTATGTATGTGCGTGTATTTATATATGTAGGTTTGTATATATGTATTTTTGTATGTATTTATGTAAGTATATGTGTATGCATTTACTTATATGTGAATGAATGAATGTTTGTATTTATGTGGTTCTGTATGTATGTATATATGTATTTCACAGGATTACATGGACTCCTGGACAGTACCCCGTACTTCCGAATGGCGAAGGAGCTCTCAACAGCCACCGGCAACCATGCAACTTACTACTGCCTTGCAGACTGCGCTTGGATGTGCAAAGGCTAGAGGTGCGTCCTCGATCAAAAGCCGGAGGGGACTCCACTTGTACCAAATTCCCAAGAAACTCCATGAAATGTGGAGCCGGCTTATCCTCCAAAAGGAGTCAGCTGCAGTAAATAATAAATAAATATATGTATTTGTGTACATTTGTACGTTTATACTTATGTATTTATGCATGTTTATAAGTATGAATGTACGTATGCTTTTATATATAATTAATGGTTTTATCTATCTATAAATGTATGGATCTATGTGCTTATATGTGTATAATATTATATTTTATTGCATATGTGCAAATTCCGCTATAAATTTTATACCATATTAAAATCAGATGTTCTATAGATTATTATCCTTTCTTAAAATTGTTAAACATTGTTTTACATTTTGCAGTTATAAATTATTAACGTAAAGCTCTTATGTTATTATCTAATTTTTACAACAAAAATCTGACCGGAATCCAATTGTTATTGAAAAGCTGTACTCGATTTGAGGTTGTTTGTGGTATTGATTCCGTCGCATTTTCTTCACCAATGAACGTTGCACAGCTGGCTTCTAAAATTGGAAACTGACAAGTTGATCCTGAGCACAGTGATTGTGATTTGTTCGCCAGGGACTTAAAAGTTTGTTCAGTTCCATGCTCTTTAAATGATTTTGCACTATTCTTATTAGCATGGTCCGCTTTTACATGCAGATACTCGTGCCCTGCAGAACTGACGGGTGAACAGCTGCGTGAGCTTGATGGAGAGAGCCGTTCTGTTGGAGTTGACGCGTATGACTTTTGTAGCTTCAAGAAGCCTTAAAATATTTTAAATAAGTATTAACATATTATATAAAGAATTTTCAATGTTAAAATGCATAAAAAATGTATTGCCAGTAAAGAATTTTAAAAAGAACATTAAAAATTGCACGGATGCGATTTTGTTCCACATTTGTTACTGATTTACTGGTTACAGCAGACAAGTATAAATACATCTGAACTTACATATACATGTAACCATGGCCCTTTATAAGGCCATTATTCTAGTTTCTTATTTAGGACGGTACAATCTTCTATACGAATGTGAGAACCTGCAGTAATGAAATGAAACTCATATAAAGTTTTCAAAAATGCGATTTCAAAGCTAACTCACTATAGTATAATAATAATACTATAGTATAAGTAATACTATAGGATACCAACACTATAGCTATTGTTGCAGTACCCGATACCAACATTATTGTACAGAAAAGATACATGGTACGAATATTATGGTTGCCGAGTCGGTACATTGTACCAACTTGAAAGATTTCAATGTATGCGAATGTTTACCATAATTTAGAATTACATTCCGCACCCATATATATATATATATATATATATATATATATATATATATATATATATATATATATATATATATATATATATATAGTTGTAAATGGCATAATGACAACACCTACCAGATGAGTCGTCAGTAAGCACGAAACGAATGTGCACGAGATTATACTTTTCGTTCATGCTGTCTTTGGCTTATCATTATGGTTTTTTTGAACTTATTTGTTACTAGGTGCGCAACACCAAAAGCACAATTTCATATATATTAGTTCTCTGACACTAACAGTATCTAACAGTTATACTTGTCGCAACCTTGATTATAATAATTGTTATCACCGCCCGCGCAACCAATGTTCGCTTAATTATATAAATGTTCATTTCAATACAACTTCCCGATGTAGTATGGTGTCTGTTCACTAATGACAGATTGCGGATTATTGGCTGGAACTTTGGGTCTAAATGGATGCTTTATGAGTTCTACCTAAAGAAAAAATAAACCAACCGAGTTCCATTAGTTAGTATAAAACTGAAAATTGTCTTTTGTGTAGCGTGCGGCAGGATAGCTCAGTGGTTAGAGCACCAGATTCCGAAGCAGACGTGCCCAGGTTAGTATCCTGTCCGCGGCAAATTCTGGCCAGTACTTGATGAGTTCCCATAAAGGACGAAACCGGTCTACTGGATGAATTGCCTTTTCTACACTATACAATTCTTGGTTTATACTGACATATGTAAGTAATTAATGGGTCAGGTGTTTATATCAAGACCGCAACCTTGATTATAATAATTGTTATCACCACCCGCGCAACCAATGTTCGTTTAACTCTAAATATCCGTTGCTTTTTGATAAGCACTAACTTTGTAGCCAGGTATACTAATCGACATTTTAGCAAATCAGAATTATTTAATAAGCTAGCTGGCACATCCTTGACGCCTCAAATCCTGAAATCTCGATTTCGAAATACTAATTTTGTTGCCTTCATTCATTTGAATCACTAACTGGCTTGATTTTAAGCGATATATCAAGCACATCCTAATAAAACTACGAAATGCATTTAATTGTTTCCGTGTATCATTCACATAGTTTTAGGCTGCCTAATGTTATTAATTAAAATTTTTCTTTTTTACACGGAAAGGATGCTCCGAATTAAAATTAAGGAGAATAGTGGAGTAGGCATAATTTCTCAGCACATCCATTTTCAGTTATATACCTTTCCTGATCAGTTCTTCATCCAAGACTGATATCTTCTCTATTTTCCATAGTAATTTTCAAATTTCTCATCTGATATGTACGGAGCATGCATTTTCCCTGTTCCCCATCAGCAAGATTGCAGCTTATAAATAAATCTTTCAGATATCTTGCTATATTAAGTTTAGATTAAGAGGCGTTTTTTCTAGGAAAGTTGTCACCAAGTAAAGCACAAATATTTCCAGCTACACACCTCACCTTTTTCATTGATTGGTGGGTTCTCTCTGAAACCGCCAACAAATAGATTGTCCGAAAATGCTGCTGAACCAAGTTTTTACGAATCTGTCTCTACGCTTCGGAAATTCATTTCTAGTTCCATTGTCAGGGTTGACAACATACCCACAGAAAAGACAAATTGTGGAAAATGTATGAATATGGTGTCAACCCTGACGATGGAACTAGAAATAAAATTCCGAAATTCAGAAAAACTTGGTTCAAAGAACAATATATTTGTGAACGGCTTCACAGGGACGGGACCAGTAAGGATCTATCAATCAATGCGAAAGATAAGCTGTGCACCAGTAAATGTAAAGCAATCAAGATTTTCCGACCTATGTGTGCTATCCGTTGTCCCGCAATAGACTACCACGGAAATATCTTAAACGGTGTCAGCGATGCGCAACGAAAACGCATAAATATGTTGTCAATCATTGGAGATAGTAGTTTCACATCAGGTAACCTCTAATCTGTTGGGAGATCTCATTAAAAAATTTTGGCTTGATTTAGAATAAATACCACTGAGAAATCTCTTCAATGTGTTCTGGACTTACGAATTATGAGAACTTTACAAATAAAATTAGTAAACGGAAAATTGCAACTGATATGAGATAAAACTAGAATAAATTTTTTGTTAATTTCCTATTAAATAACAGAAAATTTTAAACGCATGGAGAAGCAACTAGAAAATGCAATTAAAATGGCATTCTAAAATGTCATATTAACGCACAAGGGGAAATTTTCTTTGTTATGAATGTATTAAATAAACTATTAATTGTTGAACGTTTTTAACCAATTATAAATAATTATTAACATTTTAACAATGATCTAAATTCTACTCAATATAAATTACTTAAATCTCGACTTGGCAACTCGCTTCCTAATCTGCAATCCCAAAAATTTACTTAATGCATGTATCGATATATGCTGATCTTTAGCCGGAGTAGTTACAGTGAACCCTCGTTTATCGCGGTAGATAGGTTCCAAGACCGGCCGCGATAGCTTAAAATCCGCGAAGCAGGAACACCATATTTACAGTACTTATTTAACATGTATTTGGGCTTTTAAAACCCTCACTGTGCGTATTGTTAACGAATTGTCCTTTTACAGAACACGTATGTATAGTAAGTACCCGGGTTCAGAACTGTTGTACGTATGATTTTTGTGTCATGTTAGTTAAAAATTCAAATGCAAGGTATGTACATTTTTTATAATATTTTCTGCTTGCTTTGTTGTTCGTAGACTGGGAAATACTATTTTTAATTACTGTTTTAATTTAATTAACAAAATATTTTGTAGAATTAACAAAAAAAATTTTGTCTTCATATATCGTGACTACTTTTGACATTACCGGAAAATCCGCAACATATTTTCTTATTTTCTCATATAATGTATTGCAAAAAAAATCTTCGAAGTCGTGAATCCACGACAATCGATTCGCGAAGTAGAGAGGGTTCACTGTATAATTGTTTGAAATGACAATGTGTTTTTCAGAATGTCACATTGTTCTTTCTGCATCTAGGTTATCGTAACTTTATTGCAGTAGTCTAGAGTTCGAAGGTTGCCTCATGTTCAATAATTCAAAATCAATTCTGACTTACAATAGCAAGTGAGCCCGTATATCACATATTGGATCATATTTGTAATTGATTATGCATGAAGTTTCAGACCCTTAGATTGGAAGCAGTACCATTCAACATAGATGTTACCACAAATGTAATACTGGCGCAGGTAGTCATATTCATGGAAATCATACCATATTTGTTACTGAAAGTTTTATGCAACCGTAAATTACGGAGTTCACATGAACTGATACACAATTTGGACAACATATTTTATTCATTTGTAGCCTGTGTATGTAACAAAATGTGACAAAAGTTCTTCATTGTATTTTGTTGATAACCAGGCATTTTTGTAACTCGCCAATAAATGCAACTGGTGCTATTTTGTAAACACACAAAAACTTCTAAAAGTTACGATTGGGTTTTCATTTGATGTCTGCAAAATTGATTTGAATAACTCTTGTTTATATTGTGTTATTTGATTAAGGCTGGTTGTGGTCAGTTAAAGGCATCAATTCGAATGCCCAGTGGGATTAGACAAACTTAGTGCCATGGAGTAACTGGGCTATTGTAATTAAGCACAGTTCAACTTGTACATGCGCACAAAATCCACACACACACAAGCCAACACCTAGCCGTGCAACTGAACACCCATGAATGGACTAAATTTTGAAACTATTTAGCTGTATCGTCAATAGATGAAAAATTTGGGTCAACAGCCATGAATGAAACTCGAGTCTAACAAAAACAAATCACGGAGGCTAGGTGTCGCGCAAGCTCAGGACAATCAAAATTAGTTGTATTTTGATATTGATTGTAATGATAATGATGTCGGGACACTTTCACATGGCGCTTGTAGGTTTCCAGTGTGACATCACTGTGCTACACTCTGTGTTACATAAACATTCCAAAACCAAATTGTGGCGGTTCTTTATCCGGGAATATGAACGCACACACACACACACACATATATATATATATATATATATATATATATATATATATATATAACTACAGAGATAGCTAGATAAAAGCGCCAAATGCGTGAATATGAATCAAGTCCGTTTATTATACATTATTCAAATTTAGCAAATTTTCTTTTTTGCTAAAATATTAAAGACGATTTAGTGCGTTTAAATTACTCGTCTAAATTTTTCTGGCGTAATAGAATTTATTTAATGCCAGGTGTGGCCTGTGAAACATAATAAACTATAGCTAGATTACTATCCAATTTATAATACTATTTATTAATAATGAATTCTGAAAATGGGTACCTTCATATTCTCACAATATATTATGTTCATTTAAATGAAATCGTTCAGACAATATAATTAAATGAACATTGGTTGCGCGGGTGGTGATAACAATGACTATAATCAATATTGTGTTTGCCAGTATAAACTGAGAATTTTATAGCGTAAAAAAGGCAATTTATCCGTTAAAACCTTGAACCCTGTACATTACCAGATGCACTGACTTTTGGCCTTGATTGATGGTTTCTCATTTGTCCCTACTTTATTAAGCCTTTGTTACTAGGTTCGCAAAACCTAATACATACTTGCATATATATTAGATCTTCGCAACAAACAGTATTTAACATCAGTTACTTGTCTGAAAATGACGTTGGAAAAATATATCTTTCCAAATTTTCGAGACCGAATTTTCAGTCTTATCTTCTGGGTTTGACACAATACTTTAAAAGAAAAAAGCGCTTACTTGTGGCATGTGGTATCCTCATTCAAGACAGATAGATGTATATTTATTTTAAATCAAAAAGTATTTTTTAATTGTCTTTCTAATATCCGGTCTTTATACCTAGTCTCTAATACTCAAATTTATACAAAAAATTATCCCTGTCCCTCTCCGCGCACACAACCACCTATAAACACGTGTATTTTACTGAAGTGACATTTATCGAATAACTATAAGCAAACCTAATAGATTGACATACACGCCTATCAATGATGTCTATATTTTTTTTAATTGCTTTTCCAGACGCATAGAAAGATCAATAAAATTTTGATTTAAATATTGCAGTAATCCTCACGTACCCCAGTTTACCTAATCCCATCCTGTTTGCAATATGCTATAGACAGAGAGAGAGGCTAATAAAACTGTTGAAAGAATATATAGTATTATTTTATCGTTTGGAAAAGACCGAATACGGAGTCTACACTAACGAAATCGTCTCTAACCAAATACACATTAATACTCATATCCTGTATAAATTAATTTCTCCATTTAAATATCTGAGCACCTGAAAATGTACAACATTCAAGATTTTACCGACCTAAGAGTGCTATCAAATGCGATCAAATCCACAACAAGAAGGACAGCACTGAGCAAAAAGATTCAACATTTAAGTAACTCAGTATACTGGTTTCATCATTATTGGCGACCCATCACGTACTGGACAAAATATGCCGCGGACATTGCTCGCACCTGAGCATCCTGTTCAGAATCCTTGCTCCTAACCACGATCCCTGCTCTACCCTAATGGACAGGTGTTTGTATCAAGATAGCAACCACGATTTTTTTAAATTGAAATTTTGTGTAGTATGCAGCAATGTGGCTCAGTGGTTCGCTTTACATTCCAAAAACGAATTTGCCCAGTTTCGAGACTTGTGCACTTCCAGGCATTCTGGACAGTTCGTGATGATTTCCAATAAAGCCGAAACCGGTGTACTAGATTATTTGCGTTTTCTACGCTATACAATGCTTAGTTTATACTGACAAATGTATGTTTTATAAATATATTGTCAGATGCTTATATCAAGATGGCAAACTTGATTTATCAAATCATTCTGTTAAGTCTTTTCAACGATGTTTTAAATAGGTCAGCGCAAAGAGATGTACACGTTATGCATCTGGAAATGTAAGTGAATCAAGATTTTACCGACATATACAAATGCTGATTTACGAACCTCAATATTCAAGGGCGGTATAAACAGCATATGCCGTTAAGCTATTGAAGCTTTTTGATAGAATTTCACTATTTTTCGGATATGCTTGACTTTTAATTTGATGGTGTTACACAAGTAGAACGAAACATTCGTCTGTTAATAGGAAATCCATTATCGCGACAATTAACGAATCATTGATTGTGCGGGTGGTGGTACCTATTCTTTTAATACAGTTTGCGAGCTTGAAGTAAGCACCAATCACACTGCATTTAACCAGTCGTAGAACAACACAATAAAACTACCGTCAATAAGACGGACTGACGCGTTTCGAACTTCCATGATCATCATGAGAGTACGACGGCAAACTGACTATCGAGGATCAAACCGCATTGAATATATATAGCCGTAGAAATTTAGATATGCGGCTCTCACCTCTAGCAGTCTCGCATACAACCCTTAATGCTATATATATATATATATATATATATATATATATATATATATATATATATATATATATATATATATATATATATAGCACTACTCGTCCAATCAAAGTTTGTTCACATTTATACTTTGTTGACGTGTAGCGAAAGCTGAAGAAACTACATTTGTGACCACAGAAATTGCTCAACGAACGTTTCCAGTTAAGTATAATGTATGCAAGGCAACAAGGGCTTAGAACTGCATATCTCATCTTCCAAAATTGTACATGTATTAAGGCTCGAATCTCATTGTTTAGTTTCTCGTCGTGCTGTTATTATGACAATGAATGGTCAAAAGTTGTTGATAAGTGTGACTGACTGTAACTTCCCTATGTTAAACGAACATTGGTTGCGCGGGTGGTGATAACAATTATTATAATCAAGGTTGCGGTCTTGATATAAACACCTGACCCATTAATTACTTACATATGTCAGTATAAACCAAGAATTGTATAGTGTAGAAAGGCAATTCATCCAGTAGACCGGTTTCGTCCTTATTGGGAACTCATCAAGTACTGGCCAGAATTTGCCGCGGACAGGACTTGAACCTGGGCACGTCTGCTTCGGAACCTGGTGCTCTAACCACTGAGCCATCCTGCCGCACAATTCTTAGTTTATACTGACATATGTAAGTAATTAATGGGTCAGGTGTTTATAACTTCCCTATGTTGTCGAATGGTTAATATATTGGATTGATTTTCAAATGACTTTATAGTATGACGTTTTCACATTGCTCGGCTTACACAGTTCTAATGTTAAAATTCATATATATTTATATGACAATTATTTTAACATAAATATTAATAATATAAGTATACTTACCCAGGTGCGAGCTGTGTCCACGGCAAATTCTGGACAGTACATGATGAGTTGCCAATAAGGACGAAATTGATTTACTGGATAAAATGCCTCTTCTACACTATTTCTTCGTTTATACTGACATATGCAAGTAACTCAATGGTTCAGGTGCTTATATAAAGACCGCAACCTTGATTATAATAATTGTTATCACCGCCTGTGCAACCAATGGTCATTTAAGTATACTTCCTTTTTGTATACACGATGCATGCATTTCAGGTTAAGCTTGTACTAAATCCCATTTGGCAAACGCCTTGTCGTAATCTAGTTTATAAAGCTTAATATTCTCACGAAATTTAGTTACTTACAGATATTCAATTATCTCGACACAAACGCACGTTCATATATATATATATATATATATATATATATATATATATATATATATATATATATATATATATGTGTATCTTCCTCTTATGTAATGTACGAACAGATGTTTGCTAATTTTATATATATATATATATATATATATATATTAATAAACATCTAATTAAATATAAAATGAAGTATTGCGGGAAATGTTTTGATTCTGTGGGGTTGGTGATCAACAACGTGTCTCTGACCTAAATGATCGTGGATTCGAATCATGATCGTATTAGAGCGAAATTTCATATCGCTGAATAAACTTTCGTAAAGTGGATTAATTTTTAAATCAAGTTTGCGATCTTCAAATAAACACCAATCTCATTATATCTAATTCGGCACACAATGCAGCAAAACTATCTTCAGTCAGACGTGCTGAGGTTTTTTAACTTGAATAACCATCCTCAGAGCACCACGGAAAACTGATTATCAAGGATCAAATCGCAATTCGTAGATTAATTACTCTTGATTAATTTACTTGTTTGAATTACGATATATATATATATATATATATATATATATATATATATATACATACCTATACAGTGAAAAATTAATTTTTCTTAAGAAGTGACACATTTGATATATTAGATCATACTGAACAGGGGAAATGTTAATATTATCGTAAAAATTGAAATTTCACCTTAGAGTTCCCATAATTGCTCTATGAAATTATTTATTAATTTAGCGTGATTTCAATTTTTAACTTCATTGGAGAGTGTATCGTGTACTAGCTGTTAGCTTATTGCTAAACCTAACTAACTCTTGACAACCTAAAAGTGTTTAAAATTAATGCTAGCAAATGCTCTTTTGAGGAACGTAACTTTTTTTACTAGTGTTAGGACACAATAAAGCTATTTGTTTCTAAAAAGAGCTAAATTTCTTCATCTAACTTCCTGTTCGACCTAGTATGAACTAAAGCAAAACAATAAGTAGCAGCAAAACACCGACAAATACCTGCGCACGAAGCTCTGCGAGCATTATTTCAAAACAGTCTGCACGGGCTAAGCAGACCTCAGTCCTATTATGCAGGTTTCAGGTTGCATTTCGCCTTTCTGCCCTAGATAATTGCAGGCCATTGCATGCCTCTGCCCATTATATGCCTATTGATGATTGCATACAACTATTACGTTGAAAAAAATAATATCATTTAGAAAATCATTACTAACAGTCAAAACGAACATGAGTTGTTATTTAATTACTTTCCACACACATACACAAACACATATATATATATATATACATATATATATATATATATATATATATATAATTTTCGCATGATTTGAAATATAATGTATATTTTTTAGGCAATGCCAAATATGTATAAAAATATTCGTATTTTACAAGCACAAATTTTGCGAATATTTGGTAAAAGAAATTGGAATACCCGGCTATAATTTTGTAGTTATGGGTTCATGGCAAATAATGGGTTAAAAATAAAAACTGTTTGTTTCGGTGAACTAATATATATGCAAGTATGTATTAGGTGTTGTGAACCTAGTAACAAATTAGTTTAGTTGGGATCAGAAGGATAAAGCAAAAGCAGCATGAACGGAACGTATAATCTCATGTGCACATTCGTTTCGTGCTTACTGGCGACTCATCAGTAGGAGCCGGTATTACGCCTTTAACCACTATATATTTGGGTGAGGAATGTGGGATAATAGGACGGTACAATATCCTAGACGAATGTGTAAACCTGCAATAGTGAAGCTAATATCATATAGTCTACGACAATGCGACTCCAACGCTAACTCACACTATAATATATATATATATATATATACATGGTACCAACATGATGGATATCAATGTATGCTATAGTACACCGAAATTGAGAATTACAACAATTTATGAACACCTGTTACTCCAGTAAATCGATACACTCTGGCCTTGATCGAAATCAGTTATCACATTTCGCGGTAAGCATGACATAATTCAATTCAATATATAACAGTTAAATTCTGTTTTGTGCTGAGACCTAATATATATGCAAGTATGTAGTAGGTGTGGCGAACCTAGTAACAAATTAGTTCAGTTGTAACCAGAAGAATAAACCAAAGACAGCATGAACGCGAAGTATAATCTCATGCACATTTGTTTCGTGCTTACTGGCGACTCATCAGTAGGAGCCGGTATTACGCACTTTAACCACAATATAAGTTACAAGATGGACAGAGTCCATGAATTTGTGCTGCCACACTATACCGCATTTCACATGACCACACTATTTTCATCAATCTTGCAATTCTAAATTTATACTAGCAAGGTTTTTATACGACTTAGCTTCTTGTAGACGCTCGATTTCGTCATTTGCATTTCTAATAGCCCATGCTTGACTAATTTTCCAATTCTTTTTATCGTATTAAGTTAAACTTGGTTTAAATGAATGATAAAATGGTAATATAGAATTTTCTTCCTTATAGGTTTCCATATTTTTGAAAATAAATTTGGCCAACTTAACTAGGATTTTCTTTTCATTTACTGAATCCATGTTCCCAATAATTACAAATTTTATGCAGTTAGTTCCAGAATAGCTCACTGAAAGACTATAATTAAAGCAATACTATTAAATAATATTTACATTTTCCATTTTTTTCCATTATTATATGTTTGCTAATATGGGTATTTTCCTGGTGTGTATGTTTATTTTGTTAGGGTTTGCTCTGTCGAGATTTTTATTAAATTTCCATAATTGGTAACTGATCTCTTGCAATTGTTCGATTATACTAAATTAAGCTAAGTTCTAGTCAAGAACATCAACATTAAGGAGTCAATTATCTTTCAGGTGGTGATAAAAAAACATTGGCTCATGGATGTGATAACTAAGGAAAACTTAAATTGTAACAACGGAGAACTTGCATAATTTTTACGGATACCTTCGTTTAAATTGACCAAGCAAAATTTGTATGTTCAAACCCCTCTATTATCCCCGATCGTTACTGAGAAGTCTTTCTATTAAAAAGGAATAATTTTTCTATCATATTGATTTTGTAATATCATCATTCATACTATTCCGTTAAATGGGCTTTTTAGGCTTCGAAATAAACTCGTACGACTCTAACATTAATACTTTTGTTTTAAAATGAATATGAAATCAACTTTAATAAATACATTTTTACAAGTAGCGAAGTATGAATTTCAATTTCTTGTCAACTTAAATCGGTAGCACACACAGCATTTATATATATATATATATATATATATATATATATATATATATATACTTTTTTCTACTATAATGATAATACTGATAATTAATCCTGGTTTGTCTATTTTAAGGGATTATTAGGGAATTAAATTTGCTCTATATATACCAGTTGGCTTATTCGGTGTTTCACTTCCTAATTTCTTTTGAATTAACTAGGATGACATAATGCTTCGTATTGTATAATAATATGTTTGTTATTCTCTAGGTATCCTATGTTGATATTTAAATTAGATTTTCTTAAATAACAATTACCCACGGCACAAGTTATCTACAAAATTGTAATAATTTTTATTGCAAACTTGGATGTATCATTTTTTAGGGTGAATGAGTTGCTTTTTTAGCGTCCTAGTATCAAGTGTGAAATAACTCTAAATTCTGTTCGATTATAGTGATCTGGTTGCTTTTAAAATATGAATTATAGAATTACTGTTTTTAGTTTGACGAGGATAGGGATAAGTAATGTTTTAATTTAGACCGAAAATTTTATTCAATGGAAGTTATCTAAACAGTGTGGTAAAGTAATACAATTCAACAATAATTGATTGCGCGGGTGGTGGTAAAAATTCATTAAATCAAGTCTGCGAGCTTTAAGTAAACACCAATCCGATTGTATTTAACCAGTCGTCGAACAACATAACAAAACTACCGCCAGCTGAAAAAAAAGTGTGGTAAAGTATTTCGTAATGTAGCAAACTCTGCAAAATAGTTATGTGCTTGTTATAATCAAGGTTGCGGTCTTGATATAAACACCTGACCCATTAATTACTTACATATGTCAGTGTAAACTAAGAATTGTATAGTGTAGAAAAGGCAATTCATCCAGTAGACCGGTTTCGTCCTTATTGGGAACTCATCAATTACTGGCCAGAATTTGCCGCGGACAGGATACGAACCTGGGCACGTCTGCTTCGGAATCTGGTGCTCTAACCACTGAGCTATCCTGCCGCACACTACACTACACACAATTTTCAGTTATATACTAACTAATGTAACTCGGTTAGTCAATTTTTCCTTTAGGTGGAGCTGATATGGCATCCATTTAGTCCCAAAGTTCCAAATAACCATGCCCAATCTGTCATTACAATTCTTAGTTTATACTGACATATGTAAGTAATTAATGGGTCAGGTGTTTATATCAAGACCGCAACCTTGATTATAACAATTGTTATCACCACCCGCGCAACCAATGTTCGTTTAATTATATAAATGTTCATTTCAATACCACTTCCCCATGTAATGTGGTGTCTGTTCAGTAATGACAGATTGGGCATGGTTAGTTGGAACTTTGGGTCTAAATGGATGCCATATGAGCTCCACCTAAAGGAAAAATTGACTAACCAAGTTACATTAGTTAGTATATAACTGAAAATTGTGTGTGTAGTGTAGTGTGCGGCAGGATAGCTCAGTGGTTAGAGCACCAGATTCCGAAGCAGACGTGCCCAGGTTCGTATCCTGTCCGCGGCAAATTCTGGCCAGTACTTGATGAGTTCCCAATAAGGACGAAACCGGTCTACTGGATGAATTGCCTTTTCTACACTATACAATTCTTAGTTTATACTGACATATGTAAGTAATTAATGGGTCAGGTGTTTATATCAAGACCGCAACCTTGATTATAACAATTGTTATCACCACCCGCGCAACCAATGTTCGTTTAATTATAGTTATGTGCTTGTCAGCGCTAAGTAACATGTTTTAAAATGACTCATTACACACATTGTAAAAAATAATATTTGAAACAAATTTGTGGACTTTAATTAAGCCCTAATCCTGTCAGATATTTTTTGAATGATTGGGAAGTGCGGACGTCATAGTGATTGATGTCACGATTTGCAATCGTGGGTTGTCGCTTTGCACTATCATTTTTGCAAAGACCCGACTGACCCTCATTTCCAAGTAAGAATTGAATTCCTAATAAGGACGAAACTGGTCTACTGGATGAGTTGACTTTTCTGCACTACACGATTATTAGTTTATACTGAATTATGTAAGTAATAAATGGGTCAGTTACATATATCAAGATCGCAACCTTGATTATAGTAAATGTTATCACCGCCCGCGCAACCAATGTTTGTTTAATTTAAAAAATGTTCATTTCAATACCACTTCCTCATGTAGTGTGGTGTCTGTTCAGTAACGACAGATTGTGGATGTTAAAGTTGTAACATTGGGTCTAAATGGATGCTCAATGAGCTCCACCTAAAGGAAACATACTAACTGAAAATTGTTTGTTGTGTAGTGTGCGTCAGGGTGGCTCAGTGGTTAGAGCAACAGATTCCGAAGCAGACCAGCCCAGGTTCGAGCTCTGTCCGCGGCAATTTCTGGCCAGTAAATGATGAGATCCCAATAAGGACGAGACCAGTTTACTGGATGAATTGGCTTTTCTACCCTATACATTTATTGGTTTATACTAACTTGTCTAAGTAATTAATGTGTCAGGTGCTTATATAAAGATCACAACCTTGATTATAATAATTACCATCAACGCCCGCGCAACCATTGTTTGTTTAAACATTGAGTTCGTCAATATTGTTGCTAGGTTTTGATAAGACACCTGAAAGCTTTAATATTGTTCACACTAACCCCTGGAAATAAGGTACAATCTAATTTTCGTTGACTGGCTACTTTGTATGTGTGATTAGAAGCCTGATGATGATTCCGGAAATTAGGAATCGAAATGTAGCCAGTCAAAGAATAATTGATCGTATCTCATTTACAGTGGATATTATGAATGATGTTGAATCCTTAGAAGGTCTAATTAACACCCAGCTACATCAAACTGATAGTGAAAAGTGACAACCCACGATCGAAAATCTTGACATCCAAGTACTAATTATATTTTACTTCCCAAGGAAGATTTGAACGTGTCAAAACGTGTACACGACGTTAGTTATCCTGTTTTGTTCCTTTTTCCAACTCCAAGAACATAATTTATACAAATGTATTCATAAATCAGGTAATAAATAATTTCCTAAGTGTTGCATATATAAACGAAGAAGACGTGCGGAATTACGCTCAACTTTTCGTTACAGTTATGCAAATTAATGTCTTTTTAATTTTTAACATGATCAGCTGATCCTCGGTAAATGTCGAAAGATGAAAATAAATGTAAATTTAGACACAGACTATAAGCTGGGGAACTATGCACTCAAACCCCTACGCAACACTTGTCGAGCACTCAAACAATTTTGTGTTTCATACCGACGTTTATTTTTTGCTTACCCTTCCTTTAGGTGGAGCTACTTTGCATCGCTAAACTAAATTTCTGACTAGCCAATCCCGATCTGTTATTATAGAACGGACACTATGCCATCTGGGAAAATGATATATAATTTTATTTGAGCTTATATAGACAAAAAAATTGCTTGAGGTTCCAAAATCAATTCATCAATTAGACCGGTTTTCTCCTTATTGGGAACTCGTAAAGTCCTGGTCATAATTTGCCACGAGAAAATTAAATTCAGTATCATTTTCACATGTAGCGCGCTGTCCATTTTATCATTTCAGATCGGAGTGACCAGTTAGTTCAAAATGATGCCAAATACGCCACACCCAAAGGAAAGGCCGACTAAAAACATAAGTTAGATTATGACTGAAAATATTGTGGGTAATGTGTTACAGTGGTAGCGCAATGTTATGAGTGCATGACTCGGAAGCATATATGCACCGGTCTTAGCCCTGGTTCACCCTGATTCGAGCCCTGATCGCCGCAAATTCTGGAAAGTACTTGATGAATTACCAGTAAGGGCAACATCGGTCTACTTCATGAATTTCATTTGCTACTTCAAACAATATTTATGTAATACAAACGGCATATACCAAAACATCCAATCATGAAAAAATCTTTGGTTAAATAAACAATTATATACATGTACATATGCATATTCATATACATATATATATTTATATATATATATATATATATATATATATATATATATATATATATATATTTAAATTGCTAACAGACAACCTGACAAAAGTAAACTGTTGGAAGATGTAATTAATCTCTGAATGCAAAGCTCATTAAAATTATAATACCTCTTTTATTCCGATTGTACATATTTTGGGTGTTTTAATTAAAACTTATTCAATTCATTTATATAATTAAACGAACATTGGTTGCGCAGGCAGTTATAACAATTATTATAATCAAGGTTTCCGTCTTGATATAAGCACCTGACCCATTAATTACTTACATATGTCAGTATAAACTAAGAATTGTATAGTGTAGAAAAGGCAATTCATCCAGTAGACCGGTTTCGTCCTTATTGGCAACTCATCATGTACTGGCCAGAATTTGCCGCAGACAGGGCTAGGAGGATATGAAAAAAATTGTAACGTTATTGACGTATTAATGTTATTCTAATTGACGAATCAGAAGTATCATTCGACATTGCGTCTCAAAATCCCTATAAATTTGATCTCGTAAATAGGAGTCGTCATTTGGTTTCAAAATACTTTATTAATTTTATACTGGCTTTGAAACATTGTACCTGCTATTACTTTTGAGTATCCTGTATGTATAAATATTAATAAAATTATACTATCACTTTCAGCGATAAAATTACGTGAAATTTTAGGAATACATATTTAAATGAAAAAGAAGCGTTGCATTAATTAGCAAAGGCAATTCGTCCAGTAGACCTCTTTCATTCTTATTGGGGAACTCGTCAAGTACTGTCAAGAATTTTGCTGTGCACTGGGATCGAATCCGGGCACATTTGCTTCGGAGTCTGTGATTCTATACACTGCGCCAACCTGCCGCACACTATACACAATTTCTAGTCATAATCAAATTTATGCTTTTCTGTTAACCTTGATATAAATAATTGTTATCGCCACCCGCACTATCAATGAATGTTTAGTAATATATATATATATATATATATATATATATATATATATATATATATATATATATATATAATTTTATATCTCTTCTACAGGTAACGTGAATTAAATCCTGTATTGAAAGATTGGTGGTAGCTATTTGAAATGAAAGGTCGGGAGAGTTGCGAAAAGGACTTCACTTGAAGGATAGGTTAACCAAAAATGTAGGTTATAATATAGCTAAAAATTACGTATGGTTTCGTACAGGGGTGGCGTGGTGGATATAATCACATTTGTGCCACAGTTTGGCACAATTCGGGACAGTGCTTGAAGTGCTCCAAATAAGGAAGAAATCGGTCTACTGGATAAATTGCCTTTTCTACGTTTTACAATGCTTATTTTATGCTCAAACGAGCATTGGTTGCGCTTAGTTTATACTGTCAAATGTATATTAAACAGAAATGATGTTTATATCAAGGCCGCAAATTTTATTTAAATAATTTTTATCACAATCCGCGAAATAAAAAATTGTTTATTTGAACAAATATTCAGTTTATTCCAAGTATATATTTCCAGATTGGGATGGCTAGTTGGATATTTAGGTCTAAATTGATGCCGCGTACACTACACCTGATGGAAATTCAAACCAAAAATAAAAGTTAGTATATAAGTGAATATTGCATGTAGTGTTCGGAAGGGTGGTATTGTGGATAGAGTCTTCAACCACGAATCAAACGTGCCCCGGTTCGAGCTCCGTCCGCGGCAAAATTTTGGACAGTTACTGAAAAGAATATAATGCGGACAAAACCGGTCTGATGGACGAAATTCCTGTGCTACATCATACAACACTTATGATTAGATTGTTGTTTGTATTCATCTCGCAGCCTTGATTTAAATAATTGCTAGCACCAACCGCTCAATAAACGCTGTTTTCCTTTAGTTTTTGTACACATCTACTAACTCATTTTATTGATTCTCTATATTGCAATTTTAACACACTCGACATTGATTCACGTAATTAAAAAGGCTAAATAAATGGTCAAACGATTAACTTAAATCTGATTTGCTATCGTTTCGAAAACAATTCTGAAGTATGCGATACGTTTTACAGGCTATTCAGTCTACTTCGTTCAGTTTTCAGATCGTGTGTAGTGTGTTTTTTTAAAGTAACATTTACATATGCATAGTGAGGACGGGGTCACGTTTTCCATGTCCCTCTTTGTCATCTGTTCACTTAAGGTAGGCACAGGTTGCACTGAGATAGAGGTTGGATTATCTGCTACCTCCCAGACGTTCGTTGGATCGCATAGATTTTAAGTAGATCATGTCACTGTTCGTGTTTAGGACCGTCCAAGCTTAATTTGTCGTTCAACCTGTATATAACGTGATTGTTTGACTTCAAATACACACCACCAACTAATATTAGTCCCGTTGCATTGTAAATAATTTATTTAAAACTATTTCCGTCATTTGTCATTATTTATGGTATGTTAAATATGAATCTAAGAGAACTTGGTGTAAAACACAGAATAATTTTATTTCTACCATAATGAATGTTAGTAGAACACCTGCCAGGCAAGTTACCTTTGACATCCTATATAGATGTGTATGTGTATACCATAAAATATATGCTGATCGGGTGTCTAAATGAGGACAAAAAATTCGAACAGCTTGGTCCATCTTGTGCACAATACAATAAATGATAATTCCGTGTGTTTAAGTTTAATTGACAAATGCTTTGCAAGATTCACCTAAATGTTATATAACTCTGCAACTGGTGGGCTGATTGGCTAAAAAATAAATAAAACAGAATAACTGTGTGCCTCATGCAATAACTCAACAATAGGTTAAGTGATTGACTGAAATAATTATTTTAAACAAGCAATTTTTTTTATTCCTCGGCCATCACTTATTATTTTATCAATAAGAAATTGTCTTGGTGTGCAATTTAAACAATCAATGCTGTCACTACAAAGGGAAAAAGAGACTGATATCTTGTTTAAATGATTATATATGTTATTTATCAATATATTAATGCATTAATTTGTAAATTAATTCGGTTTATAACTGAGTAATTGAATTAAATGTTACATAATTCAGCAGCTGAATACTTAAGAAACTCAGCAAGTAATTTATTTACAAATGATTTGACTGCTGATTTAAATACTTTATTGATTAATAAGCCGATCGTCTGAGTGATTGCGCAATTGTGCATAAATTGATTGCCCTGATTGATTAGTATTTGAATTAACTATGGCAATAAATGTTCAATATATTTTTTATCTTATTTAGTTAAAATGTTAATTCCACAATTTAAAGATAAAAATTTTAAATGATTTAATGATTATTAAGTTCATTAATTAAGCTTTATATATATATATATATATATATATATATATATATATATATATATATATATATGATTGATAGATAATAGTAAACCTTGACTGCGTATTTGGTTCATTGAATGATGGATTGATTCATTCATTCATTCATTGGATAAATGAAAGAATGACGGACTGACTGGTGGATTGAATGAATTATTGACTGACTGGATGATTGATTGATTAATTGATTGATTGATTGATTTATTGATTGATTAATTGACAGACTGACTGACTGATTTAACGTTTGTCTGATTGATTGATTGATTGATTGATTGATTGATTGATTGATTGATTGATTGATTGATTTATTTATTTATTTATTTATTTATTTATTTATTTATTTATTTATTTATTGATTGATTGATTGATTGATTGATTGATTGATCGATCGATTGATTGATTGATTGATTGATTGATTGATTGATTGATTGATTGATTGATTGATTGATTGATTGGCAAAAATTCATTGATTGAGTAATTGATTTACCAACTGATTTTATCTTGATGTTAAACTTTTTGTGATGTTATTGTCCAAATATTTTATAGAATGGATTGAAATGGAGCAAATAATCAACCACATTAAATATGAACTTTTTTCCATAATGGCACAACAATCTACACCTGTTGCTTACATTCGTTTGATAATTCTGCTTACTTTTTCATAAAGTGTCATTTTGCAGAATCACTGCTGGTCTGCCAAAAGGAGTTGACATTATATTATTCGTTCAAATATGGAAAAAGAAAGCTTATTCTGTAATTGTGTGTGCCCATGAGAATCATTTTTTCAACATCGAAATAACATAATTATTTTTGGAGTGACAATAAAATGAAAAGATGACATTTGCGTGGCAGAACAAAAATGCTTTTTATTATAACTTGCCTGGTTTCCGGACCAAGCTTTAAAAAGCTATTGAAATATATAAATCTCCATGTTTAGCAGGACGAATGTGAGTTTCGTCATCATAGAATCACTAACGTTATGCTTTATGTGTAAAATTTGTAGTTGATGGAGAAACGCGCTCCTTTTGATAGTTGCTTCAATCGTCTACTGACGTATATAAACTCTTTATACTGGTACTAGCTTTGTAGAACTCGGTTCAAAAACAGGGCAAACTCATATTCAGTTCAAATACTATCGAGATAATTGTCAGTTTAACGCTCTTCGTTTACTAGATGTATTAAGATTGAGACAGAAAGGCGGAAGACAAGTTAGTAACTGTCTTCTGAAAACAGACTTGGATCAGGAAGAACATCATCAATGCAATGAAGCTCGAACTTATAAATTATTAAATCTTGATCGTAATTTGACCAATTAAACTTGTAAAAAATTTTCTGAAGTATTTACATACATACATGCATAAATACACATTTATATATATGTATATATATATATATATATATATATATATATAAATTCATGTGTATTTAAACGTATATATAAAAGGCTATATATCCCACAAAGTGTGTTCCAGAAAAACCTTTAGATAAGGCAGCACTTACTGGGCCTCTCCACTAAGAGTACGCTGCGATGCCCGCTATCATAATTAATGTTACCCGGAAACAATTCGGCATGTAGAACTATCCTACGGTTCCAGCTTCCTATCATAGTTTCCGCGGTAGCCTGGCGAACAGTGCCCCTATTGACGCAATCGGCATTCCATAGCAAGACTCAATTGAGGAATTTAAAAGCGTAAACAGTTTCAAGCCCGTATTTATTGGTTTCCAGACACTGTTAAAACAGTAATGGCCAGCGTCTCCAATAGCATCTGACAATCAATGTGCAGATTCTGGTCTGCACGTGATACGATTGCTTTAATTAACTCGGAGGAGGGCCGGAGTCATTTTCTCACATCTCTAAAAAGTAATGCTATTCTTGGCTGATAGTACTTGTCAACTTGACTATCAAGTCTTCTAGGTGAAAGAAATCGCTGGAAATAAGCACATGTGCAGATACTGCTTGCCAGTCTTCGGTGGAAGACCATCCGTGAGCAGGATGGATTTAAATATTATTCATCCACCATCACTATGGAAGGGTGACCCAGAGTTTTTTCAGAACTCACAGGCAAAAATTAACAATACAAATATTCATGATTCCCTAACGTATCAGCCGGCACACAAGACGAAACATGTTGCATTACCTGCTGAGTCTTGCAGGTGCCTAAGTGAAAAACAGACGCATATGAGCATGAAATTTTAATCCCCTTATGCGACACTGGAGATGAACCAATATCGTGGTACTTTCGTCGGAAAGAAAATTAAGACTGATAAATTTAAATTTCCAATCAGAATTTAGTTGCTGTATGGTGAGCCTCTTTAATCCATTGGAAGAAGGTGTGAAAAAGCTGTACACACGTGCATTAGTTTCAGAGATAAGCAGGAAGGCGATCGGTGACGCTATCTCTTTTGAACTGAAACTTAAGATGCACTAAGTCCGAATGATGGACTTCAATCAGCCCTCGCTGATTCCCCTGTGTCGCTTTATCCTAAGGAAACTTTATTCAACGGATCTTGGAATTTGAGTGCTTTCACTTAGTAAGCTAGTCATACTTTTACGGCTGGCGAACGGAAAACTTTTAACACAAAAAAATAACAATAAATGGATAAGTGTATGAACGAATTGTTTTTTTCAAAAATATAAACTTTTTGTAAAAGACATGGATGATTATTAACACAGCAGCCAAAAAGAAGCGATGACGTTGCACTGAGGCCTTGCAGTGATTTAAATTAACGGAATACGTTTATTCAGCGAAATATCATTATTTCACCTCTGTTTCTGTGTCTATATACTTGCATCGGTCTCACGGTTGCGTGAGGCATAATCAAGACCTCACAGTAAAACACATAACAAATGGAGTTATTGGGTAAATTGTATATTCGCTCCCGCAAAATGGACTACATGCGTTTAGTACATTACACAATTTAAATTGTGTAATTGGCATATCCTTCTGGTTATATTTTAATTATATATCTCTTCCTCAGTTTAAACTAACCTTTGCTTCAGGTAACAAGGACAATTTGTCTAGTGGGTCGGTTTTGTTCTTATTGGTATATGTTCAAGTACTATTCAGAATTTGCCTCCGACCGGATCTTAACAGGGTCATATATACTTTGGAGTCTAAGACTATCCACTGCGTCACTGGTATTTCATACTGCAAGAAACTTAATGCCACATGCCAATTCATGTTTTAAGCTAGCCTTTTCTTCATGTGGAACCTATTTGGACACTCTGGCCATGCACGATTTCGTTAAGTAAAATGCACTCTGCCACTTGGGAAGGTTATATCGATTTTATATCCTTATATTGGTTAAATCTGTTTTGTCGATGTAAACTAAGCATTGCTTCAGGTAATACAATTAACCAATCATTGATTGCGCGGGTGGTAGTTGCAATTCTCTAAAGCAAGTTTGCGAGCGTCAAGTAAACTGCAATCCCAATTTATTTGATCAGTCGTTGAACAAAATAGGTAAATTAACGTATTGACGCGTTTCGACCTTCCATGATCATCATCAGGGTACGACGGCAAACTGACTAGCGAGGATCAATCCGCAATGCACATTTATGGGAAGCAAAAATAAATATGCAGCTCTCACTTCCAGTAGTCTCGCATACATTGTACTCGACTGGAAATAGCGGCTGCACAATTTTTATGCAGTCACGAAAATTAACTTTTTGCAGCTTTCGCCACATATATATAAGTAATACAATTAAACAATCATTGATTGCGCGGGTGGTGGTTGCAATTCTTTAAATAAAATTTGCGAGCTTAAAATAAACACCAATCTCATTGTATTTAACCAGTCGTCGAACAACATAGAATAGTTTTGCTATGTTGTTCGACAACTGGTTAAATTCAATGGGATTGGTGTTTAATTCAAGCTCGCAAAATTGATTTAAATAATTGCCTCAGGTAGCGAAAGCAATTCGTCTATTAAACAGGTGTTCTCCATATTTGGAACACTTCAAGCACTGTCTAGAATTTTCCGGGACTGGAACCGGGGCGCATTTATTTCAGAGTATGAAACTCTTTCCATTACTTCATCCTTGTTGCATACTGTACATAATTTATTCCCATAAACAAATATGTGATTCTGTTTAGCCTTCGCTTCAGATTGTACCTACTTGGATTATTATTCTGATGTTCAGAATGGCCGCACTTGATATTTCATTACACAAAAGACACTAATTAGAGGATTTTGATGATTTATTCATTTGGCAGTAAAAACTAAACAAGTCATATAGTAGAAACTTTACATCCGTTTTGCGAACTTCTCAAGTTTTTTCCAGAATTTTGCCACACACGGGACTGGAACTGTGACACATTTTCTTTGAATTCGATGACTCTACACACTGTGCTACTCCGCTGCACACTGCACAAGATATTCAGTTATATACCAATTTAAATTTTTGAGTTGCTCTAATTTAAATACTTGTTTTCATCGTCTGTGTAATCAGTGATAGCCTAGTTGTATATATCTTCAATTCACTATCCCTCTCTTAGGTAGCGTGGTGTAAGTTCTATAAAGACAGATCGGGATGGCTTGTTGGAACTTTATGTCTAAATTAATGCCACACAGGTTCCACCTGAAAGAAAGGCTAATGAAAAATCATATTTCATTACAAACATGAAAATTGTGTGTAGTGTGCGGCAGGGGGGTGTTATGAATAAAATCAAATATATTAAACCAGATGTGCTCCGGTTCAAGTTCCGTCCGCGTCAAAATGCTAAACGGTATTTGAAGAGTTCCCAATAAGTACAAAACCGGTCTACTGAATGAAATTCCTTTGCTATATTACACAATGCTTAGTTTATACTGGCAAATGTATATATAATGGAATTATTGTTTACATGAGATTGTATCGTCCATTTATTCCATATTCTCCACCAAAATATGTAGAGGGTAGAGGATGTAATACCGCCTATTACTGATGAGGCGTCGTATTTTCAGTAGATTGTGCTCACATTTTTGGTTTATACTTCTTTAGTCTTTATTTTTTTATGAACAAAATGAGTGCGTAACAGTACATGTAAATAAAGGTAACTTTGTTATGATATGTGATTGGTTGGAAAGCAAGATTGGTGTTAAATTCAAGTCTAAAATTTTAAAAATAAACTAATTCCTTTTGAAGTCGGTTGATTAGGTAATTGGATAACGATGAATACAGGACTAAACACTTTGCATAAGGAAAATCTCATACGAACTACTGTATTTCATGCAAAGTCAGTTTATGCCAATTCTCAAATATTTTCACGTGCCATGTTCTTTTAAAAGGGTGAAAAATGAGCGACACGTTGCAAACCGTTGCCAATTTTGATTGCTGTTTTTATTTCTCACGTTCAATCGCGTCCAACAGTATCGCTTTGAAGACGAATTAGTTAAGTTAAATAATTAACTATACCAAGAGGTCTGACTTTACATCATTAAAAATCAGTTTAAAAATTAACTAAAACAGTGGTTTGGCCGTATATCAGCTAATTGGTCCATATTGCTACGGGTATGTACAAATAAAGAAAACTAAACATCTGTTCAGTCGTAATTAAGTCATTTATGCACTAAATGTCTTTCCGTTGCAAGCACATTTCCTTAGCCTACATGAGTAACTGTCATCTACCTATCGATTAAGATTAACGACAGGTCCGTGCTTTCCATGATTAGACTATCCATATCTCCTCTATGAATGACTCAATAACCTCTTTTGTAATGAATGAGAATTATAAATTTCGTTGATCACAGAATTCGCGTAGTCCTTTGTAGTGAAAAATATTTCTCATTACTGCTTCTTTGATTTGCCAGCTAGTAAAAACGTTTTGAAGTGAAGGGCTAAATTTTCAACAAATATCTTGTGATTCTAAAGCAGAACTTTTAAAATACAGCACAATTATGAAATACGATAAGAGCTATAGTGACACAACTGTGTAGATTTAACTTCACAGCATCTGAGCCTTTGGAGATATGACTCTGTAAGTATCAGATTTATTTGCTCTTTTCTCCTCTGCTTGCCATTGAAAGGTCTAATATTTCTAATATAACTAGCTCTCTGGTTGAATTAACGTAAACTGTAAGACTACGTGGTTTGTAATGATTATTTTATTTCTAGCTTTCCTGGTGTCAGTTTTTTTGCTTATTATCATTTTTCTTTCTGAGAAAATCAAATATCGTAACTATAATCTCTTGAAACATAAAAGATAATGCTAATATACAGTATAGAGAAAACGATGCCTGGTTGATAAGTTGGTAGAAGAATTATTACCATCACGAAATGTTTTAATTTGGCTTACCTATTAGTTCAATTTCAGCAGTCAACTAGGGGGTAGTAATTATACTATCACTTGGCTATGTAAAAGCTGAACTGCTTGCGACGAAAATCACCTATATAAGTATGTTTGACCTTCTCTGAGCGAATTAGCTGAAACCTGGTTTAGCATTAGCCGGGATTAGTGTATACATATTCCATTGTTTGTACAAGTTTACACTAGGCACGGAATCCGTCGTACCTTAGATCAAGCCCCTTTTATCGCCTTGTTTTGTATAGTATACTTTTGAAGCAGAGGCAGCCCAAGACGTTTAGGTCTATAAAATTGCATCTACCCACATTAGATTTCTTGTTATCGTCTCTCAAACACCAAAGGCCTTACTAATTTTAGAATTGGATATAATTGTAAGTGTTACAATCTAGCTGTAACAACAATGCAAAGTTATACGGGCTAGGCCCATGTGAAGTCTTATTAGTTGTTGGGCTGTCATTCGGAGATGATGAAAACGTATGATAGAAAAGTGCCTGCACGTGAATTAACATTAATTCAATACTAAAACGCGATTGTTAAAAAAGTATTACTTCGGTTTCCATTTCAAATTAAACTAATTATTAGGTTATATGTGCTTATCAGAACAAAAAATAAATTATCTTAGATAAATATATTGTGTCCCGTGCTAACTGGCATTAATCCAAACGAATGAAATTAGGAAGGCGCTAGAGAAGTTACATTCTTATTGCTACAACATATTTCTCGTCCTTACATGCACGCTAGACTCTCTACTGTCTTTTTTGTTTTTTTAATAGCTCAGTGGAACATTCTGGAGTTCTCGGTCATATTGAACTTGGCTAAATCCCATTGACTCGGAGAGTGGTTTCAATTTTCCTAGTGCTGAAATCTGACAATAAATGTGACACTAAACTCTATGTGGAATGTCCCGGTATAGGTATGTATTTAACTTCGTATAAATTTCCATTTGGCGACGAGTGTGTATCTGTACTGTTCATTACTGCTTGTGTTACCTATGTTTATGCGCCTGTTTAATATTGTAAATATTAATTTTATTGGTTTTAATTTATATAATAATATTTGCTACTTATCTATAAAATTATTCATATTAATTTTTATTGTTTTGTAATGACGAAAATCCGGCATATTTCTTCACATTAATGTAGCTCTTTTTACGAATAGTCAAAAACATAATTATCCTGCAAACAGTATTCGAGCATGGAAATATTTCATTTAAAAAGTAGTCTGCCTGTTATCGTGAATGTTTAATAAAACACCCATGCACACCCACAAACATTAAAATCCGCGCCTACATACGTATTAAAAAATAAAATGATGAAATAATGCATTATAATTTAGAACTTTGTCTGCCACCATGAATCAGGACAAAGATATTCTCTGTCAGAGAGGAAATGAGTAAATGATAAATGATGCCCCGAGGCGATATTTTCCGAATGCTCTAGCTTACATTTCAGACCTATACACGGGCAGGAAACAAAAAGCACTGCATAAATGATAAAGAACCTTTGTCAAAATGTCTTATTTTACTAAACATTAACAAATTTGTTAATATGCCCAGCAAAAGGACATAACATTGACGATTTATGACAATCAATTATGTAATTCTAACTGTTAATGAATGCGGTCAAAATTCACCACAACTTAGTCGAGTGGGAACTCAGAAGTATGCTTCTCTTCAAGCATATTTTACAGAATTTCAACTATGTTGTTCACGATAACACGTTTTGTGAGGAATAAATTATCAATAGTTTATAAAAAACTGATTCCGAATTCTCTTGCCTTAAATTCTATTTGTATAAATTAATGATTTCGTAATAATCTGGGAGTTGGCAATAACAGTTTATACACAACTCATCGACAGAACCGACGGATCACGTTATTACAATAAGTAACCATTGATGGCATTGTTAATGAAAGGACTTATTTGAAGCAGGTTCTTTAACTTAAGATAAACAGAAATTTGATCTTTCACCAGTCAAAGTATTTAACATGTAAATGACGGCAGTTTTCTCCTTTTTGTGACTTGGTGAAAAAAATAGGATTGAAGTTTATTTTAATTCTGCTAACCTGAATTAAATAGCCTATCAAAATATCAATAATTGAAATCTGCAACTGAATAGCTAGCCAGCAATTAGCTAGTACTTCGATTAGATTTTTGTGAATCGCACATACACACTTTGCAATCATTAATTCAATAATTGATTTTGAAATGTAGATTTTTAAGATCACATAATTACTGATGTCAAGTTTTATTAATCATATTATATTACAATGTCAGTTGTATAATATTAGTCACTATCTCTGTCAATTATGCATACACGTATAACAAATAAATGTGTGAAAATATTCTAGGTAGCAATGAACGGAGTAACAAGGCAAATTATGTAGAACAAGGAAAATATTCAAAATTCAGAATGAAAATTTCATTTCTACTAATTAATTATCAGCATGCGACGTCACAATATAGTTGATTGGGTAATTCGTTACATTTATACAATGAGTTTATTTATAACAAGGTTGATATCCTTATATAAATACCAATTCTGTTTTATACTGACAAATATAAATATAGAATGGGATTGGTGGTTATATCAAGGTAATAACCTTGATTTAAATAATTGCTATCACCGACTGTTCAACCAATGGTCGTTTAATTATGCGGTGAGCTTGTTGTGCATTGCTAGCTCCTATTGATGAGTTTTCATCAATACACGTAATACACGCTTCAGTGATATTAAACATTTTGTTTATTATAAATTTCGCATACCTCATTTATCTCATATGAACTAACTTGGCACTTGGTATGCGATTTTTAATACACAGATAATAAATGATAACGGTCGTTTAGAAGAAACAATTGTACTTCACCAACAAATGTTGCGATACATCAAACCATATTTTACATTCAAATAATAAATTATTGAATGAACTGGTGTTTCTAATCATTATGTAAATCACGTTTGCTTATTTAAGATAACTGACAATCCTCTTGTTTTTCATCACTCGTTCAATGATTCAAAACTACCATCCGTGTCAAATTCGAGCGCGTCTCAATCTTTCATGAAATTTATTAAAACAAGACGGTGGACTGACTAACGAGTGTCGAACCGCAATTTTTTTAAATAGACATTAAAAATTAATTGTTTTTGTTTAGAAAACCTATTGATATTTTATCAGAAACGATCCATGACGAATATATTAATGTAGCCGTAATAGAAAGGTACCGAACTGAATCGAATGGTTTTCATTAATTCAGATTCTATTTCTTCGATCAAACATAACTTCAGCATTTTATTATTTCTATTAAATGTGGTCCCATGATGCAGAAAATATAGGCCATTTTTGTTCTCAAAGAAAAATTTTATTAACCAACTTACTCCGTTGTCATCATGACAAACAGAAATACAAGAGCCGTTAATAAATAATGATTCACTTTTTTATTAACATGAGAAAATTAACAGACTAAAAACAAATAAAGAAATAGAAAAATTATTATTTAATTTTAAAAAAATTACAAAAATTACAAAAATTATCATTTAAATAAAACGAATATTAAAGGATTTATTAATGGGAGGATCTAGTCCAGATGAAGCCATTTAACTTAACACAGAAATGAAGCAACCTAGATCTCTACACGACACTATTTTGCTGTGGAAAAAGCGACATCGGAAATACAGCTTCCTTGCGATGTTCACTATACCGCATCATAAACGCGACCGCCTCTGAAAGTTAGCTTTGCCAAATTAAGAATAGCAAGTTAAGAAGATAATTCCACTAAGCATCTGTAACAAGATCGCCACTGAACACCACTCGATGATATATCGCGCAAGGTTTCCAACCACGAAATATGATGCACACGTAACCCATCCTGGCAGACGAGTGGTTCCTATACTACCCAATTTATATGTAGTTGACTTTAGCTGCTTCTAGCATATCTTTGATCCCTGTTCTTTGCGCCAATCTTGCTCAAGCTGGAGAATAAAGCTTTACTGGGAAAGCAAATTGAAGTCATACGTTAAATACGATAGAACCAGTGCATCTAATGGAACCTTATTTGTTTTTCTAATAAGGAGCACATTTTGGCTTATCCAAAACTACAATTACGAATGCTAGCGATGCTTAATCGTTGGTAGTAACTTTTTAGCATTGTGTTCTTCAAACGGCGGCGAGCAAGAACTTATAAGCGCACGAAATCTTCGAATTTATAGGCCCCAGTTTCACTAGCGTTTAATCAGACCACACGTAAAGATGCATTGCAAACACGAACTTTGAGGTAATTGCACTTCTCCATAAATGGAAAAGGTTGAATAAAAATAACCTAGCTTCCGCAGTTCTCATAACCGATCGGAGTTACTTAAACAGCTACAATGATATGTAAATCTATCAACTGCATCTAGATCGTCACTCTGCAGCGGGACAGTTGCAATGAGTTGTGGGTGATCTTGTTGAAGTGAATTAAGTTTAAAAAGTGAGAATTTCATACCGAAAGATGTAACAAAGACTGCAGGTGCCTGATTAGAACCTCGGTTGACGAATAGTAGTACAATATCGTCTTCATAGTCTAGATCGACTAATCTAACGTCGAAGAGAACTTTGACGCCCAATTCCTGAAATTATGGCATACTATTCAACTGATAGTAGTAAAATTATGTGATAAATTAACGCAAACAAATGTGTTTGAGTAAAAAGCGCGTACAGTGTTTATAAATTTAGTTGGCTTGCTGCTTTAAGACAAAATACCGAATAGGAAATTATGGTCCATTCAGGTAAATAAACCATTAACTTCTAGAAAACGGCTATTGTGGGACGGCGATATAAATATCGCTCCTCAAGAACTTGCCTTAAGGTAAAAATATTATCTAAATAATTTGGTTCTGGCTGGAATACGGCAATTTCTACTCTAGTATGTGATTTTCGAAAAGCGCTCAGATGTTGAATGTTAATCAAAGCAAATATACTAGGTACGACTGGAGCCTATCACACAAATTACGATAGACTTTCTTAACATTTCAATGATGGGTGACTGACTTAAAGCAGTAGACACGGTCTCCTCACTCCACATAATACAAATGAGATAAATGCAGGCCCCAAAAATTTTATCGCTAACATCTTTAAATTAACACCAACAGTTTCACAAAGATCTGATTAATCACAATTTACATTTCCTTTTTGTCTTCGATCGGGTTGAGTTTGTATTCGTCCCAATGGAAATGCGGTTCTATCACGTATTTGTGATAGATTCCTAGTGGGTATGGCTTTTATTCAAGGTTTTCTTACTTTTAGAAGGTTTGCCAGCCAAGGATGGTTTGTGCTACCCTCCCAGGTGACAGCGACCAAAGCTTCCTTCAACAACAGAAACTTGTCCTTGGTGACCGGCACGCTTGCTCTCATTACGCCATTACCAATTTAAAATTAAGTTTTACTGCGTCGTTAAATCGTATTCGAAGCTTCACATGAAATGGGATGAAGTCTGTGTCACACTAGATCCGGCAAATTTCATACAACATTTACCGAGCTAAATAACATGAGACCGGAAATTTCTATGGCTAAGTGCGTGTATAATGCGAGTTTTCAGATTTTAATCATTTCTTGATCTTAGACTTGTATAAAATGTCCTATCTGGCATAATCACCAATTTATTTTTTTAAATAAAAAACGAAAGTAAATTATATGTGAAGTCTAAAACTTGTTTCAAACTAGCGCCTTCTCATTAATGTAAATCTTCACTGTTGCGTCATTATATTTTGCACTATTCAAGATTAAAGTACTTTGAATCTGCATTCGTGAATTTGTAATAGATTCCACTGTACACAAGTTATCGTATCTAACCAAAATCTCTTCATGAACAAAATATCCATCCATTTCACAGTGAACAAATATGGCTATACGACCATTGTAATTTAAATCAATTTGCATTAATATTGCAATTGTTTGTATACAAAATCTCCAAAGGTTCCAATCAGGTACGTTTGCACCGCTTGATAGTCAGTATATATAAGTAATTAAAATGTAATGTAACTTTTGGCGATTATTTATTTTGTAAATTTCAGCAAATGAATGTCTTCAAAATTTCTGTAGAAATTGTATTGTGTTTTAAAGTACAATAATGTGTTGAATTCTATATAAATCATGTTACTTGCATAAATTTGTTCACTTAATAAAACTCCAATCCCACTTTTTTATTGTATCTATCGTACACTATAGTAATCGTAACGCCAGCTAACGGACGAAAGAGTCTTTACCTAAGTAACTGATTATATAAATCAAGTTGGCGAGCTTGAGATAAACACCAATACACATATAAATAGCTAGTAGTATGGCATCGAAAAGTTTTCATCACGTGGAACCTAATTGACGTCTATTTTGATCTAACGATCTAAGGCAACTCATCCAAAAGACCGATCTCGTCCTTATTGGGAACTCTTCAATTACTGTCCAGACTTTGCGGCAGACGGGACTCGAATTGAGGCACATACGCTTCGGAATGTGAGGAATTAAAACTGTGCCACACGTGACGCATACAATATAAAATTATATACCATATGCCAACTTGTGGTTAGTTAGAATTTCTCTCAAGTGAAATCTAATTCGCATCTCTTTTGAAAGAAAGTTCTCGTTAGCCAACCCCGATCCGTCCTTAAAGCACATATATTATACCACCTGTGTAATTTACATCGATTTGAATTTGTTATGACAGATTTTAATTTTACACGTTGTCAGTATAAACAAACTAATGCATAAAAGAGCAACATCTCTCATCAAGTAGATTAGTTTCGTCCTTATACACTCTTTGTTGCAGAGAACTAATATATATGCAACTTTGCATTAGGTGTTGCGTATCTAGTATCAAATTAGTTATAATTGTTCAGGAAGGGTAAACAGAAATCAGTAAGAACAATAGGTGTAACCAGAATTAAGTTCTAAGTTAGAGGCTACAACCGGAGATCATGGGCTTCTGAGTCTTGCAAACATACACTACACAGGCAATTTTAATTTATATATATCATTTTTTAGTTTTTTGTTAGCGTTTTTTAATGTGAAGCCCATTTGCATTCTCTTTTTGCCTAAAGTTCTAACCAGCCAAATCATATTGCTTTTAAGTATCACGGACAGGATTTTGATTAGCTACATATTGATAGTATAAATTAAGCATTTCATATAGCGGCAAAAGAATTCATCACGTAGACAAATTTCGTCGTTATTGCGAACTGGTCAGTTATTTGGCAGAATTTTCCTCGACCGGGCTCGAACTGGGGAATATTGGTTTCTAAGCCTAGAACGTATCCGAAGTACCATCACTGCTGCACATTAAACGTAATTTTCAGTTACATACCAATTTATGGATTTGGTAAGCTTATTCTTCGGGTGGACCCTATTTGGTATCAAATTTGACCTTAAGGTCAAACTATTCACATCTGACCTGTCATTAGAGGGCAGGACCCTTGCCACCAGAAAATGTGATACGGATTAACCGATTTTATGACATAACTTTTATTATATATTATTTTCAGTATCAACTATTCAATGTATAATATTACGACCGGGTCTAGAACCAAGCCAAATTTGTTTCTGAGTCTAATACCTATACACCAAGCCATTTTTGCCGCACCATGATAAAACTTATCTTTTGGTTTAGACTTTCCTAGAAATGGAGCCTATTTGTCATCTCTTTCGAACTCAAGTTCTAACTAGCCACTTCTGATCTATTAATTGAGAGCATATAACACACCAGTTAGATACTTTTTGTTGCGGAAACATAATTTATATGCAATTGTATATTAGGTGTTGCGTACCTAGTAACACATTAAATCAAATATGACCAGTAGGATAAACCAAAGTCTGGAGGAACGGAAGTAATTATCTTATGTACACATTCATTTCGTACTTACAGACAACTTATAAATATCTATTGAATTTACGCGGGATGTCAGCCTCATATTCTGCAATGTCGCGTTTTGCGTACGTGGGTTGTAGCTTTGCACCAACAGTTTCACAAAGATCCTATTGATCCCAATTTCCCTGTCCGTATCTGTTTTTTCTTCGATCGAGCTGGGTGTGTATTCGTCCCTTTCTTCCGAAGGCTTCAACATCATTCATAACAACCAAAGATTGGATAGAAACGCATTTCCAGTGGTTCGTATGAACGATGTTGAAGCCTTCCGAATAAAGGGGCGAATATACACCCAGCCCGATGGAGGACAAAACAGATACGAACATGGAAATTGTGATCAATCGGCTCTTTGTGAAACTGTTGATGCAAAACTACAGCCCGCGTACGCAAAACGCGGCATTGCAGACAACTTATCAGTAGATTCGAGTATTTCGCCTTATACCCAATATATATATTTGGTCAATAAATGTGTGACGGTTGAACGTTAAATCTCCTACAAAAATATGTGTTCAAGCAGTTACGTAATCAACTTCATATAACAACGTCGGCAAAGCGAATTTAAAGTCAACTTGCTGCTTAGAATAATTAAAGCGTAACTCTAAGGCGCACCAAAAGCGTGCCTAGTGAAAATTAGTTCAATCAGAAGTATATACCAAATTGAGCATGTAGAAAAAGATATAATTTCATATACACATGCATTTGTGCTTCCTGGTGACTCAGTAAGAGGAGTCCGTACTATGCCATTTACCCACTATATATTAAGATATATATTGGCTTTCGTGTTTCAATAATATTCATATAGGCCCTAATTACGTCCGTATATGTGACTTACGGTACTTTTCGTAAATTTTACAACCGGTTAGACACAATACGATTGGTATTTGTCTCAATCGGGTAAACTTGATTTAAATGATACCTCACGTTGATTTATTTCTGGCAAATTATGCATTTATTTTTTCATTAGAATGCTATGACTGTGTATAATTATTATTGTAAACACCATTTCCAATTTTATATATTGTTGGATTTTATTGTAAAGATAATTGTTTCTGCCGCCGAATTTCGCCAAACATATGTTGCAATGGCTTAATCTTCAACCATTTAAAAAATTGCTCTGTTAATTACTGCATGTCTATTCAAATAATTAGGTCAAACGGCAACGAAATTGGCAATATGGCACGTAACAGGAGAGCTTTAGCGTGATGAAGTGGAGAATAATACCACTTTGTTTTTCATCTCTCTTCAACATTCTGTTTTTTACGTTTTCATTACATGTTTCATAGACTTTTTATTCAAATTTGATATCTTCGTTGCCAAAAGTTATAATGGACATCATTTCTAATTTTTATAAAAGTTGGAAGCGCTTTCTTTACTTAAATGAATCGTAAGATTACATACTATACATTAGAGTTTGTTCAAAGTTTTCGAAACTATAAATAATCAGGTGTTAATATTACTATTTTCTGTTAAAACCACGGTTATCGCTAGAAATAATTGAGAATACGGATTTTGACAAAAACTACTCAAGTTATAGTAGAGTTCCCATGTGTAAATGGTGAAGGAAATTTTTTAAGTGTATCTTGCAAAAAATAGTGTATTCAAACATCAGAATTATGGTATTAAAATCAAGTCTACGAGTTTTAAACGAAGTTAAATAACTCAAAAGTACAAATCAAAGATCCCGCCAATAACGCATTCTGGTGCGTATCGATATTTCATCATTCATCATTAAGGCATGATGGAAAACATACTAGCAGAAATCAAAAAATAATTAAATTACACGCACACATTGTACATGTCTAGAATGTGGACCGCACAGTTTCGTTGTCGTCAAAATCCTGACTTTTTGCCGGGTACCCTTCATTTATATTTAGTAATCATTTAAGATATGGTTTATCACGAGGGTGGTGATAGAAATTGCCTAAATCTTGTCCGCAGAATTGAACTTAACGAATCATCGTTGCTTAGTTTTTTGACGAGCACTGATGGTAATTGAGGAAGTTCGTAATTGCGATACACCATTCAAATGACGGTAAATGTGCGATTTTGTGTTACTGTATAATGTAGAAAAGGCAAATCATCTAGCAGACCGATTTCGTCCTTATTGGGAACTCATAATGTACTGCCTAGAATTTTCTGCAAACAGTGCTCGAAACTGGGCACGTCCGCTTCGGAATCTCTTGCTCTAACCACTGAGCCATCCTGCCGCATTTAAATTACGCAACTTTAATTCGTATAAATTTGCACCGGTTCAAGCCCTGTCCACGGAAAAATTCTGGACTGTACTTGAAGAGTTCTAAATAACTGCTAAACCGGTTTACTGGATGAATTTTCTCTTTTTTACTATACAATTCTCAGTTTATACTGATAAATGTATGCGCATAATGGAACAGGTGTATTTATTAAGATCGCAACCTTGATCTAAACAATTGTTATCACCGTCCGCGCAACGTATGCCATTTAATTATAGTTGAATAACTATTATATTCAACTGCTGAAAATTATATAATTGGTGCTTAACTTAATATTTTATTTAGCATGACCATATACCTACCACCTGGCGAGTAGTAAGGGTCAAATTAGATACCGCTGTTGTCTTTCTAAAAAACATTAAATTATATCCTTTCTAAATATATTGAAAATAGCTTATTCAATAAGTATTTATGGAACCATATTTCACGACAGATTATAAATTTAACGCTAAACGAAGTACTGAAGTCATGAATTATTACTATGATCGGCCAGATCCAAAATATTTAAATAATTAAGTATCATTAGTGTTATAACATATTTCATTAAGTATGTTAATTAAATCAAGGCTAATGTTTCAAATTATACATTCGGAGGCATGATACTAGTTGGTTAAAATCGATATTCGAAATATCTCTATACCTGAGATGATTTTTATATCATAGCATTAATGAAGTAATTCGTACAGTAGGTTAAATTTTAAAAAATAATGTGGACGCTGTAGTAAACATTTGTAAAAGTCAGGAAAAATATGAATCTAAGACGAATATAGTGTTAGAAAATAAACAGATAAAATTTATAAACAAAATAAAGAAAGGTAGACGATTATAGGTTAAACGAAATTTTGGATCCAGAATATTGTACAAAATTGGTAAATTTAAAAATATAGGAATTAACAGATTAGATTTATTTAAAGTAGATGTATAGACTATAAACTAGACGGATTCAAAGATAGATAACAAAATTAGCATTGCAATAATGGTTATATATATATATATATATATATATATATATATATATATATCCGGTCATCCTATCCTAAATATGTGTTGTAACCAGTATCTACAGCCCCTATTCTGGATACGTTAATAGTTTCAGTCATCTCATTCCAAATGTATAATTTTCGTATATATTTTTTTTTCAGCATAAACTAACTTTGTGTCAGATAACGACGAAATTAATCTAGAAAACTGGTTTTGCCTCATTGCGAATTCGTCATTTACTATCCAGAATTTGCGACGTACGGGACTCAAACCGCGCCACATTTCCTTCGGTCCCAGAGAATTAATCCACTCCGCCTTCTGTACCGCATACTACACGCAATTTGGTGTCAGGTTTTAACTAATGTTTCTGGTTAGACTTCTCTGCATATGGAACCCATTTGGCATATCTTAATACATGAAGTTCTAAACAATGTTCTAATTGAAGGCTAAATAATATGGCACAAAATTTCATTTAGTTTGCGACACGGGTGGCTCAGTGGTTATACTATCCGACTCCGAAGCAGATGCGTCCTGTTCGAGTCTTGCCTGCGACAAACTCTACACGAAGCTTGAAAAATTCCCAAAAAGGGTAAAACCTGTCTACTGGGTGAATTTCTTTTGTTGATTTTTATAAATTATTATTTGCAATGCAAAAATACATATTATAACAATCCTGCTATTAGACTTCTCTAATATATATATATATATATATATATATATATATATATATATATATATATATATAGAAAGGTATATAGGCAAACGAGCATAATTAAGAGTTAGAGAAATGGGAATGTAGATAAATAAATAGTTTTATTGTTTGACACATATATAGATATATTGACAAATAAATACCCAAATGGATAAATTGGAATTCTGATATTGACGTAGTTAACTTGTCAGGTAGACGGACAAACATGTAGATTTGTAGGCAGTAAATTCAATGAAATTACACAAAAAATATATATAGAAAGAAAGATAGGTACATAGATATTTGTATATAGAGATAAGTAGATTGAGATATGGAATGTTAGCTAGACATATAGATAAAAATACGCCGGATAAATAGATTTGATAAATAGATTTATCACAAGATAAGTAGATAGTAGACAGATACATAAATGGATTGATAGATAGAAAGATATATTTATATTTATAGATGGGTAGACAGATATATATATATATAGGAAGATTTAAAGAAATAAATACTGAAATATAAAGATAAATTGAGAGATGGATATGTAATTAGAAATATGGATAGTTAGATATATTGATATATAGATAAATAGAAATTTAAGTATATATAAAATTAGATACATATATATATATATATATATATGTATACAGGTAGATAGACTAACGATAGATGAATTGATAGATAGATAATAAATATTCTACTATATTGATTGATTGTTAGTTCATTGGAATTATGGATATGTTCACAGAGACATTCATATTTATGGACAATTTTTTCAGTAGATAGATGGAAAGAGAATTGTTTTGGAGTTTTCATCTTTGATGACGTTTCTTTCTTCACGTAGATACTTATATTTTTTGTCACGTACGCCGAGCATTGCTGTGAAGTAAAAAAACTAAATAGATTACCTCTTGAGATGCTCATACTCTAATGAATTCGCCTTGAGTGTCTTAGTACTTTGCACTGTCGTTCTTGTGGTTCGGTCTATTTGTGCGTCTGATTGTGATGTACACGAATGCTCAAATATTTCATTTTTTCATTATAATTTTCTAACGGCTATTTTTGTTGACATACTTAAAATGAAAGGCTTTTTGTTAAATGAGATATGTCCTCAAATAAACGCGTGTAATTGCTCAACCTGTTGCTAAACTTATTACTGTAGTCTGCCAATCTTCACATTCAAATGAAATAACATTATTTTCCAATCATTTAATAATTACTCAAGTTTCGATAACAAACATTTAAAGCAAGTCCTATTATAAAGGTTGCGATCTTGATATAAACACCTGACCCATTAAGTACACACATTTGTCAGTATAAACTAAGAATTGTATAGTGTAGAAAAGTCAATTCATCCAGTGACCGGTTTCGTCCTTATCGGGAACTCATCATGTTTTGTCCAGAATTTGCCGCTGACAGGGCTCGAAACAGGGAACTTCTGTTTCGGGATCTGGTGCTCTAACCACTGAGCCACCCTGCCACATACTACACACAATTTTCAGTTATATACTAACTAATATTACTTTGTTTGAATTTTTTTCTTTTAGGTGCATCTCATATGGCATCTATTTAGACCCAAAGTTCCAACTAACCATACCTAATCTGTCATTATAGAACAGAAACACGACTACATGGGAAAGTAGTATAGAAATTAAAATTTATATAATTAAACGAATATTGGTTGCGTGGGCGGTATTACCAAATTTGCGATCTTGAAATAAACACCTAATCCATTAATTACTTACATATGTCAGTATAAACTAAGAATTATATATGTAACAGTTAAATAATGTTTGTTGCGGAGAGCTAATATATATGCAAGTATGTATTAGGTTTTGCGAACCTAGTAACAAATTAGTTCAGTTTTGAACAGAAGGATAAACCAAAGGCAGCATGAACGGAAAGTATAATCTCATGCACATTCGTTTCGTGCTTACTGGCGACTCATCAGTAGGAGCCGGTATTACGCCCTTTAATCACTATATATTTTGGTCAAGAATGTGGGATTGTATAGTCCTATTATCCCACATTTCTCACCCAAATATGTAGTGGTTAAAGGGCGTAATACCGGCTCCTACTGATGAGTCGCCAGTAAGCACGAAACGAATGTGCATGAGATTATACTTACCGTTCATGCTGCCTTTGGTTTATCCTTCTGGTCACAACTGAACTAATTTGTTACTAGGTTCGCAACACCTAATACATACTTACTAAGATTTATATAGTTTAGAAAAGGCAAATTATCCAGTAGATCGGTTTCGTCCTTATTGACAACTTATTATGTACTGGCCCATCACGTACTGTTGTCACCGCCCACGCAAACAATGCTCGTTTGATGAGTTCCCAATAAGGACGACATCTGTCTATTGGATGAACTGCATTTTCTAAACTATACAGCTTTTAGGTTATAAGGACAATTGTATGTACATAATTGGTCCGGTGTTTATATCAAGATCCCAAACTTGATTACAGTAACCGTTATCAATGCCCGTGCAACCGATATTCGTTTAATTATATAGTTTTTCGTTTTAATACCACTTACCCATGTAGTGTGGTTTGTGTTCAATAATGAGAGACTGTGGATAGTTAGTTGGAACTTTGGGTCTAAATTGATGTCGTATGAGCTCCCTCTAAAAGAAGAAAGTTCAAGCAAATAACATTAGTTAGTATATAACTGAAAATTGTATGTAATGTCCGGCAGGTTCGCCCGGTGGTTAGAACAGCAGATTCCGAAGCAAACGTGACCAGTTTCGAGTCCTGTCGACGGCAAATTCTAGCCAATACGTGTTGAGTTCCCAATAAGTATGAAACCAGTGTACTGAATTTATTGTCTTTTCTACATTATAAAATACCTAGTTCATACTGACAAATGTATGTACATAATGTGACAGATGTTTATATCAAGATCGCAAACTTGATTAAAATTCATTTTTTTGGTTGCAATATGATTAATATGCAACACAAGAAATACTGCAAATTTACATTGTTACTTTGGTGCAGATTGTAGCACATTCACCGGTTGAAAAGTAAGCAAAATCATTTAAACATTTTAATTATACGAAAATGTTGGTATATTTCATTTTTTTTCCTTTTTATTAATATGTAGTCTATCACCTAAACTATTAAGTTGGTATGATTTGTAGCATAATTTAATTTACCTTAAAGGCAATACAATGTCGTTATCTATTTAGAGTATCTACTATTTTCCTTAGTGTTTAGTAGATTTGCACTATCATTTGCACAAAGATCCGATTGATCCACATTTACAAGTGCGTGTTTAGTTCGTCTCAGTGGTGGCTGGCAGCTAATTCGTCCCCATCACCGCTGGAAATGACGAACGATCTAAACTTCGAAGATTAAGTCATGCCTAAGTTCCAGGGGTTAGTACCGATGATGCGGCGGCCTTCGGAGGAAAGGAACGAATCAGCATACAGCCACCACAAAGACGAACTCAATGCGTACATGCAACTAGTGATCAATCTGATCATATATTGAATTGATGGTGCAAATATACTACCCACGAAATCAAACCGTGGATACAGTAAATGGGATGATCGCACTGCGCAACTCAATACAAAGAAGTTATTTACCTATTTACGTAACGCGTTTATAGTTTTTAAATCTCGTTGTGATTTGCTTTGTGCAAAGAGAATGCCACTTCCGTTTTCCATGGTGTATATATATTGAGTTATTACTATTATTATATGATATATCATATATATATAGGACTGCTCAGTAGTTGTTATGTTGTTTGACGACTGGTTAAATACAATGGGATTGGTGCTTTACTTCAAGCTAGCAAACCGGATTTCAAAATTGTTACCACCACTCGCGCAATCAATTATTGTTTAATTGTATTATATATAGAACATTATGCCGACCAAATCTCCAACAATCTATGCAAAAATATATAGTAGGCTTGAGGCCTAACGTCGACTACCAATGTTGAGTCCCAGGAAAGCATAGAAGGCATGCATACATGAGATTATCCCTTTCGTTCACGCTGAAAATATTAGATCGTCCAGTTTCCTCAATTAACTGTTAAATACTGTTTGTTGCGGAGGACTAATATCAGTTAATATATCTATATACATATATGTATACATAGGTATACGTGTATGTACATATATATACATACATATAGTTCATATATATCAGTTACTAACACACAGCCTTAGTGTTAGTATCCTTTACAGGCTCAGTATATATATATATATGGATATATATATAGGTATATATATATATATATATAATATGGTGTAAGTTAGCGTTGAAGTCGCATTGTCGAAGACATCATGCGATGTTAGCTTCTCTATTGCAGAGTGTACACATTCGTCTAGCAGATTGTACCGTCCTATTATTCCACATTCTTCGACCAAATATATAGTGGTTAAAGGGCGTAATACCGGCTCCTACTGATGAGTCGCCAGTAAGCACGAAACGAATGTGCATGAGATTATACTTTCCGTTAATGCTGTCTTTGGTCTATCCTTCTGGTCACAACTGAACTAATTTGTTACTAGGTTCGCAACACCTAATACACACTTCCTAAATTAACTACAATTTTTGTCTCAAAGCATAAATTTATTATCTAAACCTTGTTTTATTTTTCATTAGGAAAAAATGTTTTTAGTATTATAAAATTCGAGGTTGCGAAGTTGATATAAACACAGATCCCATTATATAATCATTCGTCCGTGTAACCTAAGCATTGTATGTTGCCGGTTTCGTCATTATTAAGAACTCGTCATGTATTATCCAGAAAGTTTCGTCGAAAGGACCCGACACTAGGCCTGTTTGTTTCGGAGACTACGA
The DNA here is from genome assembly GCA_029291075.1 of Eudiplozoon nipponicum. NCBI lineage: Eukaryota > Metazoa > Platyhelminthes > Monogenea > Mazocraeidea > Diplozoidae > Eudiplozoon > Eudiplozoon nipponicum. Next base: position 60,267 of record JAQBSW010000108.1, read on the forward strand.
CTTTATTCATTGCGCCATCCTGTAGCATAATATAAACAATTTTCATTAAGATAGTAACTCACGTTTTCGGCTAGCTTTTCCTACCTGTAGAGTTTATATACCATCTCATCAAAGCTAAATTTCCAACTAACCCTCTCAATCTGTCATTATAGGACATACTCAAGCTACCTGTGAAAGTGGTATTGAATTAAAGATCTATGAAATAATGCTGTACATTAATTGAAAAGTTCTCAATAAGCACGGAAACGGTCTTTCCAAATTAAACAATGCTTATTTTATACTGACAAACTTGTGTATAATGCGATTGGTTTTTATATCAAGCTCGCAAAATTTATTTAAATAACTATTATCACCATCCACACAATTAGCTATTGTTAAAATCATTTTTAATAGCCAGAATATCCAGCAGTATTTCCCCTTGTCAGATTGTTTGATATTATTTGCGTTAAAATATTTTCGTGTAAATGGTTGAATATTCGATTAACCATGCAAACTAACAAAAATGAGTCAGCAATGCTGAGTTCTCTTGATGTTTTTGGATCCAAATTTAAGTGCTCTATGGTAGACCAGTGTAAAAGGCTCATTTGATTTTAATAACTCAGTTACGTTTTACGTATGCTTACAAACCAACTGCCTAGTCGGAAGCTATTTCCTCTACCGTTACCACATTATGCTAAATTATTCAAATTTACAATTGCACCCGAAGGCCAGGAGACATCTGCCAGAAAATCGATCCTGGTATTACAAATTGACAAGCCGTTCCTCCTGTTAAAATTTGTAATTTATTTTTGGTGACACGACAGCCGCCAAATTCATGCGCTCCTTACATAGTATGAACCTCATTCAAGATTTGATGATGAACAAATATTTATCCACTAATTAGAGCTCTGTTTACTTTGTCAATTTTGTCTTAACACGGCACAACTTGGTAAAGTTACACTTTCTAAGAAAAAGTCTTTAAGAATAAATTTAGATATGGCTGTTGTAAATTTCTGAGTTTCCAACACTTATTTATAATTGCTTTGTTCGTGCTAAAGAAATAAATTGGAGATCGGTGCGGCTATTAGCGAAATCCTGTCAATATACGTATATGTCTGTAGATGCTTTAATGGTAATAACACTGTTGCTATTATTATTATTATTATTATTATTACTAGTAGTAAAAAATTTAATAGTACTAATAATATAAATACGTTAACGGGCAAAATGATAGGCATATCCTGTTTAAATATGTTAACCACAAATAATATTCACAGCGAAAATGGAGGCTACAAAGCGCTGGCACTTCGTCTCATAATAGACGCGTTTAATTGGTCTCGGTTTAAAAGGACAAAAAGCCTTAGCAGCAACAGCAATTACAGCTTAAGACACCAACAGAAGCGGACTAGGATGCCTAATAATTTATATGATAATTCGCTTCAATCGCACGCACACCACACATTTGTCCACCCACTTTCCATTTTTTCACCTTCACAACTTGAAATATTTGAAGTCTCTTACCTCTGTGATTTGATACTGGTTGGTATGGAATGAATAACTGTATTTTGCACACATGTTTGTGCCGCACGGGCAATTTAAAATACTAGTAAATTATTATATGCATATATATAAGATTGTAGTTAAAAAATTTATATAGTATATATATATATATATATATGATATATGTATGATATGCATGTATGGATGTATGTCTTCATCGGATTTATAAATAACTGGACGAATAGGAATTTAATAGATATGTGGTTTGGCAATATGAGAGATTTTTAGAGACAGCATGTAAAGGAAGCAAACACGAAAAAAATCACACCTAAATTTAACTTTTAAATAGTTTAAAAAAATAAACCAGGTGCCTATCTTGTTTAGTATTTGGTCGTGTATGCTTATAAATGCAAGAAATGTTTACTTCCTTAACAAGTACCATGGCAATTATGCACACCAAAATTTACATATATGTATATAGTATTATTATATTATTATAGAGATATATAATATATTATTATTATATATAATAAGCTAGTATATATATATAGGTGTATTGTGTGGCTTAAATATAATGAGGTTTCTGGATTTGTCGTTTAGAGATTGTTGGAATAAATTATAGAAAAACTGAAAGTGATGCAACTCAGTATAAGCAGAGTTGTAAATGCACGTGGCCACCTTGTAAATGCGATACGATGAACCAAATATGCAGCAAATTCGCTAGATCAAATCAGACCGGAAATCCTGTCTAATGTCGGTGACTTGCAACAAAAAGATTATAGTCAGATGCTAACATAGGCACTGCAAAGGTCATCCTGTGGATTTTGAAGTTATTCAAACAATACGCATGTGCTTTTAAATTCAACGATCATTGAATGCGCAGACAGTGATAACAATTATTTAAATCCAGTTTGCGAGATTTATATATAACATCAATTCCATTTACATTTGTCAGTATGAGCTAAGCATTGTATAATGTAACGTAGGTAATTCACCCAGTAGACCGGTTTCGTCTTTATTGGGAATACTTCTAGAACTGTACAAAATATACCGCGGACAGGGCTCGAGTCGATGATTCACTGAGCCACTCCACCGCAGGCTATACACAACTATCAATGATACACAATCCCATGTTTTTGGTTGGACTTGCTTTCTATTATAACCCATTGGGCATCTCTATAAAACTCAAGTTACAACTAGCCACTCCAAATCTGCCATTATATAATAGACGCCACGCTACCTGAGAAGGTGGTTCTTAATTGAATATTTACATAATTAAACAATAATTGACTGCACCGGCAGTGGTAACAATTATTTAAATAAAATTTTCGATATTTATATCAGCACCAAACCCATTATATCTACATTTGTCAATATAAACAAAGCTTCGTGTAATTTAGCAAAGGAGATTCATCCAGTAGACCAGTCATCTCCACTTCTTCAGTAATCCTCTTGTGCAAGAACCTTCCAGACCCAGTCGGGGACACTTTGCTTGAAAATCATGGCAGGTTCGCCTCTCGAGTCTATCGATTCTTAAACTAATCGAGCCAATCTCCAAGCCGCAGTGCTACCAAAATTTTCGAATGAAGGGTATGAATCCTATCCAGTTTGTAACTTTAGCTTGCCCTGTTCGTGGAATCGAGCATAGGTAACTCTTCTATATATTTAGCTCGCAATCGTGAGCTTTGAGGACATTTTACTTCATCGCCAAGCGACAATCAATGCTTGGTCGAATGAAATAAATGTTCGATTCAAAACCACTTACCCAGTTAGCGTGGTGTATTCTCTATAATAAGAAATCGGAGTGGCTAGTTGCAACTTTAGATCGAAAGAGATGTAAAAAGGGCTTCATTTGAAAGAACGGCAAACCAATAAATTTGAGTTAATGATTGAGGTCATAGACACTGAAGTAAAAATGACCAAGTTCCAGCTCTGAATAGTACTCGAAGAGTTCCAAATAAAAAAGATGAAGTCGAGGAATTGGTCTCTGATGATATTTATGTTATGTTTAGTTTATACCTGACAATTTCTCGCATACAATGTTATAGGTGTTTAGTATATCAGGTTTCCCTAAATATTGTTTTAAATGATAGCTGCTTTTAAAAATGTAACGGTGATGAAAATCAATATCTGAGAATAATGTATAGTATATATATATATATATAATCCTTACGAATTTTCATTGATTTCTTATTACACTGAATAGTTTTAATAATGAAAATGCGTTGAATAATCCGATAGTGACCAGTTCATTTCGAGAAGGTTTAGTACCTATAATTCCAATCTCTCAGTTATGTCAATTCTTGGTTTTCATTTAATAAATTGAGGAAATAATCGAAAATAGAGTGCATGGAATGGTGAAAATAGTTATTTAAACGAAGGATGTGTTCTTGAGTTAAATGTGACTGGTGTTTATATCAAGATCATAAACTTGATTTAAATTAATGGCGGATAACTAATCTGATGACAACTTTTTGTTGTTTTCTATTTGAAATTGTGGTACGATAGTTTGGTGTGTAACTGCGTCATGTTTATGCTGAGATTTTTGTGTAGTTTGGCGAAAGTAGTTTGATTTGGAATATATGCGCTGAAATATGCGGATTTTCCTGACAATTCCATATCATTTTTAATCAATTTCAGCTGTACATGTCTTTGGATTCTTTCGATAATTTGCAATTTAGTACGTCCAATATATACTCTACCAAATGCACATGTTAATTTGTAAACTATGGAGGATTTAAACAAAATTGTCAATTCATTCTTGGCACATAACCTTGTGATTGTCTGTATGCTGAAGTTGAGATTAAACTTATCAGTTGGAAAATTTTGCATTAAAGCATGTTACTTAACCGCCGTGCAATGATTTAGGCTGCTATGTCGCCTCTGAATGGTAAGATTTAGCAGGAAACAGATTGTTGTTACCTTCTTTAGTACAATTCAGATGTGGTCTGATGATGATGGCTATAAGCTGCTGCGAATAATTAGTCACTAGAAAAAATTTTCACCACGTAGCCTAGCTCTTCCTTGATCTTGTTTATATTGCAGATCTTCTTGATTCAGTTCGGTAGATGCTTAATTAGGATTCTTTTGAGAGGAGGGGATTTAGGTTTACAACTTTTGTAATGGATTATTATAATCAAGGTTGCGATCTTGATATAAATACCTGACCCATTAAGTACATACATATGTCTGTGCACACTAAGAATTGTATAGTGTAGAAAAAGCAATTCATCCTGTAGACCGGTTTCGTCCTTATTCGGAACTCTACATGTACTTGCCAGAATTTGCCGCGGACAGGGCTCGAACCAGGGCACGTCTGCTTCGGAATCTGGTGTTCTATCCACTGAGCCACCCTGCGGGATACTACACTACACAAAATTTTCAGCTATATACTAACTAATGTAACTTGGTTAGTCTATTTTTCTGTAGGTCGAGCTCATATAGAATCCATTTAGACCCAAAGAGTCAACTAACCATCCACAATCTGTCTTTATTTTAACATACACCACTCTACATGAGAAGTGGTATTGAAATGTGTCTAATAAGACAGTTTCCTGTATTATTTAGTGGTTTTTCCGTGTTGCCCATTTGTGTGAATATGGAATCTCTTCTGATGGTGTGCTCGGAAATATAACTCTAACTGCATAAATAAATTCTTTAGTTAACTTTAAAATCGCAAGATTATATTCATCATACAATGAAGTTGCGCTGCTTAAGAAACCATTATACTACAAAGGAAGATTAAGAATATGAGGATTGTTTCCCGTGTTTATACTTTTTCTTTCGAAATATATGGATACTCATTTGTGAATGCCTATTTCAGCCGTACTCTCATCGCCCAAAAAATATGAATAATAAATAAAGCAAATGGTAAATGTCGTTTAATCGAGTTTATTTATACTTATAACTGGCCGATTTCATAAGAATTACATTAGATAAATATTGATAATAATTCTTTGAACCAAGTTAATATGCTTGAGATAAAAACCAGTCCAGTACAATCTAATCAGTCGCACTTCCATCTGTCAATATTTCCTCGAGCGGCGATGAACTGTCCTTAAGGTGTTTACCAGCTGATGTCTACAAGTTCCATCTTGAAGCATCAAAACTACAACCACTCATCCGAAACGCTACCACACATATCCGAGACATGTTGTTCACACTATCGTGATCATATTCTGTTTACTTGTGAGCACGAGAACCCTCAGGATAACTTATTTTTCTTACCATACGTATTGCTATTAAGACAGGAAAATGGCATTCTAAATGTAACCGAAAGCAGACCGAGAATAGACAGGGCATCTATTACCACGGTGTAATTCCATTTTCCCATAAGAGAAATATTCTACGCAGTTTATTCTATGGAATAAAGCTAATTTTTAGGACATGCACGATTTTCTTTCGTGGGAGGTAGATTTTCATCAGCATTTCCGCAAAAATCAGATTTATCCTCATTTGCAAGTACGCATTTAGTTCTCCTTCGTGATGGCAGGGTGTTGATTCGGCCCGTCACTCCGAAGACTAACCACTTGAAATAAAGTATGATTTAATCTTTGTTAAATCGCAATTTTTCGTTACCTAATTTCTTATACCTTCATTAGGCTTCCAGTCACACAAAGTACAATGCTGACAATACCAGATATAAGCAAATGATTAGAAGCCTGAGGATGGCACGGGGAATTAGGTACCGAATCGTTAGTGGTAATTCGAACTATGTGAATGTATCCGGAGTAAAGGGACGAATCAGCACTTAGCCATTACGAAGACCAACTCAATACGTACTTGAAAATGAGAATAAATCGGATCTTTATGGAACTGATAGTGAAAATCTAATACTTGTGGATACTATAAATGTGACAATCGCACCGCGCAATTCAATACAGCAGCGTTTACGAAACGAAAAATACATGTTTTGAAGAATTTCCGTGCCCAGAAATTAAAGAAAAAGCAGCTACCTCGACATGAAATGTGAACATTTACAGAAGAAGCAATGAAGCCGCACACACTCAAAAGAAGATATATGTTGGTATATCCTCTAAAAGGACCGCATCAGCTTAACTATTTTATCGAATAATTAAAAAGCAGTGATTTCTCGGTTGACTTTTGCGCAACTAATTTCTGTTTAGTAACAAAGACCCTGCTAGATATTAATTTAAAAGGTAAGCTCTCTACAGACGAAATGTCTAACACTGTAAATTTATGGAAGTGGCATAGCTTCACAGTGCGTCGCGTAGACCAGACTGGCCATGCACTAAGCAATCGAATTCAAGGAAATTTACGAAAAACACAACAGGTATAGGGAAGGATGATTCTGAAATAGTTAAACGCGTTTTATCTATTGCTCATGCTTTAAATAATGCAGATTTACGAATGGTTTCAAAAGTCAAAATAGAAGAGTTATACATAGCAAAAGCTGTTTTATGCAACATCCTTTACTTCAAAATCGCAATCTTGATTAAAGTAATTGTTATTACCGTTTGCGCAACCACTGTTCATTTAATTATATATATGTTCAGTTTAATACCACTTCCTCCATGTAGTGCGGTGTTTGTTCTATAATGACAGATTGGAGATGGTTAGTTGGAACTGTAGGCTTAGTCCATATAAAAGAACGGCTAAGCAAGAAACATCAGTTAGTATACAACTGAAAATTGTGTATAATGTATGACTGGATGGCCCAGTGGTTAGAGCGCCAGATTACGAAACAGACGTGCCCAGGTTCGAGCCCTGTCCGCGGCAAATTCTGGACAGTACGTGAAGAGGTCCTAATAAGGACGAAACCAGTCTACTGGATGAATTGCCTTTACGTCACTATATAATTCTTAGTTTATACTGACAATTGTATGTAAGCAAATGTCAGGTGTTTATATCAAGATCGCAAACATGCTTACAGTAATTAATTGCTTGAACGCCTTAAATGCGCATGTTATCTCACATAATCTTAAATTAATTTTATTTCGTACGAAATTTATCATTATCCTTGCAAGCAAAGCTATTTTTCTATTTAAATATTTCGACTTGTTAGGCTTATGTCTAGCTCCACTAACATCTTTGCTCGTATGAAATACTCCCGATTAAATGGTATTCATTTAATCGCTTGTTGCTATGGGTTTCACCTTTACTATTTCTATAAGGACGGACTAGAATCCGTACATTCACGTGTTCTTTACAAAAAAATGTAAGTAAAACAGTGCGGAAGCAAAAAATGAAAACTGAAATTCAAACAATGCGTAGGTTTAAATGTTGAATATGCAAAAAAAATCAGAGAAGCAAGTGGATTTTCTTAATATCAACCCATTGTTGAGGCTCTCGCTCGCTCTCTCCTCGCTCGCTCCTCGCTCTCCTCCTCCTCTTCTACAGACAATGATGGAAATATATACTTGTTTCTTCGTGTTTGTTGGTTTTTGTCTTCCTTTACCAAACATATTTATTGAACTTGAACGCACTTGTATGCAAATTGAAATGTGTGCTTGCCTCTTGCAACATAGCCGAATTGCACCTACCACTTTTGGTATTTTACATAATATTTTTAGCATAATTTTAATCGTGATACCAATTATAACTGGAGTCATTATATAAAAAACTGATGCATGCAGCTAATTACTTAATGAGAAATAACAATTCACAGTAAATATAAGCGTCACATTACCATATATTTTAGTTTCAATGAAACAATAGTAACAATAATACTAAATTGATTTACTATGATTAATAATAATATTACTATGTTTCCAATAGTAGTTTTAGTAATCGTGATATGAGGCGTAGTAGCGGTAGTATCATGAGTATTATTATTATTATTGTTATTATTATTATTATTATTATTATTATTAGTGGTAATAATATTGGTATAAGCATTAATTCTATTATTATTAGTAGTAGTAGTAGTCGTAGTAGCAGTAGTATTAGTAGTTGGATTAGTATTAGTATTCGTAGTGTTGATGATGGTGGTGGCAGTAGCTGACCCAATTTTAGTAGTCGCTCTATTAATATTCATATGAGTACTTAATTAAAAATATATATTAATTGTATAAGTAGTTATACTTGTTTTATTATTATTATCATTGGCAGTAGGTCAAACAGTTAAAATAAATGTGGTTGTAGTTTTAGAAGTAGAACAAATGACCATACATACTTACGACCATAGTAGTGGTTTTACTATAAGAATTTTAGCATTATTACTTACGTTTTCAATGCAAAGGACATTATTTTTATTATTATTATTATTATTATTATTATTATTATTATTATTATTATTATTATTATTATTTGTTTTAGTCTTGTAAATAGTAATATATGTGGCATCTTACTAATCATGTTAGTACTAATTTAAATAAATATTAACTTTAGCAGTTGTTGTTGTCGTTACTGTTATAATAGTAGTATTTGTAATAGTGGTAGTATCTGTGGAAATAGTATTAATATTAGTATCATCAGTGCGAAACAGGTAGTCAAAGATCTTTGTTTCAAATGACTTTCTTGTGCAATAGTTCTTGTTTTAGTGACTCTCCATCTGCTTAAGGCGGATCTAATAGTATTCTAGTGAATCAAATGCAAATGCATAGTTTTAGCTGGGAAGGAGTCGGCAACCCGGGAAATTTAGTTACCTGGACAACTTGTGCGTTTATTCTGTGCAGTTTCACAAAGTTTCTCAAAAATTAGTAAGCAGTAAGTGGCACACTGGGTCAGCCGTCTTCTGCACCAGGCCAATTATATTTCAATTTTACGTGCTTATTTCCGCCAAGCAGACTGAATGTCTGCTTAACTCTAGTCAAGTGCTTTCCCACATTTGGTGCAGGTTTATTGGCTAAACGTGCTTTATCGATGGACTGGAGATAAACACTAAATACGCTTAAGTGGTGAAACGTACATTCAGTTAATAGGAAAGTTCATTCTACAAGTCAACACAATCTAAAAAAGCACACCAGACTTATATTCAGGATCTTAGTCATAAAGGCACAAATATCTTCTAATGTGAACACATAATGGCATAGCCCCTTTGAAGCACCAATTATATAATGGTAAAAATCGAATTTTTAAATGATGAATCTCGTTGCGCAGTGCTGTCCTTCTTGTTGTGGATTTGACCGCATTTTTCTTGTGCGGGACAATTGATAGCACTCTTAGGTCGGTAAAATCTTGAATTTTGATCATTTTCAGGTGATGTAATTTTTGGCCTCAATTGATGGGTTCTCACTTGTCCCTTCTTTTTTAAGCCTTCCATCAGCTGATTGTCTGAAAATGACGTTGGAACAAGATTTTCCATTGTTCTTTATTCACATTATTCTAACGTGTATGCATTAAGCAGTATCATTTAAGTAAAGTTTATTTAGATTTGATAAACACTAACCATAACTTTCTATTCTCCAGTCAGCAGTGTAGCGAGAATACTGCCAGAGCTATTTTTTCGAGGTATTTTGGCTATCTGTGGTTAGTAACTAAGCGTGACAGACCACCCAATAACAGGATATTAAACGGCAACATTTTGAAAACCTAAACTGAAGCTCTTACTCTCAAATGTAACCTACTTATTTTGAATATCGTCGAAACAATTTCTAGTCAGTTTTTTTAAACAAATTTATATGAGTTATTTCAACAATCAAATGGGTAAAATGATGTAAGTTTGATTTTAAATTGGATTACGAGTTAACTAAATATTAAGATTCCTTATTTATAAAATGGTATTTAAAACCCTTAAGTCTATTCACGTAACGCGTCAAACTATGACATTAATTAGTTACTATTGAATAAAATAACGTAGTATTAAAGACATGCAAGTATGTATTAGGTTTTGCGAACCTAGTAACAAATTAGTTCAGTTGTGACCAGAAGGATAAACCAAAGGCAGCATGAACGGAAAGTATAATCTCATGCACATTCGTTTCGTGCTTACTGGCGACTCATCAGTAGGAGCCGGTATTACGCCCTTTAACCACTATATATTCGGTAGAAGAATGTGGAATAATAGGACGGTACAATCTCCTAGACGAATGTGTAAACCTGTAATAGTGAAGCTAACATAATCTGAAGTCAACGACAATACGACTTCAATGCTAACTCACGCTATATAATATATATACCGAGTCTGTAAAGGATACTAACACTATGGCTATTGTGTTAGTAACTGATACCTTTTTTGAAAACGATGAGTACCGGATACTAACACTATGGTTTCCGAGTCGGTACATGATACCAACCTGATGGATATAAATTTATGCTAAAGTTCACCCAAATTGAGAATTACAACAATTTCCGAACACCTGTTACTCCAGTTAAACCATACACTCTGGCCTTCATCGATATCAGTTATCACATTTCGCGGTAAGCATGACATCATTCAATTCAATATATTACAGTTAAATACTGTTTGTTGCGAAGAACTAATATATATGCAAGTATGTATTAGGTGTTGCGAACCTAGTAACAAATTAGTTCAGTTGTGACCAGAAGGATAAACCAAAGGCAGCATGAACGGAAAGTATAATCTCATGCACATTCGTTTCGTGCTTACTGGCGACTCATCAGTAGGAGCCGGTATTACGCCCTTTAACCACTATATATTCGGTAGAAGAATGTGGTATAATAGGACGGTACAATCTCCTAGACGAATGTGTAAACCTGTAATAGTGAAGCTAACATAATCTGCAGTAAGCACGAAACGAATGTGCATGAGATTATACTTTCCGTTCATGCTGCCTTTGGTTTATCCTTCTGGTCACAACTGAACTAATTTGTTACTAGGTTCGCAAAACCTAATACATACTTGCATATATATTAGTTCTTCGCAACAAACAGTATTTAACTGTAATATATTGAATTGAATGATGTCATGCTTACCGCGAAATGTGATAACTGATATCGATGAAGGCCAGAGTGTATGGTTTAACTGGAGTAACAGGTGTTCGGAAATTGTTGTAATTCTCAATTTGGGTGAACTTTAGCATAAATTTATATCCATCAGGTTGGTATCATGTACCGACTCGGAAACCATAGTGTTAGTATCCGGTACTCATCGATTTCAAAAAAGGTATCAGTTACTAACACAATGGCCATAGTGTTAGTATCCTTTACAGACTCGGTATATATATTATATAGTGTGAGTTAGCATTGAAGTCGTATTGTCGTTGACTTCAGATTATGTTAGCTTCACTATTACAGGTTTACACATTCGTCTAGGAGATTGTACCGTCCTATTATTCCACATTCTTCTACCAAATATATAGTGGTTAAAGGGCGTAATACCGGCTCCTACTGATGAGTCGCCATTAAGCACGAAACGAATGTGCATGAGATTATACTTTCCGTTCATGCTGCCTTTGGTTTATCCTTCTGGTCACAACTGAACTAATTTGTTACTAGGTTCGCAAAACCTAATACATACTTGCATATATATTAGTTCTTCGCAACAAACAGTATTTAACTGTAATATATTAAAGACATGTTTGTCAAAATAAAATAATTACTCCATTGCATAGTACGGGTTTATTATTAATTATTGTGCGTGTTCACATAATGTAAACGAATATATTATTAACGAGGCTTACCTTTGGAAATCATTTTGTGTATTTAAATTGCATTCGATACCCCTTATTTGGTTCCAGGTTATGCTAGATAATAGCTTGACGAACAGTGAAACCGATGTACAATTGAACAAAGCATTGCATATATGATTGCCATGAATAGTCATTTTATTTACCATTTTGCACAACGTAGCAAAACTAAATGAAAGTAATTTTACTATATTGTTCGATGGGTTAGATACAATATGTTTAGTGTTTGTCTCAAGCTAAATACAATTAAACAATAATTGATTGCGCTGGTGGTGGTAACAATTATTTCAATCAAGTTTGCGAGCTTGAAGTAAACACCAATCCCATTATATTTAACCAGTCGTCGTTAGTTTTATTATATTTTTCGACGACTGGTTAAGTACAATGGGATTTTTGTTTACTTCAGGCTTGTGAACTTGATTTAAAGAATCTGTCTCAAGCTCGCAAATTTAAAGATGAGTCTTTCTACTGCTTATGCTTATTGCGGATCTTCGAATGAAGCTTGTAGGTTGGTAAATTTTTAATTCATTCACATTTCTTGGTACACAGCTTGTCAGTTTGGATTATTGATGGGTTTGCACTAGCTCCGTCAATCTGAAGCCCGCCACCGCGAACTGTCCATCTAAAATGTTTTAGTTACGATTTAGCCGATTTTACGCTGACGTATCCGACAAATCTGCCGCTGGCCTAGCCGTATTTACTTTCGATATATTTTCCTTTTTAGACATCCATCTACGTGTCTCAATAGCAATACGTCAAAGAAAGACATTACAGTAACTGAATTTGATGGGCAATGTTGTTATAATCTTTAAGCATGACATTTTTTGGACCACTGGTGGTATATATATTACATTCGAGATGGTTACGGCAATTGGTTATTATCTAGCTTCAATAACATACTTAATCGCCTATAATCTGGATATAACAGAGGAGGAAAAGATAATTTCAACAGAGCAAACTTAAAAATTAAATGAACAGTGATTTTGTTAAATGAATGAAATTATTGGATTTAATATGTATACCAATAGTACTATTGAAACCACCACCACCACCGTTTTTTTATAATCAACGTTGCGATATTGATATGAGTATCTTACCCATTAATTACTTACATATGTCTGTATAAACTAAGAATTGTATAGTGTAGAAAAGGCAATTCATCCAGTAGATCGGTTTCGTCCTAATTGGGAACTGACTAACCGCCACCAACCACAATACTAATCTAACTACTACTATCAATACTACTACAACTACTACTACTACATCTATTAAAAAATTTATTATTTATTATTATTATTATTATTATTATTATTAATATTAATATTGTTATTATTATTATTGTTATTATTATTATTATTATTATTATTATTATTATTATTATTTTTATTTTTATTATTTTTTAATTAATTATTATTATTATTATTATTATTATTATTATTATTATTATTATTACGCGACTACTACTTATACTACTACTCTACTAGTATTACTACTACTATTACTACTACTACTACTCCTACTCCTACTCCTACTCCTACTCCTACTCCTACTCCTACTCCTACTCCTACTCCTACTCCTACTCCTACTCCTACTCCTACTCCTACTCCTACTCCTACTCCTACTGATACTACTACTACTTCTACTACTAATACTACTACTACTACTACTACTAATAATAATAATAATAATAATAATAATAATAATAATAACTTTGATAATGATAGCGAGTGTATAATGAAGAAATAATAAAAAATGTTTGTTAGAAAAATATATAAATCATAATATTCATGATGTTAATTATAACTGTTAGCAACTCTACATTTAATCCAAAATTGGCCGTACCATATACTGTGAAAACCTGAATAAATTTTAAATATCTCAAATTAACGCTTTATAAATATAACGCTTCCATGCCGCGATTAGATGTTTTTTGCCTAACGATGATTAATCTCGCAGACACACCTTGTGAAATATGATTATATTAAACTTTTAATTCTTGACATTGAGGTCAAATATATACTGTGATTAATTCGACGCTTTTAACTACATTCATTAAATATTTTGTGTTTGTAGTTTAGTTTAATTATAACCATTAAAATTTATGTTTACCTTAATCATAAATGTGGCGGACACAAATATTTCCCGACTAGTACGCAAGAAGCACCATCGGTAATTGCCATTTTTATACATTATTTTAAACTGCAACACTAAATAGTAATATCAAGATTGCATACTGAGCAAACATAGGCAAAACTGGGAAAAGCCAAACTTTATATTCCTCAAAAAATCGTATGAGAAGCAGTAAAAAGTAAAAATTTTCTGACATTGTAGAAGTCTTTTAATAATCTGTTAAACATTGGTTCCAATTTAATGAAGATAAAGAAATAGAATTTAGATTTTTACATACTAAGAGAAAGTTGATAAAACTAGTTTTATTTCATGTAACCTCATGGCGCCTTCGGAATTAGCATTCCCGAAAGCTGATATTGTTTAATGCACGAACGTTACTCTATAACATTTCGTAACTCAGAACTCTTAATTGTATGTTGTCAATTGAAAAAAATTATTTTCACCGTGAAATTTTTGGATTATTTCATGCAATAGAAATATGAGTAAGAATAAATTACAATTCTAACACTACTGTGAATTGAATTTTCAAACCACCCATTACCTAGCTCAAAGTAAAACGACAAACCAAATAATTCAATCAAGTACCTGACCTATTAATTACTTACATATGTCAGTATAAACTAAGAATTGTATAGTGTAGAAAAGGCAATTCATCCAGTAGACCGGTTTCGTCCTTATTGGGAACTCATCAAGTACTGGCCAGAATTTGCCGCGGACAGGACTCGAACCTGGGCACGTCTGCTTCGGAATCTGGTGCTCTAACCACTGAGCTATCCTGCCGCACACTACACTACACACAATTTTCAGTTATATACTAACTAATGTAACTTGGTTAGTCAATTTTCCTTTAGGTGGAGCTCATATGGCATCCATTTAGACCCAAAGTTCCAACTAACCATGCCCAATCTGTCATTACTGAACAGACACCACACTACATGGGGAAGTGGTATTGAAATGAACATTTATATAATTAAACGAACATTGGTTGCGCAGGTGGTGATAACAATTATTATAATCAAGGTTGCGGTCTTGATATAAACACCTGACCCATTAATTACTTACATATGTCAGTATAAACTAAGAATTGTATAGTGTAGAAAAGGCAATTCATCCAGTAGACCGGTTTCGTCCTTATTGGGAACTCATCATGTACTGGCCAGAATTTGCCGCGGACAGGACTCGAGCCTGGGCACGTCTGCTTCGGAATCTGGTGCTATAACCACTGAGCCATCCTGCCGCACACTACACTGCACACAATTTTCAGTTATATACCAACTAATGTAACTTGGTTAGTCTATTTTTCCTTGAGGTGGAGCTCATATGGCACCCATTTAGACCCAAAGTTCCAACTAACCATCCCCAATCTGTCATTTCGTCCTTATTGGGAACTCCTCAATAAGGTCGAAACCGATCTACTGGACGAATTGTCTTTTCTAAACCATACAATTCTTAATTGGTACTGACATATGTAAGTCATTAATGGATCACGTGCTTATATCAAGACCGCCATCTTGATTATAATAATTGTTAAAATCCGCCAGCACAACTAATTTTCGTTTAATTCAATCAAGTATTGCGTTGTATGAATATAATTTCATTATAACGGTGAACTTTAAAAAACTGATTAACATTAAAAAAACAAAAAAAATCAGAGGATTTATTTATAACTTATTTAATTATAATATTTATTTTTAAATTATTAATTAATCTCATTATTTATTGACTTATGTATTTGTTTATTTTTTTAATTATTTGTTCTATTTGTTTTTTTTCATTTAAATCAATAAAATTATAATTTAATAAACATTAATTGAGCAGGCGTTGACGACAATTAAATTTAATCAAGGTTGCAATCGCGATATAACCACCTGACCCACTATATACTTTTAGTTGCCAGCATAAATTATTCAGTGTATAGTGTGGAAAAGGCAATTCATCCAGTAGACCGGTTTCGTTCTTATTAGAAACTCATTACGTACTGTACAGAATTTTCCGCGGACTGAGTTTGAACATAGGCAAATCCGCGGCAATTTCTGGACAGAATATTTACCTATTCTAAAGCAGACATGCCCAGGTTCGAGCCCTGTGCGCGTCAAATTCTGGATAGTACTTGATGAGTTTCCAATAAGGGAGAAACCAGTCTACTGGATGAATTTCTTTTTCCAATATACATAATTTATAGTTTTACAATGTCAGTTGTTTATCAAGATCTCAACCTTGATTAAAATTAATAGATATATATAAGCCGGAAAAGAGTTGCGAGAACTTAAATTTAGTGCTCCAGAGTTAAAGTGCGTTAGGCGGAAATTCTGCTTAATTTGAATATGGCTTCGACGGCGTAGATGATACACACCATAATTGAAACAAACACTCTGTTGTTCAAATCACGAACGCAGAATTAATAACAAGTGTTTTTGGTTTTCCTAATGAAAAGAAAACTATTAAACAATAATTGATTGCACCGGTGGTGGTAACAATTCTTTAAATCAAGTTTGCGAGCTTGAAATAAACACCAATCCCATTGTATTTAACCAGTCGTTGAACAATATAACAAAAAAACCGGCAGTCGCAACGCACTGACGCGTTTCGACCTTCCATGATCATCATCAGAGTACGACGGCAAACTGACTAGCGAGGATCCAACCGCATTGCATATATATGGAAATCAAAATTAGGTATGCGGCTCTCGCATCTAGTATTCTTGCATACATTGTACGTACAATGTATGCAATTTTGAAATTGCAATGTATGAAATTTTGTATAGCTTGAAAGCCAGTGTGTTGGTACCACGTACCTATCCAGTAACAAAAGTGTTTCCATCAGTTACTGAGTCAACAGACATATGGTTGGTCCCCTTCTCAGACTCGATATTTATTAGGTATAGTGTGTTAGTTTATAAGTCGCATTGTCGAAGACTTTCTATGAAGTTCGCTCTCCTATTCTAGATTTATACATTTGTATAAGAGAATTTACCGTCTAATTGTAAAATAAAACAAATGATGCACACTGTTAGAAAAGCAATTCATAATGAAAAAACAATCTCTTCTATATTGGTAAACCGTCAATTACTTGCCAAAATCGCCGCAACCTTGGCTCGAGCCATTAAACAGTTGCTTCGTAGTCACACCCATCTACTGCACCACACCTGCCGCAATATAAACATGATTTTCCATTATGTACACACTTGCGATTGGGTTTGCCTTTCCTTCAGGTGAATGCAAGACTCTGAAGAAAATGTTCCCCGATTCGAGTTCCGGTCGCGGCGAGTCTGGCAATTACTTGAAACGTGCATACAGTGCCATTGAAAGATTAAAACAGATTATAAATTAAAGGTAGGTTTTTCTTCTTTTTTGTTATGCCACTTCAGTATCGGATTAGAATATATCATCGTGCGACCGGTGGAAATTATGGTGTCTTTGATGATTCTTGAGGTGTTCAGTGAAATGGCACTGACCTATTGGTTTTATAGGCGTCTGGTTTCACTCTTCGAGTTGTTGACACTCGTAAATGCATTTATGCATATTTCGAAATGATGTTGATTTTCGTCGAACAAAATTGAAACCGAGTTGACATTTTACAATTTGTGGAATATACCAGTTGTTAAGAGCAATTATAAACCAAGTGTATTGTATGTGATGAATTATTGTAAATTTTGCCAGATTGCAATTATTATCCTCAAGCTTAAATAGGTAAAGATATTATAAAAAAGTTACATACTTTTCCCATTTGAACAGTTGCAACCAACAATTTATTTACAAGTATCAGAACTGCACTTTCGTTGCCTTATTTCACGTTTCCTAACCACGCCAGATGTCGAAGTCAGAGACAAGAATTTAAAATTTAAAAATAGCACTTCATATATGTGCATGTTCATCTGTGCATACCCATTTGTTGAAAGTCATTGTCTTCACCACAAAACAAGCACATTATTTGTATTTTAACAACTAGTAGAATGAAATATAAATATATATGGCAACTGGCATTTTGGCTTCCAACAAATTGTTACACTACATAAGGGATATGGTCAGCAAGAATAAAAGCGAATTTAAACTACGCCCATCAGTTTTATTGACTCTGTCAGTTTGCAGTGACACAAAAAGCAATTATTAAATGAAAATTTTGCCAGATAGTTCTGGTAATGGGATAACAATATCCATGATTTAATTCAAATAACTATCTTAATCAATCAATCAGTCAATCAAGTAAGCAAGAATTCAATCAATCAAGATACTTTGCACTCACTAAATTGTGAATAATGATTAAAAAAAGTGTATTTTATAGATAGTGGAATAATATTTTCTATGGTGGAACTGTAAAGGATTTGGCTCATAGAAATGTATGATACCAATCACTGCTGCGTCTTAATTTGGCTAACTTCAACAGTTGACATCAAAGGCTCGTGCTTTATACGAGCTAAATCCTATAAATAATTGATCAAAAATAAAGCGCTTTTAAAAGAACATTGGTTGCGCGGGTGGTGATAACAATTATTATAATCAAGGTTGCGGTCTTGATATAAAAACCTGACCCATTAATTACTTACATATGTCAGTATAAACTAAGAATTGTATAGTGTAGAAAAGGCAATTCATCCAGTATACCGGTTTCGTCCTTATTGTGAACTCATTATGTACTGACGAGATTTTCCCGCGGACAGGACTCGAACCTGGGCACGTCTGCTTCGGGATCTGGTGCTCTACAGCATATTTGTCTAGTAAAATGGCTTCTTGTGTTGGTTCTGAAAGCTTAGTAAGAGTCTTACCAACACAGATGACAAACTTAAGTGCTGAGTTGGGATTAATTAAGTCTTGGCTTGATAAAACAATCATCGTCGCATTTTCGAAGACTTTACAAAATGTTAGCTACTCTATTTCAGGTTTACACATTCGTCTAGGAGATTGTACCGTCCAATTATTCCACATTCTTCTACCAAATATATAGTGGTTAAAGGGCGTAATACCGGCTCCTACTGATGAGTCGCCAGTAAGCACGAAACGAATGTGCATGAGATTATACTTTCCGTTCATGCTGCCTTTGGTTTATCCTTCTGGTCACAACTGAACTAATTTGTTACTAGGTTCGCAAAACCTAATACATACTTGCATATATATTAGTTCTTCGCAACAAACAGTATTTAACTGTAATATATTGAACTGAATGATGTCATGCTTACCGCGAAATGTGATAACTGATATCGATGAAGGCCAGAGTGTATGGTTTAACTGGAGTAACAGGTGTTCGGAAATTGTTGTAATTCTCAATTTGGGTGAACTTTAGCATAAATTTATATCCATCAGGTTGGTATCATGTACCGACTCGGAAACCATAGTGTTAGTATCCGGTACTCATCGATATCAAAAAAGGTATCAGTTACTTACACAATGGCCATAGTGTTAGTATCCTTTACAGACTCGGTATATATATTATATAGCGTGAGTTAGCATTGAAGTCGTATTGTCGTTGACTTCAGATTATGTTAGCTTCACTATTACAGGTTTATACATTCGTCTAGGAGATTGTACCGTCCTATTATTCCACATTCTTCTACCAGATATATAGTGGTTAAAGGGCGTAATACCGGCTCCTACTGATGAGTCGCCAGTAAGCACGAAACGAATGTGCATGAGATTATACTTTCCGTTCATGCTGCCTTCGGTTTATCCTTCTGGTCACAACTGAACTAATTTGTTACTAGCTTCGCAACACCTAATACATACTTGCAAATCATAAGAAACTTTGTGGCAATTTGAATAATCGTTCAAAATAACATGAGTGACTAGAAGAACGCGTTTGATTTTTTCCTAAACACGAAATTTGTTATATTTTTACAGTTGCATGATATGAAACACTACGTATTTGCACGTAGAGACACGTCGCGGCATTCCATGATTATACTCATATCGAAACGGCACAATAGTTACGCTTTAGAAACCGTGTATTCGATAGTCCAGTCACGGAAATCATTATGTTCGAATTACATTTTTATTTCATTTATGTGCGTATATATTTCGAGTTTATCTTCATCAGTCCGTATACCGTGATTTTCTAACGTTTCACATGATCCAACGGACGATTTACCATATTGTGCAATTGATGAAAAATTGGCTTTTCGTTTATCTTTAGCCCGAAAACTTGATTTAAAAGATAAATTTGCTGTCCGTTGATGAATATTTTATTTAATCATATTCTTTATAATGTATATTGAGACATTCTGAAGGCGTAATTCAACTTCCAAAATAGTGGCATGTCTTAGGTTTGTATAATAACAATTTACAATTTATTCATGGCTAAATCTAAGACTGCCTACATACATGAAGAATACAGAAATGAAATTACAGTTCTCGTAAAAATTTAACCTTAGCCATTCAGTTGTGAATAGAGAGTAGCGAATTATTTCTTATAGTCAGTTCGGTTTCATCAACAACTTTCAGTCTTTAACAATAATTTTTTGCGCGGATGGTGGTAACAATTCTTTAAATCAAGTTTGCGAGCTTGAAGTAAGCACCAATCCCATTGTATTTAACCAGTCGTCGAACAACATAACAAAACTACCGCCAGCCGCAACGCAGTGACGCGTTTCGACCTTCCTTGATCATCATCAGAGTACGACGGTAAACTGACTATCGAGGATCAAACCGCATTGAATATATATGGAAATCAAATTTAGATATGCGGCTCTCACCTCTAGCAGTCTCGCATACAGTGAACTTGACTGGAAATGTCGGCTGCACAATTTCTACGCACTCACGAACATTAACTGTTTGCAGCTTTCGCCACATATACATATATAGGCAACACAATTTAACAATAATTATTTTCGCGGATGGTGGTAACAATTAAAGAACTTTCAGTCTTGCATTCTATTTTTGAGCATAAACAACTAAGCTTCATTTGCGTCAGTAAGAGTGACTGTGTAAATTTAATTATCCAACGAGTTTTTTTTTAAATTAAAGAGATGTTGTTCATTTCCAAACCACAAGTATAGTTTAAATATAATTAAATGAACACTAATTGCGCGTGCGATTATGAAAATTACATTAATCAAGGTTGAGATCTTGATATAAAAACCTGATCCATTCTCTGCGTACATTTTTCAGTACAGGCTAAGTATTGTATAGCGTAGAAAAGGCAATACATCCGCTAGACCTCTTTCGTCCTTATTGGGATCACATCACGTACTGTCCAGAATTTGCCGCGTTCAGGGCTCGAATCTGAGCACTTCTGCTTCGGAGTCTGGTTTTCGAATCAGGGTAGATCAGTGGTTAGAGCACCAGATTCCGAAGCGGACTTGCTCAGGTTCGAGCCCTATCCGCGGCAAATTTTGAATAATTCTTGATCACTTCCCAATAATTACTAATCAAATCTATTTGACGAATTTCCTTTCCTACAATATACAATATATGGTTTATACTCACAAATGTATTCTTATAATGTGCAAATTGTTTACATCAAGATCGTATCCTTGATTAAAGTAATTTTTATCACTTACCGCGCAACCAATGTTAGTTTAATTATATAAATGTTCAATTCAATACCACTTACCCCTACAGTGAGGTGTCTGTTGTATAACGCCAGACTGGGGGAAGTTAATTGGAACTTCATGTCTAAAGGGATATCATATATGCCCCACCTAAAGGAAAAGCAGAGCATAAAGCTATTTTTTATATAACTGAAAGAAATTGTATTAAATGCGACAGAGTGGCTCAGTGGTTAGAGCACCAGATTTCGAAGCAGAGGTTCCCACGGTCGTGCCTTGTCCGTGGCAAATTCTGAACAGTACGTGATGAGTTTCCAATAAGGACGAAACCGGTTTACTGGATGAATTTCCTTTTCTACACTATACAATACTTAGTTTACACAGGCAAATTTGTGAACATATTGGGTCAGGTGTTTATTTCTAGATCGCAACCTTGATTATATTTCCAACGCAACGAAAGCAACCCGCTTTTGAAAAATTTACAATGCTCCAGCCAAGTCTATTGATGGTCGCTATCATATAAAATTCAAACTTACATTAGATCTTGGATAAGTATTATAGAAGGAGATTCACCATGTTGTCTCCTAATAATCAGATATTTATTCTAGCCACCTTCCTCAGGTGGTTCATGTTCTGGCTTTAATGGTTATCAAGTGGTTCACTGGAAAATTTTAATTCGATGCTAATTTTTCTCTAAACGCTCCTGGAATCCACTATGTTTGAAGCTAACTAGTGTTTGAATACTCTATATATATATATATATATATACTTAGCTGCTACTATACTATATATATATATATATATATATATATATATGTATATATATATATATATATATGTATATATGTATATATATATGTATATATATGTATTATATATATATATATGTATATGTATGTATAACATACATGTATAGCATGTATGTATGTATGTATATATGCTTATGCTTATAACATGTATGCTTATGTATGTATGTATGTATGTATATACCTTATATGTATGTATGTATGTATGTATGTATGTATGTATGTATGTATGTATGTATGTATGTATGTATGTATGTATGTATGTATGTATGTATGTATGTATGTATGTATGTATGTATGTATGTATGTATGTATGTATGTATGTATGTATGTATGTATGTATGTATGTATGTATGTATGTATGTATGTATGTATGTATGTATGTATGTATGTATGTATGTATGTATGTATGTATGTATGTATGTATGTATGTATGTATGTATGTATGTATGTATGTATGTATGTATGTATGTATGTATGTATGTATGTATGTATGTATGTATGTATGTATGTATGTATGTATGTATGTATGTATATATGTATGTATGTATGTATGTATGTATGTATGTATGTACGTATATATGTTTGTATGAATTTATGTAAGTATGAATATATTTATGTATGCATGCATATCTCTAGTTTTTATTTATTTATTGGTATTTTATTATTTAAATGTGTAGTCATATATGTTCGTTTGCTGGTACATGTTTCTTGTATGTATTTATACACAGAGATACAAGTGTCAATGTGGAAAGTTATGTATTCTGCAATTAATTTATCGTACATATCTCAAAGTGCACCATTATATCTAATAATTTATTTATCTAGATATATATTTACTCACGTATCGAGTTAATTGTCCAGTAATTTACTTGAACAACCTTATTAAATTAAACGGCCAGTGAACAGACGAAATACGTATCTAGAATAACTTAGTGAACATAGACAATATTATTACTTTAAAAACATTTTTCAGGCGTCTATTAAATCTTCTATTACGTAATTTAAAAATTGTCGTATTTGTCTGCTTTTGAATTTTAAAATATTTGTCTGTATATGGTTGTCGTAGTTTTGTCTCATTATGCGTCAACTCACCGAATTGCATCATTTATTTCGAACACTTTTTTGCCATTTTGGCGTAAAATAAGCCTTGCTTTGAATTTCGTTGTAGTTTATTTTCTTTCAGTGTAAAAATTGTTGTTAACGCACCATAAAACCGTTGTGAAATGAATCTGTCAAACTTTTGCGAGTAATCCTTTGCATTGTTTACCTGACGCGGGTAGAAATAAACTTTTCTTTGTCATTTGTTACGTATTTTTTGTTGCGATTATCTGTTATTTTTGTTGTTTAACAATTAAACTCGAGTTGACTTGGTAAACGCATGAATTAACCGTTGCCGCTCTATGTACAGTGGACGTCAAACAATTCATCAATTAATGCCAATTTAAATTGCCTAATTTGTCACCCTAACTTGTGAAGTTTATTGCTGCTACATTGTGCTTGTCGTCAATTAATTTGACAGTAATTTTGCATGGAAATGCACTGCCAGTGTCGCACCTTCATCCAGGTCGCTAGGGGGGGACTAAAAGGACTAATGGAAATTGTGCATGCCATGCGAATTCTATGAAATAATGCACTGGTGATGCTCAAAGTAGGACTACGGGGAATGTGGATGTTGATGAATATGATGATGCTGATCACAATGAGTGTTATTTCAAGTATGAGGAGGAGAAAGAGGAGGCAATGGTAGTGAAGAAGGTAAACTAAGTGAAGGTGACTGGATAAATGTGCCACCAAATGGATAACTTTTGTACCGACGGTTTGACTGAGTTGTACATCAGTAGACAGTTATCAGCGGTAAGTCAAATATGCGGAATGTTTTACGCGGTATCTTTTCGAGCACCATTGCCAGCACAACTAGTTAGGAAAAATCAATTTCGTTGGCTAGAGCACTACTTTAAGTTGGCGTAAATTCTATTGAATGCCAGCAGGAATAGAATTAGTCCATCGCCTTGTCGCGGACACTAGTATTCCGAATAGATTTTACCCGAACTCATTGTCTTAGAAACACTTCAAAAGGCCAAAATCTGTTGGAATCTAGAGTGAATCTGATTCCAGTTTAGAGCCATGAATAATGCAGCTTAATATGTTTAGATTATCCTGTAGACCACTTCGTGGCCTCTAGATCTTTTTATGCATTAAAATGAGTAAAATTATATGGAGTATGCGTCAGGTTGGGAAATATTTCCCTATTGCGGCGTTTTCTATTTGCTTTTCATTAGCTTCTTGTGGTTGTAACATGCACATTTTATTACGGGCAACAAATTCACCTCCTATGCCAGTATAAATAAATGGAATAGTGTAAATAAAAATTTCAAAATAGATCAGAGCCACAGTATTCAATTCTGATCAATTTATATTTTATGCACAGCAAATGCCACATAATTTGGACGCAAGAGAAGATATGGGGATTTTATTTAACCTGTCGAATTTACTGACGCTGTTCGACTTTAAATGGGCATTAGCTGAGCAGAACGATAAACCAACTATTGAGGATCTAGCTCAAATGTACATTTTAATGTATGAAAACGATGATATGTGGCTCTCATTCTCGGCATTCCCGGTATTCCAACACACATTTTACTTGTTAGGAAACGATGACACTCATGGATATCATTATAATCAAGGTTGCAGTCTTGATATAAAAACCTTACCCATTAATTACTTACATATGTCAGTATAAACTAAGAATTTTATGGTGTATAAAAGGCAATTCATCCAGTAGACCGGTTTCGTCCTTATTGGAAACTCATCACGTACTGGCCAGAATTTGTGCGGACGGGGCTAAAACCTGGGCACGTCTGCTTCGGAATCGGTAACTCTAACTACTGAGCCAGCCTGCCGCACACTACACTACGCACAATTTTCAGTTATATACTAACTAATGTAACTTGGTTAGTATTGTTTTCCTTTTGGTGAAGCTCATATTGCATCCATTTATACCAAAAGTTCCAACTAACCATCCCAAATTTGTCATTACTGGACACACACAACACTACATGGGGAAGTGGTATTGAAATTAAAATTTAAATAATATCATATATTTGCAGCTTACGTCCTACGTATTTCAGTTATACAATAAAGCAGTCGTTGATTTTCTACAGCTTATACGTGTATTGCAATTTAAGCCTCATTATTCAGTTATTTCTTATGTTCCGACGATGAATATGGAAGGTTAAAACGCCTCCAAACCTGTGGCCGACGGGAATTTCGCTACATTGTGTGGTTGAGTAAATAAAACAGGATTTTTTTGTATGTATTAGGTTTTGCGAACCTAGTAACAAATTAGTTCAGTTGTGACCAGAAGGATAAACCAAAGGCAGCATGAACGGAAAGTATAATCTCATGCACATTCGTTTCGTGCTTACTGGCGACTCATCAGTAGGAGCCGGTATTACGCCCTTTAACCACTATATATTTGGTAGAAGAATGTGGAAATATATTGTGGTTAAGGGCATACCGCTCCTACTGATGAGTCGCCAGTAAGCCGAACAATGCTGATTCTTTCCGTTCATGCTGCCTCTGGTAACTAACTATGTTCTAGGTTCGCAAACCTAATACATACTTGCATATATACTAGTTCTTCGCAACAAACAGTATTTAACTGTAAGATTTTTGTTTATCTAAGTTCAAAAACTTAATGCAAATATTCCCATCATCTCCTGTGAAATCAATGAGTGATTCTCATTAGGACAATAATATCTAACTCAATTAAATTTAGAAATCACTAAATGCACAGATGAGAACAATTGTTCAATTCGAGATTCACTTCAGTCTGAGTTATAACTAGGTGCACAATATAAGTAAACTATAGTAAGGCACAGGTACTGACGCGTTTCGACATTCATTGTTTATAATTAGGAGGCTGACGGCAATCTAACCAACGCGGAGTGAACCGTTTTGATTAAGTAGTTGTGAGAATTTGTAATGGGATGCTTAAATGGATTGTCGGTTTCTCTATTCCTATTCAGTCACGAGCGAACTATGTTGTTCTACTCATTACAGTAAAAAATGTGGCTCAGTTTTACATTCAGATAATCAACAATCAGATACAATATTCATATTTATTTTTCAGTGCGGAGAACTAACATATGTGCATCTATCTATTATGTATCTAGTAAAAAGTTGGTTTAACTAAGACGAGGTCTGTGCACAAAATGTTATTTGATGTAGTACGTAATCCTAAGGACATGCGGTTCGTAATCGCTTTCTACCTATAAAAGAAGCCGACGCTACTCTCCGAACCAACTATGTTTGGTGAAGAAATGTGGTCAGTTTGACGGTGCAAACGCCTAGAAGTATGTACATTAAAACAGTATTACAATGAACTTCATACCAAATCTTCAACAAGTTGACTTCAAAGCCAACTCATTATATATGATAGACACCACCGCTATGATTTTTCAGCAATTTTAAGTTTTATTAAATTTTAGAAAAACAACTGTTATTTTAGCGTTGCTTTGTTGCCTGGCCTCGATCGACATCAGTTAACAATTCCCGTGATAATCATGAGATCAAATAATGAAACATATAAAATTTATATATTTTTGGTTTCGGAGAACTAACATATATGCAATCATGTGCGAGGTATTGTGTACCTATTTACAAGTTAGTTTCAATAGGACCAGAATGATATTCTAATGTTGGCATGAGCAAAAGCTTACAGGTGATTCATGGACAGGAGCCGACAATACGCCATAAACCCACCACATATTCGATCAAGCTATGTTCGTCAATTGAATTGAGTTATCTTCTACACGCATGCGTACAAAATTAAAGCATAGTTAAACATAAATATAGTTATTTAAAATATAAAATTGGCGGGGGTGGTTAAGTGGTTAGAGTCACAGATTCCGAAACATATGCGCCTAGTTCGGAGCCTTGTCCGCGACAAATTTAATGAAAGTACTTGGAGAATTCACAGTATGGACGACACCGGTCTACTGCCATTTCATATTACAGCTTACTTAGTTGAAACTGACATATATATATATATATATATATATATATATATATATATATATATATATATCATAAGATTGTGGTTATATAAAGATTGCAACCTTGATTTGAAAAATAGAAACGTCGCAATTTCGACAATGTTGGTCAATTTTTTATTGTAAAGATTACTACCAATTTTTTGAGCTGATACCACAATTGACGTTAGCGGGACATTTGATAGCACTCGTAGGTCGGTAAAATCTTGATTCCTTTACATTTACAGAAAATCTTCATTCACAAACGTATCCGGACATCTAGTGAATTGGCGGCTTCAGAGTCACGGGACTAGTAAGAATCTGTCAATGGATTAAAAGAACAATTTGTGCACCTGGAAATGTAAAGGAATCAAGATTTCACCGACCTACGAGTGCTATCAATTGTCCCGCAACCGTCAATTTTGGTATCAGCTTGAAAGATGAAAGCACTATAAAAGCACAAATTCCTTTCAATGAATATAAAAAATCAAATTTTTTCTTTAACGTACATTATATATATATATATATATATATATATATATATATATATATGTATGTATGTATATTGATATATGCATACATATCCATGCATAAATCGAGATCTATAAGGAAATAATTCAATAAATAATTTTATCAAACATTGTTTGATGACAGATTTTAACAGATTTTCGCCCATTCAATTTTCGTTGGATTATTGAGAATAAATTTACTGATGCCAACAATGATGCACCATTTGCTCAAGATAGCAGTGCTACCGATAGCTACACGTATTGGTGCGTTTTGACATTCCTTGATTGTAATTAGTAGATATTTTCGTTGAATATATTGTTCATTATGCTCTATTGTATTCACTTAGTTTCTGTCTAATCAAATGTGACATGTTCATATCTAAATTACCCGCGCAATCAATTATTGTTAAATTGTATTGCCTATATATGTATATGTGGCGAAAGCTGCAAATAGTTACTGTTTGTGACTGTATAGAAATTGTGCAGCCGACATTTCCAGTTGAGTTCAATGTATACGAGACTGCTAGAGGTGAGAGCCGCATATCTAATTGTTCTTTGCATATATATTCAGTGCGGTGTGATCCTCGATAGTCAGTTTGCCGTCGTACTCTGATGATGATCATGTAAGGTCGAAACGTGTCACTGCGTTGCGGCTGACAGTAGTTTTGTTACGTTGTTCGACGACTGGTTGAATACAATGGGGTTGGTGTTTACTTCAAGCTCGAAAATTTGACTTAAAGAATTGTTACCACCACCCGCGTAATCAATTATTGTTAAATTTAAATTATTTGTTGGTGGACTTCAGGTAACCACCAGATCGTTGAATCAATTATATTATGATAGAATAATGTAAGACTGGCAGGAAATTACTAGATGCATTCCCCTTAAAAATAAACTACTAACTGGTGCTACTCTCAGTTATTTCATTATTTAGTTTTTTATCTTTTCTGCAATAAAAACTGTTTAATGTCCTTCTCTTGGCGGAATTGTTACAAATCGCCAGACAGCTATACACTTTAACATCGGCAGCAATTTCAAAAGTACTATTCACGGTATTTAACAAAAAACTAATTACTTTAAAGAAATTATATGACAAATTCATTTTGCACTAAACATATTTAAAACAAATTAATAATTTTTTTACATAATTAATCACTAGTAAAGGCAACTCAATGCAGTAGTGTGCAAATATAATTTCATGTGACTATACTACACAACTGCACACTTTATCCATTGCAGACTAAATGATTAATTTAGAGAACGTCCTTCGGGCTAAATATCCGGGCTGTGATGCGCTATTACATCATTCGCTGATGCGGCTCGGTCGTAGAATAATAAAACTTAGATACACATCTATTAGATCATGGATTTATCTATAGTATAAAATACTTCCATGGTAAGTAGAATTGTGTGTAAGATTCAAACCAGAGTCAAACTTCTATAAACGAAGTTCTCCATATTGCTATAAGCACTGCTTCCACAGTATTTAACCAATGGCACAACATAGCAAAACCATCAGTGGCTCAGTGGTTAGAACACCAGTTTCGGAAGCACACGTGTCAAGGTTCGAGTCCTGACCGCGTCAAATTCTGGCCAGTACATGATGAGTTCCCAATAAGGACGAAATCGGTCTACTGGATAAATTGCCTGTTCTACACAATACAATTCTTAGTTTATACTGACATATGTAAGTAATTAATGGGTCAGGTGTTTATATCAAGACCGCAACCTTGATTATAATAATTTT
>JAQBSW010000108.1:95000-125000 GCA_029291075.1 Eudiplozoon nipponicum
ATATTTATATTTATATATTTATATTTATATATTTATATTTATATATTTATATTTATATATTTTATATTTATATATTTATATTTATATATTTATATATTTATATATTTATATATTATATATTTATATTTATATATTTATATTTATATATTTATATATTTATATATTATATATTTATATATTTATATATTTATATATTATATATTTATATATTTATATTTATATATTTATATTTATATATTTATATATTTATATATTTATATATTATATATTTATATATTTATATATTTATATATTTATATATTTATATATTTATATATTTATATATTTATATATTTATATATTTATATATTTATATATTTATATATTTATATATTTATATATTTTATATTTATATATTTATATATTTATATATTTATATATTTATATATTTATATATTTATATATTTATATTTATATATTTATATATTTATATATTTATATATTTATATATTTATATATTTATATATTTATATATTATATATTTATATATTTATATATTTATATATTTATATATTTATATATTATATATTTATATATTATATATTTATATATTTATATATTTATATATTTATATATTTATATATTTATATATTTATATATTTATATATTTATATATTATATATTTATATATTTATATATTTATATATTTATATATTTATATTTATATATTTATATTTATATATTTATATTTATATATTTATATTTATATATTATATTTATATATTATTATATATATTTATATATTATATATTTATATATTATATATTTATATTTATATATTTATATTTATATATTTATATTTATATATTTATATTTATATATTTATATTTATATATTTATATTTATATATTTATATATTTATATATTTATATTTATATATTTATATTTATATATTTATATTTATATATTTATATTTATATATTTATATTTATATATTTATATTTATATATTTATATATTTATATATTTATATTTATATATTTATATTTATATATTTATATTTATATATTTATATTTATATATTTATATTTATATATTATATATTTATATATTTATATATTATATATTTATATTTATATATTTATATATTTATATATTTATATATTTATATATTTATATATTTATATATTTATATATTTATATATTTATATATTTATATATTTATATATTTATATATAAAATATTTATATTTATATATTTATATTTATATATTTATATATTTATATATTTATATTTATATATTATATATTTATATATTTATATATTTATATATTTATATTTATATATTTATATATTTATATATTATATATTTATATATTTATATTTATATATTTATATTTATATATTTATATATTATATATTTATATTTATATATTTATATTTATATATTTATATATTTATATATTTATATATTATATATTTATATATTTATATATTTATATTTATATATTTATATTTATATATTTATATATTTATATATTTATATTTATATATTTATATTTATATATTTATATTTATATATTTATATTTATATATTTATATTTATATATTTATATTTATATATTTTATATTTATATATTTATATTTATATATTTATATTTATATATTTATATTTATATATTTATATTTATATATTTATATTTATATATTATATTATATATTTATATTTATATATTTATATTTATATATTTATATTTATATATTTATATTTATATATTTATATTTATATATTTATATTTATATATTTATATTTATATATTTATATTTATATATTTATATTTATATATTTATATTTATATATATATATTTATATATTTATATTTATATATTTATATTTATATATTTATATTTATATATATATATTTATATATTTATATTTATATTTATATTTATATTTATATTTATATATTTATATTTATATATTTATATTTATATATTTATATTTATATATTTATATTTATATTTATATTTATATTTATATATTTATATTTATATATTATATTTATATATTTATATTTATATATTTATATTTATATTTATATTTATATATATTTATATTTATATTTATATTTATATTTATATTTATATTTATATTTATATTTATATTTATATTTTATATTTATATTATATATTTATATTTATATTTATATTTATATTTATATTTATATTTATATTTATATTTATATTTATATTTATATTTATATTTATATTTATATTTATATTTATATTTATATTTATATTTATATTTATATTTATATTTATATTTATATTTATATTTATATTTATATTTATATTTATATTTATATTTATATTTATATTTATATTTATATTTATATATTTATATTTATATTTATATTTATATTTATATTTATATTTATATTTATATTTATATTTATATTTATATTTATATTTATATTTATATTTATATTTATATTTATATTTATATTTATATTTATATTTATATTTATATTTATATTTATATTTATATTTATATTTATATTTATATTTATATTTATATTTATATTTATATTTATATTTATATTTATATTTATATTTATATTTATATTTATATTTATATTTTATATTTATATTTATATTTATATTTATATTTATATTTATATTTATATTTATATTTATATATTTATATTTATATTTATATTTATATTTATATTTATATTTATATTTATATTTATATTTATATTTATATTTATATTTGTATAGCGATGCAATGGGAATTGTTTACTTATATTTACACAATATTAATTTTATCGACGTGTATATATTCCACACTATGTTAACGAGGTTTATGTGTACCATAGATTTCGTTCTTTAGCCTACCTTATAGGGTTATTGTTTGAGGGCAAGCGTTTGAAGGACTATAGTTTCTACCTTACATGTATATGGCGTAACCACGGAAAAATTCAAACTTACCTTTTTATGCCTGCATAAGCAAAGGGTTGGCCCTTTTCTTGTAATCGCTTTTAGTTTATGGTCATACTATTTACAAAAGACAAATTAGCTCCATTTTTATAGCGTGTTTTTGTTTAATGTCGAAACTGAAACAATTAAATGAATTTCACTATATACCTGTGTGTTTAACCCAAACCAAATTTACTCATCCATCCTAATACCTACCCAATTTTGCACATTCCCTCCTACTTGGACTGTATCCAATCAACATGGCCATTAGAATAGCCGGCATATTCTGAAGAAATGGATATTCAAGTAGGCATGTCATTTGGTCTTAACTAAAACTCCATAAATGCAGTTTCGTTAGTAAATTTTCTGTTTATTAAGGATGGACTAACGGTCATTTGTTGCAGTTTCACATACTTATTATTGTTATTACGAGGAGGGCAAATTTATGACGATTTGTTTTTCGAAATAACATTTGAACTGAACATATGTGTGGTGTGCAATCAAGTCAATCTATTGAACATAAGCGTTTTTATGCATTACAATGCTTTGTACGTCTGGTTGTTGTCATTTCCATCGGACACCGTTTTTAAAATGAACTGTTCACTACTTAAACATATGTTAAAGATGTACAACATTTTGACAAGCGCAAGCATTATTAATTTGTTGTGAATACATTGTGGTGCACTGTGTCATGATGAAATACACTAAGAACATTATCTGAATTATATCCA
The DNA here is from genome assembly GCA_029291075.1 of Eudiplozoon nipponicum. NCBI lineage: Eukaryota > Metazoa > Platyhelminthes > Monogenea > Mazocraeidea > Diplozoidae > Eudiplozoon > Eudiplozoon nipponicum. The sequence continues at coordinate 98,689 of JAQBSW010000108.1, forward strand.
CTAAAAAGGAGAACTAGGAAATTATGCAATACCCAGCATCGAAAAAGTTTATTAATTTAGACCGAAGTACGAAATAGCAATAAACTTATGTTGAGAAATTTAAATAAAATTGGATAGGTGTTTATATGAAGCTTGCAAATTTGATGTGAATAATACTTATCACCATTTGCGCTATCAATGACTATTTAATTAAATATACCTTCAATTCAAGACGACTTTCTCAGGTATGTATTAGGTGTTGCAAACCTAGTAACAAATTAGTTCGGTTGTGACCAGAAGGATGAACCAAAGACAGCATTAACGGAAAGTATAATCTCATGCACATTCGTTTCGTGCTTACTGGCGATTCATCAGTAGGAACCGGTTTTACGTCCTATAACCAATATATATTTGGTCGAAAAATGTGGAATAATAGGACGGTACAATCTCCTAGACGAATGTGTAAACCTGTAATAGTGAAGCTAACATCATCTAAAGTCAACGACAATGCGACTTCAATGCTAACTCTCACTATATAATATATATATATATATATATATATATATATATATATATATATATATATATAATATATATACCGAGTCTGTAAAGGATACTAACACTATGGCTATTGTGTTAGTAACTGATACCAAATTATTGTACCGAAAAGGTACATGGTACTAACACTATGGTTTCCGAGTCGGTACATGGTACCAACATGATGGATATCAATTTATGCTATAGTTCACCGAAATTGAGAATTACAACAATTTCTGAATATCTGTTACTCCAGTAAATCCATACACTCTGGCCTTGATCGATATTAGTTATCACATTTCGCGGTAAGCATGACATCATTCAATTCAATAAATAACAGATAAATACTGTTTTTTGCGGAGGACTAATATATATGCAAGTATGTAGCAAGTAGGTAGCGTGTTTCTTGTTCTATAATGAAATATTGAGGGTAGCCAGTTGGGATTTTAGGTCTAAAGAGATAATACAGAGGCTCCACATGAACGTAAGTCTGTTAAAAAAACAGAAGTTAGTGTATTACTGTATACATATGTATGTAGGGGCCGAGAAGTGGTTCAGTGAATAGAGGTTTAGACCCGAAGTAAATGTGCCAGGATTCGAACTTCGTCGGCGGTAGATTACTGGGAAATACTTGAAGGAACCCAAAAAGAACAAACCGATTTATTGGATGAATTATCTTTGCTAAGCTTATATTAACAAATCTACATATTACTAATTGTTTAATTGTATATATCTTTAATTATGTACCACTTCCACAAATAGCATGGTGTCTGTTATGGACAGACTGAAATTGAGTAGTTAGAAATTTTTCTTAAAGAATTGCCAAATAATCTCCCTTTCAAAGAAATTATAACCACAAACATCAGTTAGTATATCACTTAAAATTGTGGATAATTTAGACTCTGGAGCAAATATATTCCGCTTCGTGCTCCACTAGCGGGAAAGTTCTGGACAGTACTTGAAGATTTGCAAATAAGGATGAAATCGGTCAATTGGATAAGATATTTTTGCTAACTTTTACAATACCCAATTAATGCTAATACACATGTATATAATTATTACCTATTATATGAAGTGCCCAACTATGATTTTAATAAGATTTAGATTTGTAATTTACAATTTTAAATTTAAAATAATTCATCATTAATTCAAAGTAGTTGTACTAGAATGTGGAGTCTCTTTATTACGTTAGATTAATCGAGGTTTCATAATTTTCTGGAAAGTATTTTCTCAAAGTTCATTTATTCTGTCATAATCTTCAATAATTAATAATTCAGTGCAGGCTGAAACGCACATTATAAACCCAGGTGCTTCTTTGATGAAATCACACGTTACAACCTTGGCAGTATAAGTCCATATAGTGCAGAGACTACCTTTTGCAATATTGTAATTTTTTAGAAATTGGCTTTAGAGTGGTAATATATAGTTTAAATTTGACTTTCAATATGAATACTAACACCAATAATAATCAATCAGAAAAATCAGGTATTCAATGAAGTTATACCAGAATAAAGGAAACAAATTTTGACTTTAAATGTATACATTCACACCAAAAATATTTCCAAGTCAAAATTATTTAGAACTGACCACCAAAAATGTTCCCTCATTGAAGTAATGGATTTTGTGGACAATTTACTGAGAAGAGCTTACTTATAATAATTTATAATTTGGGCATGTCATATCTAATGAAAAATTTTCCACAATTTATCACGAGTTTATACTAAAACCCATGGTTATAAAAGTTGTTATCCGTGTTATGCATGTGTTCTGTACTTACTTTCCACTCAATTCCAGAGACAGGTATTACGTTCAAAAATCATTTTTAGTGAACCTTTAAACTCTATTTCTTCCCACATCATTTGTTCAAACATGCTGTGGATGAAGGAATGACATTTTTATTACGCAACTTATTTTATCAAAATTAACTTTTCCGTGTTGTGACTAACACAAGAATATTCACAATTAATTGCTTTTTTAAATTTTGAAGATACCTTGGTCGCTATCCTTCCCCAGTCTTAGGTCCATGTGTACAGTATTCCCGAATTCTGTTGATCATATGGCAAAAAATTTAACACAAATACACCAGTGTATTTATATCATTGGTTAATGCTTCATTTTATTTATAAATTATTCAATTATGTATTTACAAATTTTAAGAGTAGTCAAAAAAGGGTTGCATTAAAACTTTTTAATGATTTTTAAATGAAATGATTTGTTTTTAAATTATTAAAGTGAGCAAAAACTCCATGGGTCTTTAAAGAAAAAATTACGACAGAATTCATTAAATACTTTCATATAAGTTGTTCGGTATGTAATGTGTACACACGGCCATGTAAAAATGCAACTGAGAAGAAATGCGAAACTGTTCAAGCAGCAATAGAAAAATTTGAAACTGAGATTGAGAATTATTCAGTAGTAATGCAAGTTATCTATAATAAAATAAAATTCTAATTTTCTAATTGTTTTTGTTTGTTTATATTCGTTCTTGAGCGGACTTCCTTCTGATGGTAGAAATTACATTAAATTCTTAAACATGAGGAGCATATTGATGTTGCACATCGTCTATTTGCACCATAAATCCGATGTTTCAATTCGTAGAGTACACTGGTTTAATTATTTTTTGGCACCCATAAACATTTGGTCGTAATTGCCGCGGCTTCGATCTTAATCAGGTGAACATTTTGTTATTGTAATAAAAAGCGAAGAACTCACGTACTCACTACAAAATGCCGATCGAAACACACACACACACACACATACACACACACACACATATATATATAGTTGGTTGTCCTTGCAGACACATTGTCGAAGAATTTATATGAAGTTAGCCTCACTACTGCAGGTATACACATTTTGATTGGGGATTTACCGTCCAATTTTCGCACATCCCTCACCCAAATATATAGTGGATATAGTGTGCAGTATCGTTTTCCAATCATGAGTCGCCAGTAAGCACAAAACGAATGTGCACATGAGATTATACTTTCCTTCAATGCTGTCATTGATTTATCCTTATAGTCATATTTGAACTAAGTTGTTACTAGGTGCGCGATACCTAATACAAAATTATAAACTGCTACATGTAGCTGCACATGTTGACTAAGCATATCTTCCACACATGGGTAATTGATTTGCGCAATATAGTTTACATTTTAACGTTCACAGCACGAAAAGTATTTGACTGTTCGTGAAAAGTTCCCAAGAAGGACGAAACTGGTCTACGGGTTGAATTTACCTGATCTGCGTCTTGATTAACGCAGTAATGATTCCAGTTGTTTTCTATACCATACAGTGTTTAGTTTGTATTGACAAATTTGTGTATATAATGGGCCTGGTATTAATATTCGGCTTGCAACCTTGATTTAAATCCTTCTTTTTACCGCCCGCATAACCAATGTTCGTTTAATTAATTTCAGCTGTTAAGAACGGCATTTATGGTCCACCATGGCAACCGATTTCCGCTGTCCCGCCAGTAGTCAAATCGCTGCTCGAAATGGCACAACAAAAGTCTGTTCTTATTTTTGTGTCTTGAATATAATTGATTCGATTCTCTCCATTTGGTTCTCAATAAAATCAGAAGGAAATTTAAATATTAGTGTCTAACACGCGGCTCCGCGTTACAACCCAACGATGTTCAATTTTGACAAATATGGTACTCTTTACGGTCAAATAATCTAACTCTGTTTTTACACAATATTTCTCTTAACTGTGATTTTAGAAACAATCTCTGTTAGTTTCAAGCAGTTTTAATTGAGATTTCTTGAACTGCAATTTTATTTGTAATTAATAGGGTTTTGTTTAATAAATATACACACCCGCGCGCAATACGCAGGGAACATGCGGTGGATTATAGTGTCATAGTGGAATTACTACTCTTCGTTAGATTATTCGCAGTATACAAGTGATTTATTGCTCGTATCTAATTTACGTACCCGAATTTCAGAGTACAATGGATTATTATAATTAAATGTGTTAAAACCATAGCAAACAGTGGATTAATCCGTGTTACAAGTGTGTTGGCATATTAAGTAAATTGCCTACTATATATAAAAGTATATATATATATATATATATATATTATATATATATATATATATATATATATGGAATGTCTTTTTAGTCTTGTTGTCTGTTTTTTCCTTAATAATCAAACCAGAAAAGTAAATTTATACTGGTATTTACCTTTGATTCCACAGTAATAGCCACGTTTTGTAATGCACAACTACATCACTTCTCTGCAAATTAATTGTGCTTGAAAGCAATTACTATTAACAGATGAACAAAAAATTTCAATTTTGTTGATGTTCTCGTGTAATTTTTAGCAAATATAATCTATTTTACAATGTTATACTTGTGTGGTACTTTCTGTGCAGTTAACTAATGAAACAACTATCTGACTAAAAGAGCTGACGTCAATTGGTTGACATTTCAAAATTTTAATTACGTTGATGGAATTTGTTCGTTTTGTTTGTAGTCGTATTTCGTCTGCTTAATTAACATAGCCGTGTGAACATTGTTAGTTATTCAATTGAACTTGTCTAGCCTAAAAATCGCTAATTTGGTAAGTAATTACTTATAATTGAAAGTGACGCAAGGATGCATTCACGAGAAGCAGACGCAAGTTTAAAATGTGCACATCAGAAAACGTTCAATTAAACTTACTTCTCGTTAAAAACAAATGTACACCATGCCCTTCGAAGACGACATTCTTTTATCGCGTTGGTTTTCCGTCCTGCTAGATCACTTATTCGACGGTGGTTATCAATAAGTGCATAATAGCCTAGCTTTTGGCATACTACATCTTGGAAATTTTGCTAAGACTGATTCCACTAAACATCGGTTATTTTTTCTTTCAATAAAGTTAACGAGCTTGAAGTAAATACCAATCCAAATTATAGTTAACCAGTCGTTGAACAAAATTTACTATATTCAAGGTTGGGATCTTCGGATAAACACCTGACCCATTAAGTACATACATTTTATCAGTATAAACTAAGAACTGTATAGTGTAGGAAAGACAATTTATCCAGTAGACCGGTTTCGTTCTTATTGGGAATTCATCACGTGCTGGCAAGAACTTATCTTGGACAGAGCCTCGAACATAGCCAGTACATAATGAGTTCATAGTGAGGATATAGCTGGTTTACTGGATGAATTTCCTTCTCCACACTATAAAATTATTGGTCCATACTGACAAACGTATGTACTTCATGGGTCAGGTGTTTATATCAAGATCGCAACCTTGATTATCATCACCCCCGCAATCAATGTTCGTTTAACAATCATTGAAAAACATGGCAAAACCAACGTTTTTTAGTAGAAATAAAGTTAAAATGCTCCTGCTTATAGCAAATAACTGAAAATGATAATTAAACGAACATAGATTGCGCAGGTGGTGATAAGAATTATTTAAAGCAATTTCGCATTCTTTATATAAACACCCGTCCCATTATATACATACATTTATCAGTATAAACTAAGCATTATATAACGTAGAAAAGTGCCTCCATCCAGCAGACCGCTTCCGTCCTTATTGGGAACTCTTCACGCGGCAAATTCTGTACAGTACATAAGTTCCCAACAAGGACGAAAGTGATCTTAGGAGAAATTGCCTTTTCTCTATTATACAAGGCTTAGTTTGTACTGAGAAATGCATATCTATAATGGGACTGGTGTATATATAAAGATCGCAATATTGATATAAATAATTGTTATGGGCGCCCGCGCAATCCCTGTTTGCTTAATCTTACAAATAACTATCAAAAGAATAATAGTTTGTCAACTTTACGTGATATTCCAGTTTTATAATTAACAGTTACCGCTTTCTTTTCCAATCCCGTTTTGCTACCAGTTAGTTTGATAAAAAAGATAAGTTAATATAAGCAAATATTCACAAGTGCAGTTTATTAAAAATTTTAATAATTTACACGTGCCCAGGTAGCAAAAGCGAATAATTGTTTGATGTAAACGGAATCATAAAACACGAAAATGCTCGTACGATTTTAGTGAAACGAGTAAACGACTGAATAGACAGTCAATGTCCAAGTGAATTGGTTCTGTCTGAAGAGGCACTTAGGAGCACTCGACAAAACTACTCCTTCGCAAATCGCTTCGGCAAGTATCAGAATAGTTTAGTCATGCAAGTGTATAACTTCTGCTTACGACAATCAGATTGTTGTAATAAATTTTGTAGTTATGCTCAATATTGTCCGGCCTATTGAACACTTATCAGTGTGTGTGTGTGTTTGTATCTAAATTTCATTTGGATTGCCCTGAAATCACTTTTACAAAGCATAACAACTCATGATATTAATTTTTAATTTAACAACATGCACATGCTTGCCAAGTCTGTGTTTGAATCGGTTTCTTTACTCAATGGGATAATTATTTATACGTCGGTGTATGTGTGTGTGCGTGTGTGTGTGTGGGTGAGTGTGCGTGAATATGTGAAGGTTTGCTTACTCTAGACTTTGATTACGGAATGAGCTTAGTTGCAATGATTAAGTGATGTATTGCAACGGTAAATATGAAATGGTATTTTGCTATTATTTCAAACAAATAAACGGATCCTCGTCACGTCGCCCATACTTTTACGATAGCAACAAATATTTAACCTATGCAATTAATGATTACTTGAAACGTGCATGTTCATAGATGGTAATTTTATTATTATTATTATTATTATTAGTTTTATGTACATCAGCGGAGACCGCCGGACCTTGAATTTGCTAGCTAAGTTATGTACTGCACAAGATTTGTTATCGGCACAATGTGCTGTCTGGATATTTGGAGAGATGGTTTCAGCTATAAATTCCATTAATATACTCATACATACTTTTGTTCAGAAGTCTGGTGAACCAAGTTGGCATTTTATTTAGAAATATCTACGACGTACCGTCTGTACTGCCGTGTTAACCATATTCGACTTACAGGAATACTGTAAGGTTTACAACTTATTTAATTATTATACTAATCAATCTACAAACATGAATTAATAGATACAGGGCCTTTAGTAGTTCAATTTGCATATAATGTGTCAGATATTGATGTCGCGTTGTGTTTTGGCGAAAAGAAGATAGCCTTTTAGGCTGTGTTGTGTGTACGACTTTTATAATAAAATTATTGTTTCATTACGCGATTTATTTATATCAAGGTTACGAACTTGATAAACTGAACTTTCACGGATTAGGTAACCACAAGTGAAAATTGAATCACTTAAACAAAATACATCATGGTTCAAATTCTGTTCGGGAAACGTCTACCAATGCCGAATTCCAAAAAGCTGTCAGATTCGTCAATTAAACGAATCTCTTTAACAAGTTTATTCCATTTTATAGTGTTTACAGACTATATATATATATTGCAATATTATGACAGGTTATACATATATATTTTTAATGATGCATTTGGTTGCGCAGTGCTGTCCTTCTTTTTGTAGATTTGACCGCATTTTTCTTGTGCGGGACAATTGGTAGCACCCACAGGTCGGTAAAATCTTGAACTTTTTCCATCTTCAGATAATGTGATTTTTGGCCTCAGTTGATGGGTTCTCACTTGTCCCTTCTTCTTTAAGCCTTCAATTAGCTGATTGTCTGAAAATGACGTTGGAACAAGATTTTCCATTGTTCTTTCACCGAATTTTCGAACCCGAATTTCCAGGTTCATCTTCAGGGTCGACACAATACGCACAGGAGTAAAACACAACTTGTGGCAAATGTGGTATCCTCATTCAAGACAGATATATTTATATTTCTTTTAAATCCAAATGTTTTTTTTGTCAGTAGACTGAAAAATTAGATAAAATAGCCAATAGGCTTGCGTCGAACAGGACTTGAACCATGGGGCATTATGTCCGCGTCAATAAATATACAGCCTGGGTCACTTAAGTCGTGAAAGTCCAAACTATTTATATTGATCAGTTTTTAATTACGATGGATCTGCTTGCTTATCACTGTAGGACTAACATTCCAACTCTTCGTTCCAGAACTATCATTCGAAGACGGATTTGACGCCATCAGGGGTTATGTTAATTGATTAAATTATAATTGTATGATTTTATTATACATAATTTCAACATAGTTACCCAAAGGATTCATCTTCTAAACCGGGTTCTTCCTCGTTAGGCAATCATCCCTTGTCTACATAACGTTCGAATTATATATATATATATATATATATATATATATATATATATATATATATATATATTGATCGTTTCTATTTTCACCATTTTTATAAATGTAAGAACAAAACAACGTACTCCATGGAATAACATTTATTAATAAATCTTATTTATACCAGTATCTACAGCCATTGTTCTGGATTCGTTAGTATATTCGTTCATCCAATCCCACTGTACATTTGTCGTAACCAATCTCCTCTTCGTTATGTTAGCCTTTGTTTTGCGCAATTTAGACCACTACTTTTGCGCAATTTAGACCACTCCTTTTGCGTAAATATAAATTTGTCTTTTTGAACGTCGACCAAAATTTGTTACGCTATTTTATTCGTTTTTTGAGCATTTTTTGTACTTATGACGATGTCTCAAGCTTAACGAAACCAATTTTATACATATAGCATTTCTCTGATTTTTCGTTAGCATCGAACAGTTTGGAATTTCGAAACGTCAACAAAGGAACCTGCTAGAACTGAGCAATGAAAGTAAAAGAAGTAACTCTACGATTCATTAATTCAAGTTTGCAAAATTCAGGTAAGCAACACTAAACTATCAATAACGTTTATCTGGTGTTCGCCAGCTTGTTTAAAGGGCTTGTTTTATTTGAGTAGAGCTAACATACATGCAAATATTAGTTAAGAATGTAGACAGATAAATTTATTTAAATCAAGTTAGCGAGTTTGATATAAACATCACTTATAATATGTACAAATTTTTCCGCACAAACTGAGTATTGTATCGTGTATAAAGGCATTTCATTCAGTAGACATGTTTATTAATTATTAGGAATTCTTTACATGCTGCCAAGAATTTGCCGCAGTCAGAGCTCGGACCTGGGCACGTCTGCTTTGGTATCTCTAGTTCTAAGATCTTTCCAGAATTTTGATGCGGACAGGTCTTTTACCTAGGCAAGCCAAATTGGCCCAAGGCATAATGCCAAATTTACCATGATCAAAATATCTAATTTCAAATACCATAAATGATGTCATGGTTACCAAGAAATGGTTTCAGTTTTTTTGGATCGAAGCCAGACTATCAGGTGTTCAAAATATTTGTTATTCTCAATGTTTTTCGAACTTTAACCTTTCTCAGATTTCTTAATGTTGATATCCATTGTAGATACGGTAAATTTAATATAGATTTTACCTTAAATTCAGAATGATAACGAATTGGTGTGCAGCTGACTTTACTTGAGTGCATTCAAATATACCAGATTGCAACTCCAAAATTTACCACATTTTTTAACGCAGACATTTGGCCTGAAGTTTAATAACGGCTTCAAGTGATTAGTCGCTTTTAAGCATGAAGAAAACGTGTACGTGTTATCATATCTTTTATTCACACTGACTTTGGAATATTTAACCAGTAGTCGAACAACAGCAAAACTACCGTCAGTTACATGTACTGGTGCGTTGCGACCATCCATGACGATCATCAGAGTACGACGCAAACCGCAAAGCCTCTATATGGAAAGAAAAATTAGATATGTGACTCTCATCTATAAGAGTCTTGCATATATTGTACTGGACTGGAAATGATGGTTGCACAATTTCTATGCAGTCACGACCACGCAATGCAATTAAACAAGCAATGATTGCGCGTGTGGAGGTAAAAATTCATTAAATCAAGCTTGCGTGCTGCAATTAAATACCAATCCCACTGTATTTAACCTGTCGTCGAAACGACATTGCAAGACTATTTTCAGTCACACGTAGTCTCTAAGCCTCATTCTTGTCATCTGAATGATCTATGTAATCGATAAATCGATTGTTTAATTAATTGTATTAACTATATAAATATGATGAAAGCTGTCAAGCATTTATGGGCGTGACTGAATAGAAATTATGCAGACGACATTTCCAGTTAAGCACAATGTGTTCGAGACTACTGGAGGTGAGAGCCGCATATCTAAATATTGCTTTCCATACATATGCAATGCGGTTTCATCCTCGTTGTTCAGTTTGCCGTCGTAATCGGATGACGATCGTGGAAAGTCGAAATGCGTCAGTAAATGTAACTGACGGTAGTTTTGCTATGTTTTTCTGATTAAATATAAAGTGCGATTTCTGTTTACTTCGCAAACTTGATTTAAACTGTTATCAACACACGTGCAGTCAATGCTTCTTCAAATAGTACTAGAAGGATATGTCATTGTCAACAAGAACAAACAGTGTAATCTTATATACTTTGAGTGAGATCCGCATATCTGATATTCAATACCTTGTATGTGCAATTTGGATTGATCCGCTTTGGTCGGTTTGTCTTCGTGTTCTGATGATGATCATGGGAGGTCAAAACTCCTCGGTGCGTGTGGTCAATGGAAGTCTGCTAAGCTGCGCGCCTGGGTAACTGAAATGGAATTGTTGGTTATCTCAAACTAGCAAACTTCACTTAAAGAATTTCCATCATCTCCCGCGCAAGCACTGATTATTTAATTTCACATGTTGTTGGAATTTTAATCTCTTATTCAAGAGAGACTAAGTAATGCTGGGATAGACTGTCTACAAGCAATTGTAGACTAGTTAATATTTACCTAAATTTGAGGTAATATGCTAAGTAACCTTTAGTTATGCCTGATGCGTTCACAAGCTGAAGTCTGCATTTGCACTTAGCAATTTGAAATCCGGCTATAATCGTCCAATCATTCATTCATGCATCGGAACATTCATATTTTTAGTTTTTCTCGCAATGGATTAAATCTCTCTCAGGAAACGTCTATCTTTTCTATTAAGCTATGAAACGCAGAAGTTGTGCACCGAGCATATTACGATTACGGCCAACTGTATGAAATATTTCATGCAAAGAAAGTGAAGTAGTACTTAAGGCAATAACATCGAAATAAAAATTGAGGAACATTCAATCTCATTTGTTATACATACTAGAAGTAACCTAAATTTAACATGGACTATTGTTTGCAACTACCAATGCGCCTAGGCACGGAGGACAATATAACGGATGCATTTTATCTGTGAAACTGCTTTCGTAAGATTGCATCAGTAATTGAATATATATATATATATATATATATATATATATATATATATGTATATATATATATATATATATATATATATATATATATATATATATATATATATATATCTGTGGATGTGCGTGCATGCTATATCGATAGTTAAAAACCCAGTATATTTTTTAGTATTTTCAATTTAGTATGTTAACTAGAAATAAACTTAGCGTTTTTTTGCCCACCGTAGCATTTAATGAAATTCTTTAAAATATAATTTTGGTCGACTAAAATGTAGCGTAAACATTATTCATGATAAATGGTTCGATTTCAGGTGCATCTGCATGTTAAGTACTTGCTTCTAATAGAAACTTTATTGGGCTCAAACAACAATCATCGCCACAAGTTAATGATTTAATATTTCAAAAAGCGAATTTATTCCCTGATTGCGTCAAAATCGTTATTGTCATGCCATTTAAGAGATATCTTAACTATGTAACATAAAATTTAGAGTAATCTTCACCGTGATTTTATTAAGGCCTCGGTTAAACACCTAGGGCGAAATTTCGGTGCTGGCGAGTATATAAAATTTATGATATATATATATATATATATATATATATATATATATATATATATATATATATATGTGTGTGTGTGTGTGTGTGGCACGTAGGCGTGAGTGTGAGAATAATAATTATATATATATATTTTACGTGATACATGTATTAAATAGATATTTCTGAAATTCGACTGTTAAATATCACTTCAAAATTTCTTGCTACGTTTTTGCATTGCGTAATTGGGGGCAAGTTCGCATAGAACAAGGGGACAATTTAAAAAATTAAAATGTAGTCATTTGAGTTCCAGTTTCTTCTAAATCTACTTTATCAGTTTTATTTTGTATTGGCCACTAGGTACATGTATAGGTATGCATTAAGAGAAGCCACGTTTTTCTTTATTTGGTGGTAGATTTGCTTCATTAGATACGCAGTGAGCCGATTGGTCCATATTTCATGGTGACAGGATGCTGATTCGTCTCTCTCAATCCGAGGGTTACCAAAACACCCGTACTAGATTCGCATCACCTAATACATACTTGCATATATTAGGTCTTCGCAACAAACAGAATTTAACTGTAATATATTTAATTGAATGATGTCATGCTTATCGCGAAATGTGATAACTGATATCGATCAAGGCCAGAGTGTATGGATTTACTGGGGCAACAGGTGTTGAGAAATAGTTGTAATTCTCAATTTCGGTGGACTACAGCATAAATTGATATCCATCAGTTTGGTACCATGTACCGACTCGGAAACCATAGGGTTAGTACCATGTACCTTTTCGGTACAATAATGTTGGTATCGGTTACTAACACAATAGCCATAGTGTTAGTATCCTTTACAGACTCGGTATATATATTATATAGTGTGAGTTAGCATTGAAGTCGCATTGTCGTTGACTTTAGATTATGTTAGCTTCACTATTACAGGTTTACACATTCGTCTAGGAGATTGTACCGTCCTATTATTCCACATTCTTGACCAAAATATATAGTGGTTAAAGGGCCTAATACCGGCTCCTACTGATAAGTCGCCTGTAAGCACGAAACGAACGTGCATGAGATTATACTTTCCGTTCATGCTGTCTTTGGTTTATCCTTCTGGTCACAACTGAACTAATTTGTTACTAGGTTCGCAACACCTAATACATAAATCCGTTCTAACCGCTGGAAATGGCGTAATATCTAATCTTGATTGTTTATTATTACGTATTATTTAAATCAAGGTTGAAAGCTTGACATAATTAACGATATCATTATATATTTATCCTATTATAAACTAAATATTTAATAACTTAAGAAGAAATTTCATGCAGTAGACCGGTTTCGTCCATATAATAAATTATTCAGGTACTTCCAGAATCTTGTCATAGACATGTCTGGAACTAGAGCACATGTGCTTCAGAGTCTGAGATAAAGTTTCACAGTACTTCAAGAGTTATATACTGTTTCTTGCCGAGATCTTATATATATGCAATCGTGTGTTAGGTTTTGCACACCTTGCAAGAAATTAGTTTAAATAGGAAAAGATGGATAGATCAAATTTAGCATGAACCAAAAGGCATAATCTCATGTACATGAACTTTTCATGCTTACTAGCGACTCATCTATAAGAGGCGGTACCACGCTCTATGCCTACTATAGTAATGTAGCTAAAATTATATAGTCATCGACAATGCGTCTTAACAGCAAACTCACCATATACAATATATATCGCACCAGTGAAGAGTACCAAAACAGTGGTTGTCGATTCGGTAAATGTCACCAATACAATGGATTTAAAAGTATGTTAAGTTTCACCAAAATTGAAATATACAACTACTTTTAAATACTTGTTACTCCAGCAAATCGAAACACTCTGCCATTGATCGTATCACTTATCACATTTTGCACTAATTATATATATATATAAATATATATATATATATATATATATATATATATATATATATATATATATATATATATATATATTAGCTATCCACAACAAGCTACATATAACCATTATATATTTAATTAAATGATGTCCTGATCACCTCACTTGTCTTTTCTATATTCTAAAATGCTTAGTTTGCGCTGAGAAACTTATGTGTTCAGTGGGACAGGTGTTTACGTCAAGAACGCAACCTTATTCTAAATGGTTTGTATCAGCGCCCGCGACGCCAATATTCGTCTAATTATGTAGGACAACTACTAAAACTCTCTGTATATTGATTTGTTTCTAGTAAGGCTCTGCTTTAATACGTTTAAAGTATCTCTGCCAATTATATACTGTGGGTGAACGTGTTTGGGCTGATGAAACTAATGTTATCACCGCCCACACAACCATTGCTTTTTTACTTATATAAATATTCATTTCAACACCATTTCCCTATGTAGTATGGTGTCTGTTCAGTAATGACAGATTGAGGATGGTTAGTTGGAACATTGGGTTTAAATGGATGCCATATAAGCTCGACGCAAAAAGAGAAAAAAACTCGCCGAGTTACATTAGTAAGTATATCACTGTTAATTGTGTATAGTGTTCGGAAGGATGGCTCAATGGTTAGAGCACCACATTCCGAAACAGACGTGCTCAGGTGCGAGCCCTGTCCACAGCAAATTCTGGCCAGTACAGGATGAGATCCCAATAAGGACGAAACCGGTCTACTGGATAAATTGCCTTTTCTACACTATACAATTCGTAGTTTATACTAACTAAATGTAAGAACTTAATGGGTCAGGTGTTTATATCAAGTTCGCAACATTGATTATAGTAAATGTTATTACCGCCCGCGCAACCAATGTTCGTTTAATTACATCATTAGAATGGATGCGTCCTCATTGCATGTGCGGGGGATCGTAACATATATTTAAATTAATTTTACAAACTTGAGATCATTACCAATTCCATTTCCTTTAACGAGTTTGGTGAACTACCATTAGTCACACGTACTGACGTGGTTTAACCTTCCGTGATAGTCTTCTGAGCATGATCGCTTAGTGAAGGAGAAAGGTGCAATTTTTATCTAAAAATTAGTTATAATGAGCCGCTCAACCAATGACTGTTTTGCTACATTACAAAGTACACATTTGGCGAAAGCCTTCAAAAGTTACTTCATGACCGTATAAAAATAACGCAGCCGAAATTTATAGTCAAGACCAGTGTGTGCAGGAATTTTTTTATGTGAGAAACGTATATTTTAATGTTGCATAATTTGTACATGAAATTCGGATTACTTGTTGCTTGTCGGTTTGACATCGTGCTCTGATGGTCATCGTTGAACGTCGAAAGGCCTTAGTAAGTGTGACTCACGTTAGTTTTAACATGTGCGATTGGTAGGATACAATGAATTTTGATTTTTTATAAACACGAATACTTGATTTAAAGAATAATCTACTATATGTCTGGATTTAAGATAAGATATGGAAGCGTATTACCCTTGCATACGATAAAGAGAGATTTTTTTGAAGATATTTTGCTCATTATTCTTTCGATAATTGTAAAATAAAAGAGCCTAAATATTTCCTTTACATTATGCAATGACTGAAATTACATAAATACATTTAAATCACATAAAATAATGAATTAAAACATTTCATTAGGCGAGGGCAAATTATTTAAAGAAATTGAAGAATGTATTGTTTGTATGTTTATGTGTATGAACTGTTTTCAAGGTATTGTTGGTTAAGAAAAATGACTTCAACAGCTGGGTAATTGGCGGCTCCAAATGTTTTCCCGCGTTTTCTGCCATTTTTCTGCATTTCACAGTTTGCCTATGTATTCTCTACTTGTAGCATTCCTCGTTGCGCTCTCTCAATTTTGCTTTCAAAAATATTTTTCTCAGCACAATAGAAATTTATCATTTTTATCATTCTTACACATTTAACAAAAACAGGATCCAGAAAAGTACATATGAAGAAAGCTCTTGTTTCCCAATAATTTATTTACTGTTAAATGAATCTATATTTGCATATTTATATTTTTCTATATTTCAATAATTCTTTATATATATATTTGCGTTTATTTTCATATTAATATATTTATACATGTATGCTCTTAAATTATTCAGTTTTAGAGATTCCCGTGTTTATAATTTTACACACACACACACATATACACATATATATATATATATATATATATATATATATATATATATATATATATATATATATATATTTGCATATTTTAACCTCATTTGTTTACATAATTATTTAGTTATATATAGATTTATAATTTTATCAATTTATTTATTTTTTATATATTGATATATTTTACATTTTACTGTGTCTTTATATAAAAAATTTGTCCATCTGTCATTTCCTGTCAAGTTAGTTATTTGCGTGACGCCTACATTTGAGCGTCACATCTTTAATTTTGCTTTCACTTTATATGCATTTCGGTTTGTTTCCCAATAATCAATTGACTTTTGTTCTCTGATGGTGAATTTAGATACGCGTTACGTTTTGTGACTGACGGTAGTTTGTCTTCGTTACGCAACTGGTTAAATACCGTAGGATTGTCGATCATATGACGTTCTCAAACTTGATTTAAAGATGATTGTTTAACTGTATAACATATATATATAGCGAGTCCTGAAAAAAATTATTGTTAGTGATTGCATAGAAATTATGCAGCCGACATTTCCATTCAAGTACAATGTATGCGAGGCCACCAGATGTAAGAGCCGCATGTCTGATTTTACATACATTACATATGCATTGCTTTGTGATCATCATGAGAAAATTTGTCGTTGTACTCTGACGTTGGCCTATGAAGGTAGAAACATATGTTCTGACTGCGGCTGGTTACTCTGTGTTGTGCCTGATTATGGGATTGGTGTTCATGTCAATTTTCGAAACTGTGTATATTATGTGGTGGTTATGCGGTATTGTGTACTTGATGACAAGGTATTTAAAATTGGAAGAGAACGATATACCGGAGCCAGCATGAAAATAAGTTATACTCTGCTATGCACAAACGTTTCCCGGTATATAGTGAGTCATCAATTGGAACCGGACATACGCTGTAATCTCACTATAAGAACTGCTGGAAAAGTGAAAGATTCAATCTGTTTATAAAAATGTCTTTAGCAATAAGACTTCAAAGCCTATTCACAATATGCAATATTCGCAAAAAAATTAGATAATAGTAACCAGTCGATCAACGTAGCCTAATTTTTGTCAGACGAACGTACCTAACTATTTTAACATTCCATGGTCATTATCAGAGTACGGCAGCAATCCAACTAGCGAGGATCGATCTGACATGAATAAACTACGGAAAATCAAAGCTGCACCTCTCATTTTCAGTATATCCGCCAAAATTGTGGTTACTGACACAATAGCTATAGTGTTAGTATTCTTTACAGACTCGGTATATATATTATTCCGACTGCATAGAAATTGTGCAGCCGACATTTCCAGTCAAGTTCAAAGTATGCGAGACTGCTAAAGGTGAGAGCCGTATATCTAAATTTGATTTCCATATATATTCAATGCAGTTTGATACTCTTTAGTTAGTTTGCCGTCGTACACTGATGATGATCATGGAAGGTCGAAACGCGTCAGTGCCGTGCGGCTGGCTGTGGTTTTGTTATGTTTCTCGACGATTGGTTAAATACAATGGGATTGGTGTTAACTTCATGCTCGCAAACTTGACTTAAAGAATTGTTACTACCACCCGCGCAATCAATTATTGTTAAATTGTATTGCCTATATATTATATAATTTGAGTTAGCGTTGAAGTCGCATTTTCGGAGACTTTATATAATGTTCACTTCACTATTGCAGGTTTACACATTCGCCTAAGAGATTGTATCGTCCTATTATCCCATTTTCCTCACCCAAATATATAGTGGTTAAAGGGCGTAATACCGGCTCCTACTGATGAGTCGCCAGTAAGCACGAAACGAATGTGCATGTGATTATACTTTCCGTTCATGCTGCCTTTGGTTTATCCTTCTGGTCACAACTGAACTAATTTGTTACTAGGTTCGCAAAACCTAATACATACTTGCTTATATATTAGATCTTCGCAACAAACAGTATTTAAAATGGTGGTTGTTTGCGAACGCCGAATGCAAAATATCTGTGATAATGAGAATATAACATTTTAGCAGGTATCGCTACACGTATTTAATATAGAACCTTGTAACAGATATAGGCATAATTTAATATTAACTAATTGCTAGAATAGTGATTATTAATTTTCTAATCAATTTGTGAATGTGAGATAATTACTGATTTTATACTTTTTATCAATTTGCACTTTAAAAAGCACGAAAGCAAATAGACTAAAGAGGATCAAGTGTGAATGCACCTTTAGTAATGGAAAATCAGATAAACTGTTTTAATCTCGCTGCATCGGGGGCTGGAGTCACAGATTCCGAAGTAGACATGCCCGGGTTCGAGCTCTGCCCATGGCAAGTTTTGGACAGCACTTGAAGAGTTCCCAATGAGGACGAAACCGATCTACCAGTTGAATTGCCTTTTCCACATCACACAATGCTTACTTTTTACTGACAAATCTTTGTGTATAACGGGACTGGTGATTGAATCTAGTTCGCAGCCTTCATTTTAATATTTGGTCTTGAGTAAGTAATGCCTAAATCATAACTTCATATACATTAGGTTACCGCAACAAAGAATGTATGAATGTGATTGGTGTTATTTAAAGTCCTATCATCATCATCATTATCATCATCATCACCAGTGCAAAAACATGTCTTACTTTACTCTTTAAATATTGTTCGCTACATTTAACATACGTTTTGTACTACACGAGTTATGATGCAATGCAGCTCGCGCATTGCCCTGATTAATTTCGTTTTACTCGCAAAACGGCTTTTTGTAATGCAGTATAGGCACATGGCTAAGTATTCGTTTGCCCGCTTATAGTAGACATAAGTAGACGCTAACTGTGTTTTAATGTCTGCAATAAATTGCCACCGACAAATAATTAAATCATAATGAACTATTGGGTGATTTTTAATTGTTACATCTCTTTCTAAGCACACGCACACAGTTATATATATATATATATATATATATATATATATATATATATATATATATATATATATATATAAACAGCTGCGATTTGCAAATTGTTAATTATGTATTTTAATAAATGAGTCTAATATGTTTGCAAATTTGCCTTCATATGTCCCGTGTGGTTATTGTGGAGCATTGGTCATGCCAATCCACCTTTTCGTTTAGATAATAGGTGTTAGATAATATAAGCGACTTGGATTTATTTTTTTATGTTACTACGACCGACTGTTTGGTTTACACACCCCAAGCCTATTAAGCAGTCTCTAATGCACCAGAAATGCACAATTAAGTGTGCTTACAACTTAGCCGAGAGTGGTTGGGAAATTCGTTTATTTGGTCATATAAACTATTTATATGTCCATTAATTTATAGTTGCAACATAAAAATAACAGCTGAAATAGTACAGATTACCAAGTTACAATTAACATGCCTACTTTCTTTCGTTTGCTCTTGCCTAGCGATATTTTTTTTTACCATTCTCTGTCTCACCCCCATACCCACGCTCCGTATTATCATGTTTACAACAATAGCACACGAACTATACTGCGCACACAAACACGACACACGTCTACAATTGCAATATTTGAAACTGAAAAGTCGACAACAGATGCAACCTGTTATAAGCAAATAATTAAATTATTCTGCGTTTAGCTAGGGCGAAATACAAACTGAAGTCAAGCCACTACTACGTTCGCATCCAGTTAGCATTATTAGACCTGTGGACATTAATATGGCCAGTCTAAATTTATCTCCTACACAGTGCACCATAAATGTGCTCGTGATGGCAACAAGCCAGCAAAATACAATAGAAACCAATTTTGTTACTGAAATCATTCGGGACGTGGAGGCATCCACCGAATTAACGAGAGCAGATGCGTGGATAATTCCTTTTCAATGCAGAGTCCAAACAATATTATTCAAACAAGGTTTGTGACCACAAAATAAGCAACAGCCTAATCTTGTCTTACCAGGTGTGAAGTACAGTTAATTTTCTGTCAGTTATGCGTAAAGACTGACTTTTACTTAAACTACGCATTATCATTACATGCCGGGAAACCAAATGAGTGAAAGCTAACCAAAAAGTTTACTTAAAAATTAATTGATAAAATAAAACTTAGACTCGCCAAATTTCAGACATCATATGTTCTTTATTTTATTGGGTAATACAATTAAACAGTCAGTAATTGCGCGAGTGGCGGTAACACTTCTTTAAATCAAGTTTGCGAGCTTGAAGTAAACATCATCCAATTGTATTTGACCAGTCGTCTAGTAACATAGCAAAACTACCGTCGGTATTCTTAATAGTACCAGATTTGAATCGCAATAGTTCGTTATAATCTATTACGAAATTCTTATAATTCTACTTGTAAACTTGATAGAATACAATGTTAATCTATGATTGATTTCAACATATTAAACTTGATGTATATGGTCCTTTAAACACCGGAGTTTTAAATCATAGTATATAGCGAAAACGGCAAGAAATGTTTGATCTCCGGTTTTTAGCCGCGATTTTGTAACACATGTGCTTCTACGCAGTTTTTACGGGAGGAAATATATAAATTTCAAGAACAAAATCTGTACTGCGATTGAAGCGTGCACTTTGTGCGTTTAAAGATGGACCAGCTCAGCTTCGAGCCCTGTCCGCGTACCCAATAAGACCGAAACCAGTCTACTCGATGAATTGTCTATTCTACATTAATCAGTGCTCAGTTTTTACTGAAAAGATACATAAAATGGAATTGATGCTTATATCAGGTTTGCAATCTTGATTTATATAAAGACCACTTTGTCAGTGCAATAAACATGGTGTTCATGATCCGTCGAAGCACTGTATAACTAAACAGTCATTGATTGCGCGGGTGGGGTTAGCATTTCTTTAACTTAAGTTTGTGAACTTGATGAAAAAAACTACTTCCATTACATTTGACCTGCCACACTACATAGCATCTATTGTCATATTCTGCGACTGATTAAAATGCAATTGGATCGGTTTTTTTCCATCAAGTTTGTAAACATGATCCAAACAAAAGCACGGTATAAAAGAAAGAAAAGATTTGAGAAAATGTGTTAATCAAATTACCTGATCTACTACGCCTCGACTAACATCGAGAACGACCACCGAAATAGTTTCGAGAAACAAAACAACTGGAATTAAGATTTTTTGAAGGAATGCGGAGTGCGTGTGCTATGGTAAAACATGCCACGATTTGCTATCGTGGCTTGTTGCTTTGCACTACCAGTTTCGCAATGGTTCGATTGGTCCCCATTACCAGGTACGCATCGAGTTCACCTTCGTGGTGGCTGGGTTCCGATTCATTCCTTTCCTCCGAAGACGTCGACAGCGTTCATACTGACCACTACGAATAAGGCACGGTCTTATCCTCGTTGACCGACAAAATTTCAGATCGGCATTTCCCAATCCATCATCAGGTCATTAATCACACACACACACACTTGTCAAAATACTCACTATAGCTGATTTAAGCAAAAGTCTCACATCTGCTATTGTGAGCATTGTACTGTGTGTGCGTGTGTATGTGTGTGTTCGTGTGTGGTTAGAGGCCTCATGATGATTCCGGAAATGAGGAATCGAAACCTCGCCATTCAACGAAGCTTAGATCGTGCCTCATTCCAGTTGTTAGTATGAACAATGTTGAAGCCTTCGGAGGTCGAATCAACACCCAGCCACAACGAAGACGAACTCAATGCCTAATTGCGATTCGGGACCAATCGGATCTATGCACAAATGGTAGTGCAAAGTGACAACCCACGATCGCAAACTGGAATTCAGCCTGTGATAGTCATAGCGCAAATCAGGCAAAAAAGCACTGCATAATTGGCTGCAAGTTTGGTGATAACTTTGCTCAAATCTACTTCAACAGCGAGAATATAAATGCGTAAATAAAGCACTAATATTTCACATTACTATTTAAATAGTAGCCAGCCAATATTATACACCATAACAAAGACTGACATGCTGGGTGTGTTAAATTTATGTTAATTTTTATAGAAATGCTAATCAAGCATTAGCGAAATAAACTGGTATTGCACTAAAAGAATAAAATACACGCCTGGTCTGAAATCGAAATCGATCGTGAGAAAAGAACAGACGACATAAAAATTTGACCAAAACAGACATCTAGTAAATTCTGCTGATATAATCGAAAACTGGGACCATTATGAATGCGCGCACTAAGTGTTTAGATTGGGGCATAAATAATTTTATCCATGTTTCTGTTTTTAATAATTATCAAAAAACATCAATTTACCAAGCCTGTCTAATTACCCACTCTTTAGATTTTATGTGATGACAAGGATGAAATCTTTAAACGCCATTATCAAAGTTATTGCTTTGTAAAACTAGGCTACATATGCGAATGGAACTATAGAGATAGGGGTTGGGCGAAGGGTGACTGTAGTAAGTTGGTGATAAAAATGTTACAACGCCCGTTGATGTTGCCCTGTTTTTAATTGACAAACTCGAACATTTAACGTTATTTGAAAATATTCTAACTTTGAAAAAGGACTTTCCGTACGTTTTCTAGGTAAATTGTGCCATTTCGGCATGAACAAATATATGCCTCTATGATTTAATTGATTGGCTTATCCTTTGAGTTTTTCAAGTTTTATTCGCAATATCGTCAAATTTTTCATCCTGAATTAAAAACCAGTGGGTTTGTTTTTTGGCAAATCGGATACTTTTAAATTATTAAATAAAACATTGATTGCGCCGGCGGTGATAAAAATTATTTAATTCAAGTTTGCGAACTTGAAATAATCACCTGTCCCATTTTTTTACAAATATTTGTCTGTATAAACTAAGAATTGTATAATGTAGAAAGGCAATTCATCCAGTAGACCGGTTTCGTCCTTATTGGGAACTCACCAGAATTTGCTGCGGACAGAATCTCTCTCAATAACCACTCAGATTCCGAAGCAGACGTGCCAAGGTTCGAGTCCTGTCCGCGGAAAATTCTGGACATTAAACAATTCATGGTATATGTTGTAAAAATAATTACAAGGTTTTTATTGCAACCTTTAATAAAAAAAAGTCGGAGACAATCATTGCTTTTTTGTCGTTGGGACGGTGAGCAGCTACTTAAGATTTGTTTACTGTGAAAATTCCGACAATCCGTTCTAATTGTTCTTCTAAAGCAATTCATCCAGTAGACCGGTATCGTACTTATTGGGAACTCATCAAGTACTGGCCAGAATTTGCTGCGGACAGGGCTCGAATCCGAGCATGTTTCTTTTGGAATCTGTTGTTGTAACTACTGACCCACTTTACCGCATGCTACACAGTGTCGATAGATAGTGTCTATTTATACTTTGTAAACTCAATGTTGTTTACTATATTTGATGTTAACTCCTTTACTTCGCCCTCACGCAAATTTAAAGGTGATTTCGGCGTCTATTCACCCACATTGCTTGACAAAATATATAGTACGCGGAAGTATTTGTGATGAAGATTAAAAATTAGTAATTTTATTTTTTTTAAATAACCAGGCGCGTAATGGCAACTTCATCAGCTGAGTGGCCAAAAGGCGCATAACACATGCGAAAAAGGGCTTACACCTGTTGTTTATTTTTTATTTGGAATATCCGTTGGGTCCTAACGAACCAAATTGTTACTAGATATTATTAAACGAACATCAGTTGCGCGGACGGTGATAACAATTATTATAATCAAGATTGCGATCCAGATATAAGCACCTAACCCATTAATTACTTACATATGTCAGTATAAACTAAGAATTGTATAGTATAGAATAGGCAATTCATCCAGTAGACCGATTTCGTCATTATTGGGAACTCATCATGTGCTGGCCAGAATTTGCCGAGGACAGGGCTCGAACCTGGGTACGTCTGCTTCGGAATCTGGTGCTCTAATCACTGAGCCACCCTGCCACACACTACACTACACACAATACTGACATATGTAAGTAATTAAATGGTCAGGTGTTTATATCAAGATCGCAACCTTGATTATAATAATTGTTACTAGATATGTTATACCAAATACATAGATGTTGTATGTTATGTTATCATAACAATGAATATATATATATATATATATATATATATATATATATATATATTTTTAATTAGCAAATTATTCAATATTTTAGTCCGTGCCAATATGTTTTCTCATCATATTCTCTTTATCGGTGTAAAATTTTCGAAGGGTCATTGCGGCAATATTCATAAAATAATATTTATTTTCTAGAAATTTATTCTTAATTGTTTTTAAATAGAATTCTGATCAGCCGTAATGAAGGAAAATTTACTTTTAATATGGGGATTTTATGTAGGCTATTCAAGGTTTTTAGTTCTGTGCTATTTCAAACATAGAAAACGGTTTAAAAGAAACAATTTTTGTATGATTATACGCGGTTTGGAGCGATTATTTTCTCACTAGATTATTTTCTTCAGAAAATGCCAAATTTTGTTAACTTTGTAGTGAAACGAATCCCCTGAAGTTCGCAATTTATAAAGATAAATATTTGTATGTACAATTAAACTAATGCTTTTGTAGTCCACACACGTCACTTTCATAATACAGGCGTAGTTACAAATGATTCAGTTATGTAAGCGATATCATGTACAAGCTGTCATCTCCTCGTGTTCATTTCAACTCTACCCTTATGTTGCGCGCTGAGTTTAGCGCGCTAAAACGACTAAAACAATTTAACACTATTTACACATACACCAACCACCGCACACTGAGGCAGGTATACTATGCAATTTTACTGGATCGTCTGTTTTGTAACAAAATGGGCACCTTCATAGTTTTAACCAGTAATGACATTAGTTGACTTGTATTTCCTCAAGCCAGACAGTGCAGCCATGGATGCACTGCGCCATTTTCTCATTGTCAGCGAGACGCATTAAAACGCCAACCAATTCAGCGGTTAGTTTGCAGATATGCGGGTCTGTCATTTGGTTGTTTTTGTCTTTGAAAAATCTCATTCGCTCCATGCGCAGACAATGATAAGCAACTCTTCCCGCCCACAGCACCGTCTACCACCTGTTCTGTTTCTTCTTCGTCTAATTCTCCGCCTTCTCCATCTTAGTCTTCCATTACTTTTGGTAGTTCACATTTTAATGGTAATAAATAACGTGCATTGACAGAAAGATGTAATAAAATGAGCCAATCTTTGTGTGTGTGTGAGTTCTAGATTGAAATAAGGTGAATATACAGCGATGTTTTAAAAAAGTAAAACGGAGCAGAATAAAAACATTGGCTAGTTGAATTATGGCGAGAGGAGCAGATCGTGCCCAGTGTAAATTTTTCTCCCCTCATTAAGGAAAAGCATGCAAGATTCGAGGTATACGCATTGCTCGAAACACTTTGCCTTCTCTTCTGCAGAGTTAACTCATCTTATCATTTTTTCAAATCCATGTCACATGTCCTCACGTGATCAAATGAT
Organism: Eudiplozoon nipponicum; assembly: GCA_029291075.1. Taxonomy (NCBI): domain Eukaryota; kingdom Metazoa; phylum Platyhelminthes; class Monogenea; order Mazocraeidea; family Diplozoidae; genus Eudiplozoon; species Eudiplozoon nipponicum. The sequence continues at coordinate 124,386 of JAQBSW010000108.1, forward strand.
AAAACATGCACGCACTATCCGTGAATTTGTTTCCAACTTCGTTGCTTATTATACGTTCAACGTATTGCAATCTTTGCGTACGTTTAAACAGATGTATAATTAATCAACCAAATTGCCTTTTCTAAACTAAACAATCCTTAGTTTATACTGACTGTATATTAAGTTTGCAAACTTGTTAATAGGAAATGTATCCACATAATGGGTCAGGTGTTTATATCCAGATCGCAACCTTGATTAAAATAGTTGTTGTCACAGCTCAGGCAACCAATGTTCATTTAATTAATAACATTTCTGCATGTGCATAATTAAATGACCATTGGTTGCGCGGGCGATGATTATAATTACTTTTAATCAAGGTTGCGAACTTGATATAAACACCTGACCCATTATGTGGATACATTTGTCAGTATTAACTAAGAATTGTATAGTGTAGAAAAGGAAATTCATCCAGTAGACCGGTTTCGTCCTTATTGGGAACTCATCATGTACTGGCCAGAATTTGCCGCGGACAGGACTCGAACCTGGGCACGTCTGCTTCGGAATCTGGTGCTCTAACCACTGAGCCATCCTGCCGCACACTACACTACACATAATTTTCAGTTATACTCTAACTAA
>JAQBSW010000108.1:130000-167500 GCA_029291075.1 Eudiplozoon nipponicum
TCAGATTGGAGCCCTGTCAACGGCAAATTCTGGATAGTACGTGATACATTTACGATAAGGACGAAATATGTCTACTGAATGAATTGCTTATTCAACACTCTGCAATTCTTACTTTTTACTGAAGAAAATTTTTATAAAGCATCAGGTGTTTAAATCAAGATCGCAACGTTGATCTTAGTAATTCTCGCTTTTGTTTGATCTCGAAAGAGATAATTCGTTTGGTTATATGTCAGTATCATTGGACTAAACATTTTATGTGAATCAGCATGAAATACCACATTTATTTCATGCTAACGAGCCCAAGCAATGTTCCTCTTATTGTAAGACCTACATATGTGTAGTGAAATCTGCGAAAATGATTTTTTTCAACCACAGAAATTCAAGTACAATGTAATACGAGAATAATATAGGTGAGACCCCCATACCTTACTTTGTTATGTAAGCTGATCATGGAGGGTCGAAACGCGCCAGTACATAGGGACTGGCGGTAGTGATGATATGTTCGGTGACTGGTTAGATAACATTGGATTGATGCTTATCTCAAATTGGCATTCTTAATTTAAAGACATTACGCAATCATTCATTGCGTGGGTGGTAAAAGCAATTATTTAAATCAGTATTTCGATAATGGATAATCCCACTTTATTTAACCAGAATTACTCCGTAGAAAAATAATCGTCGGTCTCATGCACCGGAGCGCGTCCACCTATGCTGGTCTTCATTAATTTTTTTTCATATATTCTATCTAGCCGGGATGCCTATTATACAATATCAATGCAACCATGAACAGAATATTTTTCGTATTTTACGTCACTAAAGTAGCTAGTACAATCAAACCAGCAATTCTTATGTGGATGTGCTAACACCTAGTAGCATTATTGTCTCGGACCTCAGTATTGCGTCTCCAAATTAAGAATTGTATGTCATCGTCAATAAAAGGAAATTCATAACGTAAAATATGGCTGGAAAGAAATGCGCAACTGTGCTAAAGCAACGTTCGAAATAAGTTTAACTCTGTTATTTTACAATTTTGTTTTCCATGTGACTAACTGAACACGATGGGACTGGTATTTATTTCTAGTCCATATTTATTATTTAAAGTGGGTTATTATCCCGCCTCCGAAAAAAAATATTTGCTTCAAACTTTAATTATGACTAGACTACCGGCATTTTATTTATTATAGGATTTAATGCAAAATTCACGGTATTCGAAGCAGTTTAGTTTTTTGGAGTGCCTTTTTTCCACATTTCATTTTGGTTCGAAAACACGTGATTTTTCTGTTTAGCCGTAATTTTACTTTAGTTTAATAGGTGTAACAAATTGGTTCCATTATGACCAGAAGGATAAACAAGACGACATGAATCGAAAGTATAATTTCGTGCACATTCATTTTGTGCTTACTGGCGACTCATTTTGAGGAACCGGTATTACGCCCTTTACACACTATATATTTTGGCGAGGTATATGGTAAAATAAGACGGTACATTCATGCTGCCTTTGGTTTATCCTTCTGGTCATATTTTAACTAATTTGTTACTAGGTGCGCAACACCTAATACATAATTGCATATATATATATATATATATATATATATATATATATATATATATATATATATATATATATATATATATATATATATATTAGTTCTCCACCACAAACAGGATCTAACAGCAATTTTACCTGTATATCGTTGATATTTCTATCCTTGTATGGTCTTCATTAGAATCACGATCATAACATGCAATAAGTAAACAAAGCAAACCCCAGAGCATATTGATTTACCATATTTGCCTGATATTGGCCAATTATGAACACCTTATCTACTTTTTTCTTCAAATCTCTAGATGCACACCGTTCTCCGTCCATTTGGTAATGCATAACTTATCAATATTAAATTACACTGTATAATGTCGATACATTGATAAGATATTCTCTTCGTGATCTCATTTTCGGTTTAATCGTGAGGAATGCTATAACTCATAGTGCACTTTCACAAACAAATCATGCAAAATGCAGCTTTCTCCGACGCAACTGTTTGTCTATACATTTTCTAAGCATTCCACGAAAGAGCATTTTACGAAGACTCCTTGGTGCTAAGAAAGGCCAAATGTAAAATTTTCCACAACGAAGCACCAGCACGCACATATCCATACACATATTCACGTTCACATGCTAATTTCTTTGAAATATATGTATCAAAACGTAAACCATATTGAGGGATCTACATGGTATCCTCATGGACGACGCAGGGGTATATTGGCGTAAGATGTCGTTTTCCAATACTGAGTTCTTCATCCATTTAGTAATCTGGGCAAAGCAGTATCACTTATTCCATTTCGGATTCTATTTATTTTTGTGAGAAATAACTTTTATGAAATGTTTCCTTTTAATATTTAAATTAATATTATTAATGTTTATAGGTACAAACCACGAAGCTAGTTATTTTTAAAGGCCTAAAAATTGTCCTCTTCATACGACATGAATTATTAGACATAACATTTATGAACATCCCTAAGTATTTGTCCGTTCTTTAAATATCGCCAGCAAAATTACTACCGTTTCTTTACAATATAACATCCTAAAATTGTAAAATACCATTTAACTATTTTTCTAACGAGAGTTTAATATCGCTACTTCTACAAATTATTTCGATTCCACATAATAAATAGGCCCTCTAATAATTTAAAGACCAGTTTCAACGATTTCCTTTCTATAATGATTTCGATCTACGGTAATGTAGATCGAATAGAATTTACGAGCTGCGTTAGTCAAAACGCAGATCAGGTAATTTCAATTAATTCAGTACCGCAAAAAAACATTCCTTCAAGGCCCTCTAATAATTTAAAGACGGTTTCAACGAGGTCCTTTCTAAACAAATTAACTTCAAGCAGTGCATACATATATTACCTCCTGAAAGCGACAAAAGTTGTCAAATTGACAACAATTTACAAAAGACAAAAAAAACAAGTTTGGCGAGTTAAACAAGTAATGTCTGCGAGGGTGGTGAAAAGAATTCTTTGAATCGGGTTTGCAAGCTTAAGATACACCCTTTTGAGTATCGGAATACTTTTTCGATGACAATGTAATAGATGCGGAAATTGGCCAGTACATCCAGGAAATTTTTCCGAAAACTGTAAAACAATTGTTCATTGGCTCTCATGTTCTCATCAATGTATTACGATAAGTAATTTGTTACGGACTCCAATCCAATGTGTGGAATTAGTAACGCTTTTATCAAATAAGTAAACTGAAATTGTGGGTGCAATCTATCATATCTTCATTTAAAAAAATCATACCAATTCAATGCAAAGTTACATTCGTGAGTAAAGGAAAATTTGCATCCGACCCACCAATTAAGTTACGTATTCATGAAATAATCAAGAGGTGAGAACCAGAGCGCTACTAGCATTTTCATTTTACTTCCACCAGTTCGTGTTCGGTTGCGCTGTGATGACGACCAAGAAGGTCATCAAAGGTGACGGCCAATTTTTATCGTTTGACATTTAAATTAAAATATGAAATTGGCATTGATTTAAGATCTGCCGACTGAATTGAACGAAAAGGGATGCTTTTAAGAATAATTTAATAATACACCGGTACCTCGAGACACGAGCAGCCTAACATATGAGTTTTTTTAGATACGCGCCGCAGCTTGGGCCATATTTTCGTTCAAGATTCGAGCCCTAATCCGTGATACGAGCCGTGTTTACGGAGCGTCCCGCTAGTTGGCGCGCAGGGTCAAGCATCACCCGAGAGAAACTCTCGCTCACTCGCACGTGTTACCCGCTTGAATCGAAGTATATCTTCTGCGCTGCACTCTTATTTTGTTTGATTTTTACGTGATTACTGAACTTTTTTGTGTGCTATCATGGGGCCGAAGAAAGTGAGTGCTAAAGACAATGGTGACAGGAAGAAGAGGATGATTTCTATGGGACTAAAGCAAGAAATAATAGAAAAACATGAGCGTGGCGTACGAGTAATTGAACTCGCCAAGATCTATGACCGTTGTACATCGACAATTTGTACGATATTGAAGCAGAAGGATGCCATCGAGAGTGAAAGCAACCGATACGCACATCCATAAATTCGCTGCGCTTGTTGCGAGGGAAGGCTACATCCCGAAACAGGTATTCAACTGCGACGAAACAGGCCTATTTTGGAAGAAAATGCCACTGAGGATTTACGTCATAATTTACAATTGGTTAGGGTTTTTTCATATGTCCTGAACGAATAAAACGAATTCATTTATTTTAAATGGGAAAAATTCGTTTGAGATACGAGCCGATTGACTTACGAGCTCGGTTCTGAAACGAATTAAACTCGTTTCTCGAGGTTCCACTGTATTCTATGTCGGGTGTTTCCTATGAACCAATTATAAAATGCATAATTATGCGATTATAAATAAGATTGCTCGGTGATTCATGTTGCTAAATTTATGTCTAATAGACGCAAAATTTATTCATTCAGTTTGTCATTACATATTTGGCTTATCGATCTGTTTTTTTTTAATTTTAAAGCCTATTAGAATACAACTTTGGGGGTGAGTAATGTTCAATGTCATTTGGTGATTTGTCAATTAAAGCATAATGTAGAATAAATTTTCTTATGTCAGTTGTAAAACACTGAAATGTGACTATGATATATTAGAAGAATAATTATCAAATTGAGAATTAAGACAGTTAGTCGAATGGCATATGAATCCTAAGTCTAATGTGGACCCCCAACGTTGTTTAATTGATGTTGTCATTATGTTATTGATACAAGTATTGCTAGTATTCTTACCAGCAATAGATGAAAAATATTGTGTGTATGTTCTTGTGCATTTATATATATACATGTTACGTGTGTGCCCGCCAGTAAGGTTATTTCTGTGAACAGGCCTTTGAATTGAAGACATTTAAACTGCTATTTGGGTTATAATCAGTTAGTGTAGGAAAACAGATAAACGTACTATGCATTGCTTTTAAACTAGTTTGCTGTATTCAGTTTTGGCGACAATCGCCACAGCAGTTTTAATTTAGCTCTGTCGGATAGCAAAGAGATGGTCGGGCCTTTGAAGGCGAACTTCAGAAAAAGGGCATTTACCTCCCGCAGAGATTGTTTAAAGCATTCTGCAACAAGATAAGGCAATTTTTGCACAATTGAAACGTTGCGATTGATTACAAGTGCTTCCTGAACGTTAACAGAACTAGCTAATAATGGTAATCTGATGCAAAGACAGATTAATTAATCATTTTAATGAAAACAGTTATAGCAATGCACATGAAAACATATTTGTTTAATGATAACAAGTCAATTTCAAAATTGTACAGTGCAATTGATTTTCCTCTGCAAAGAAGATACATATAAGATTGTTAAAACAAATCCTTCCAATAGTCCTTCTATATATATATATATATATATATATATATATATATATATATATATATATATATATACATATACATATATATATATATATAATCCTGTGAACTGGTTTCATCCTATTTGGAATTGGCCGCGGGCTTAGCTCGAATCGGGACACATTTGCTTTGGAGTCTAGGACTCTAATCACAGCGCCATTTCTGCCGTATGCTCCACTCAATTTTTGATTGTATAATAACTCACGCTTTGCAGTTAGTCTTTTCTTCAGGTGGAGTCTATGTTGCGTCCTTAATAAGTAATAGTGAATTATAAATTTTGGCAGAATTTTGATTTATCTCCGTTTGATTGTGCAAAGTAAACACTGGTCAATGTAGCAAAGTCAATTAATGAAAAGCATCAAATTCGTCCAAATTCAAAAGTTGCAGGAATTTTTCGCAACCGTGCCTCGGACTGGGGCATAATTGTTCCAGAGCATTGAATTGTATATTTATTATGAGAGAGAGAGAGAGGAGATGTTTAATATACGTATAACATTTAACTATTGCAATGTTTTATCTTCTTGTCAGCTTTTTGATAAGTATGGGTGTTCTAATATAACCAGATGGATAAACCAAAGGCAGAATGAACGGAAATTATAATCTCGTGCACATTCGTTTAGTGCTTATTGGCGACTTGTCAGTATGGGTGGTTGAATTTGCTGGAGTAACATGTGTTCAGAAATAGACGTAATTCTGAATTATGGTGAAATTTAGCATCCATTGAAATCCATTCGGTTGCTATAGAGTACTGATACAATAGCCATCGTGTTGGTATATATATATATATATATATATATATATATATATATATATATATGTATATATATATAATATGGAGAGTTGGCTTCGAAGTCGCGCTGTCGAAGACTTAATATGATGTTAGCTTCATTACTTCAGGTTTACACATTCGTATAGGAGATTGTACCGTCCTATTTTCCCACATTCCTCAGTCTAATATATAGTAGATAAAAGTTGTAATACCGGCTCCTATTGATGAGTCGCCAGTAAGCACGAAACGAATGTGCGTGAGATTATACTTAGCTTGCATGCTGTTTTTGGTTTATCCTCCGGTATCAAATTTGGGTTTTGTTACAAAAAATATTACGGGAAGGCTGCTCATAAATGAACATACATTGATCTACTTCAAGCTCGCAAACTTGATTTAAAGAATTGTTATGACCAGCCGCGCAATCAATTATTGTTAAATTGTATTGCCTATAAATGTATATATGGTGAAAGCTGCAAACAGTTAATGTTCGTGACTGCATAGAAATTGTGCAGCCGACATTTCCAGTCTAAGTTCAATGTATGCGAGACTGTTAGAGGTGAGAGCCGCATATCTATATTTGATTTCCATGTATATTCAATGCGGTTTGATCCGCGATAGTCAGTTTGTCGTCGTACTCTGATGATGATCATGGAAGGTCGAAACGCGTCAGTGCGTTGCAGCTGGCGGTAGTTTTGTTATGTTGTTCGATGACTGGTTAAATACAATGGGACTGGTGTTTACTTCAAACTCGCAAACTTGATTTAAAGAATTGTTACCACCACCCGCGAAATAAATTATTGTGGAAATGCATTTATCTGTTTTTGTTATAATAGGCAGGGTTTACCCAAAAAACAATCATTTGAACGACATCGAAGTGTGATGCTGTTTAGCATATCTCAGTCTTGAAGAACGAAACCTGCTGTAAAATTAACTGCCTTATTATAATTGCAGATCAGGTCATTTGGATTAATCTAGTTTCGTAAGAATATTTCACTTTTTAGCTGATGTTTGATTGGAAATTCGGCTATGGTCATCGCCATACACCATTGAAACTCTTGCTATTTTACAATAAATTAATCAACCAAGTAACCAACGAGTGTGCGGCAGGTGATGACATGTTTATTAAAACATGGTTCGGGCAATCAAAATAGCTGACAAATTTTTTTAACTTAGCAGTTGTACACAAAGGAAAACTACCATTTTGTTACACGTCCCGACCTATCCGAGTTTTTCGATCGAAAACGAAGTTAGTCTGAATAAATAAATCTAGAAGCCAATGTCATTTGATGAAGTGAAGATCATAAAAATTTTTCTAACCGATAGTGATCTTGTATAGCTTGCGCTTGTCTTAAAAGTCGGCTGCAGTCACGATGATATCATATTGCAATACAGTCCAAATGCCAAAAAGATATTCAAACATGCTAGCATTGATTATACGGGAGGCGAAACCTTATACATAAAAAATAAATTTACTCTATAGATAAAAACATTTCCATCAGAGAAATGGTAGCAAAGCAAAGAAATACTAACATTCGCTACACGTAATTACAAGGTTCGAGCATGCCCATATTTTGTTCAAACAATAGAGTAAATAGCATATTATAGACAAAGGGCAACATATCAGATGCATAAAAAATCGAAAACGCTGCTAACATCTTTAGCGGAACTGGACAGCTGTAGGCTCTATTACGATATGACTGTATGACTGTATGACTGTATGACTGTATGACTGTATGACTGTATGACTGTATGACTGTATGACTGTATGACTGTATGACTGTATGACTGTATGACTGTATGACTGTATGACTGTATGACTGTATGACTGTATGACTGTATGACTGTATGACTGTATGACTGTATGACTGTATGACTGTATGACTGTATGACTGTATGACTGTATGACTGTATGACTGTATGACTGTATGACTGTATGACTGTATGACTGTATGACTGTATGACTGTATGACTGTATGACTGTATGACTGTATGACTGTATGACTGTATGACTGTATGACTGTATGACTGTATGACTGTATGACTGTATGACTGTATGACTGTATGACTGTATGACTGTATGACTGTATGACTGTATGACTGTATGACTGTATGACTGTATGACTGTATGACTGTATGACTGTATGACTGTATGACTGTATGACTGTATGACTGTATGACTGTATGACTGTATGACTGTATGACTGTATGACTGTATGACTGTATGACTGTATGACTGTATGACTGTATGACTGTATGACTGTATGACTGTATGACTGTATGACTGTATGACTGTATGACTGTATGACTGTATGACTGTATGACTGTATGACTGTATGACTGTATGACTGTATGACTGTATGACTGTATGACTGTATGACTGTATGACTGTATGACTGTATGACTGTATGACTGTATGACTGTATGACTGTATGACTGTATGACTGTATGACTGTATGACTGTATGACTGTATGACTGTATGACTGTATGACTGTATGACTGTATGACTGTATGACTGTATGACTGTATGACTGTATGACTGTATGACTGTCAGATATTGTTTTTGGTGGAGAACTAATACATATAGGCTGTCATGTATTAAATGTTGCAAACCTAGTAACAAATTAGTTCAATTATGATCAAAAGGCAAGTATAATCTAGTGCACATTAATTTCGTGCTTACTGGCAACTCAACCATAGTGTTAGTACCGTGTACCTTTTCAATACTATTAGGAGATTTTACCGTCCTATTTTCCCACATTCCTCAGCAAAATATATATAGTGGGTAAAGGGCGTAACACCGGCTCCTACTGATGAGTCGCCAGTAAGCACGAAACGAATGTGCATAAGATTATACTTCCAGTTCATGCTGCCTTTGGTTTATCCTTCTGGTCACAACTTAACTAATTTGTTACTAGGTTCGCAAAACCTAATACATACTTGCATATATATTAGCTCTTCGCAACAAACAGTATTTATCTGTAATATATTGAATTGAATGATGTCATGCTTACCGCGAAATGTGATAACTGATATGGATGAAGGCCAGAGTGTATGGTTTAACTGGAGTAACAGGTGTTCGGAAATTGTTGTAATTCTCAATTTGGGTGAACTTTAGCATAAATTTATATCCATCAGGTTGGTATCATGTACCGACTCGGAAACCTTAGTGTTAGTATCCGGTACTCATCGGTTTCAAAAAAGGTATCAGTTACTAACACAATAGCCATAGTGTTAGTATCCTTTACAGACTCGGTATATATATTATATAGTGTGAGTTAGCATTGAAGTCGCATTGTCGTTGACTTTAGATTATGTTAGCTTCACTATTACAGGTTTACACATTCGTCTAGGAGATTGTACCGTCCTATTATTCCACATTCTTCTACCAAATATATAGTGGTTAAAGGGCGTAATACCGGCTCCTACTGATGAGTCGCCAGTAAGCACGAAACGAATGTGCATGAAATTATACTTTCCGTTCATGCTGCCTTTGGTTTATCCTTCTGGTCACAACTGAACTAATTTGTTACTAGGTTCGCAAAACCTAATACATACTTGCATACATATTAGTTCTTCGCAACAAACAGTATTTAACTGTAATATATTGAATTGAATGATGTCATGCTTACCGCGAAATGTGATAACTGATATCGATGAAGGCCAGAGTGTATGGTTTAACTGGAGTAACAGGTGTTCGGAAATTGTTGTAATTCTCAATTTGGGTGAACTTTAGCATAAATTTATATCCATCAGGTTGGTATCATGTACCGACTCGGAAACCATAGTGTTAGTATCCGGTACTCATCGATTTCAATAAGGTATCAGTTACAAACACAATAGTCATTATGTTACTATCCATTACAGAATCGGTATATATAATATATAGTGTGAGTTAGCATTGAAGTCGCATTGTCGTTGACTTTACGTTATGTTAGCTTCACTATTTCAGGTTGTCACATTCATCAAGGAGATTGTACCGTCCTATTATTCCACATTCTTCTACCAAATATATAGTGGTTAAAGGGCGTAATACCGGCTCCTACTGATGAGTCGCCAGTAAGCACGAAAAGAATGTGCATGAGATTATACCTTCCGTTCATGCTGCCTTTGGTTTATCATTCTGGTCACAACTGAACTAATTTGTTACTAGGTTCGCAAAACCTAATACATACTTGCATATATAGTTGCTCTTCGCAACAAATAGTATTTGACTGTATGACTGTTGGTCTGTATGATTTTTGGACAGTAAGACTGACTGTATGATTAGAGTCTTGGCACACTTTTTTTCTCGACGTATTTCTGCTTGTCTAACACTCGTTTAAAAACTATTTAGCCTATTTATTTTTGTTCATTTTCAATATTTCTTAGGTATTCCTTTGTATTGTATATCATATGCCTCGCGCTTTTATTGACTTTTATTTCGACATTCGCTCGTTTGTACTACATTAAGGTAATCTGACATTTTACGCTACTCATGTTCAGACATTAATATGTTTGACGCATTTCTCTGACGATTGAATACTTTGCCTTTATGCTAATATTAGAGTTGACTATTTGCGATTTCCTTTTGTGTATTATTTGGAGTCAGACGTTAAGATGTACATACATTAGTTTGCTTATTACAAACATACTGTTATTAAAGCCACTTCCCTCTCAGCAGTCAACTTTTCATACGGATATCGATAATTTTTAGTCTAAGGATTGTATTTACTACTAGCCTAGCTTTAATGTCCGTGAATGTAGCACCAACATTAGTAAATGCTTCGTTAGCTCGCTTATTGCTTTAGAACAGTACTTTATCCTCGTGTGCTAAGTATAATTTGGCTCGATTGTCGCTTACTATAACCCGAAACCTTTACGCTTTCGGAAAGCATAGTTAATAATGCGTATAAGCGCAACTAAACATTACCACGTTAAACCTTACTACAAAGTAATGTTTACCAGTGCGCGCGCGTGTTTGTGTAGGCATGCTTGCAAATGTAATGTATAAATAGATTTAGTGCATGTTAATCTGCCGTATTAATGAGTTAATGCGCACACTGTCAGTGTCTTTAGCCAGGAATAAACTATTAGTAAGCGCGGTGATAGAATGCTAGCTTACGCGCTCTCAATCAAAGCGTTTTTATCGTCAAGCTAACATTACAAAAACATTAAAATTTGTAGTTCCGTTCATTCAGGATGCAAATTAGTAACCCATTTGCAACTCTAGGCGAAATTTGCCTATTAATGCATTATGCAATTTTGCGAAAATTCTGTACAAAACATTCGCATTCTGTTATATTAAAATTAATCTTAAATCGATTGTTATTTGAAAATAGGCCCTACATTTTTACGAATTTAAAACAGGCGTGAACAATACTTGAGCAAACAATGGAGATTATATATATATATATATATATATATATATATATATATATATATATATATATATATATATATATGGTTCGCGTAGAGAATACAGTAGCAGACTCCGTTGGAATGTGCTTGGGTTCGAGCCTCGTTTACGGCAAATTCTGGACTGTACTGACGAATTCCGAATAGTAGAATTGTTTTCGAAATAAATTGTTTTCGCTATACGATTTTTAGGTTTTAGGGACAACATAAAATTTTTAAGGAAACCATTGTACCGAGATGTACTAAAAATGAGATAAACTATCCAATAAAATACAACTAATAGAACGATTTCTTCTTTATTTAGCACTCATAAAGTACTTACCAGCGTTTCCTCTGCAGGAATTTGAAGCAAGAAACAATTGATTCAGAGTGTGGCATCTCATTAACTGCGCCACCGAAGCCGCGTGTTGCATGCTCTTTCGTCATTCTTAACTATCCTCTGTTTTTTGGTCTCAACTTGATGTTTTAACTAGTCGAGTCGGATCGGTTATTATAGAATACAAGCAGTGCCACCTGTGAAAGTGAAATTGAATTAAATTAAACTGGCAGAATTTAATTTCATTTACGAAAATACACTTTGTTTTTAATCCCTGTCACGGCAATTATGGCAACTACCCTACGTGAATGAAACTAGTTTACTTATGCAAAGTGTAGTGTGTACTGAAGGCATACATATTATAAATTCCCATCATAGTGCAGTTATTCAATATCACTTCCACTACTGGCATGCTGTTGTATTATAATGACAAATGAGGAATGGCAGGTAAAAAGCGATGGTGAATTGAATGTTCATGAAAGAAAGACGGATGTATGATGCATGATATACTATTTATCTGAAAATTAGATTGATTGCGCGTCTTTAGTGTCCTAGTGAATGAGTTGCAAGACTCCGAAGTAAATGCATCTTGGTCAAAATCTTCATTAAAGCAATTCTGGAATTTACTCGATGAATAAATGACAATGGCGAAACCGATTTGCATAACAAATTTAATTGGCTAAATTATTTAATTAAATGGTCATTGGTTGCATGGGCAATGATTGTTTAAATATACAAATGTTTAAATCAATAACAATTCCCCAGGTAGAGTGGCGTCTGTTCTATAATGACAGACTGAGAGTGGTTAGTTGGAACTGTACGCATAAAGAGATTCAAGAAATAGCCCACATAGAGAAAAGTATGACAAAAAACATAAGTCAGCAAATAACTGAAAATGGCGTAGAACGTTCGATTTTGTGACGCAATTAATAGCGTCAAACAAGCCGAAGGTAACGTGTCCAGGTAACTTGTCCACGGTAAAATTCTGGACATAATGTGAAGAACTCAAAATATGGATGGAATCGGTCCAATGGATCAGTTGCTTTTTCTACATTAAACAATATTTAGCTTAGATTTTATATGAAGTTCCGACATTGATTTATATAATCTCATGAAATTTTGTTTCGTACAGTCTATATAAATATATATATATATATATATATATATATATATATATATATATATATATATATATATATATATATGTGTGTGTGTGTGTGCTTATATATCTTTTTTCAAAGTGACAGCTTCGCACAATGAAGGACGATTGAATTTATTTCAGTGCGCGCTAAAAAGTATGCCAACAAATTTAAATGAAAGGTGCGATCTTTATATAAGAACCAATCCCATTATATACATATATTTGTCACTATAAGCTAACTATTGTACAGTGTTGAAAAGGCAGTACATCCAGTAGAACGATTTCGGCCGCGTTGAGTATTCATCACGTACGGTCCAGAATCTGCCACGAGCAGAGCTTGAGCATGGACACGTCTTCTTTGGAATCAGTTACTCTAATTACTGAACGACCCTACCGCACGCTGCACAACATCCTTACATATATACTAATTAATTTTTCTTGGTTAACTTTTTCTTTAATTGGAGCTTTTATGGTATGTGTTTCAGACCCATAGTTCCGACTAACCACTACCTTTCTCTCATTCTAGAACAGACACTACACTACCTATGTAAGTGGCATTGAATTGAGTATTCGGAAAATTAAAAAAACAATGATTTCTCAGATGGTGATAAAAACTTCTTAAATATAGTTAGCGAACAACAATACCATTGTGTTTAACCAGCTGAACAACATAGAAAAACTACCGTCAATCACACGTACTGACGTGTTTCGACCTTCTATGGTCATCATCAGAGTATGACGGTAAACTGGCTACTTTACTTTACTGCGGCTGACTCCTTTTGGAGGATAAGCCGGCTCCACATTTCATGGAGTTTCTTGGGAATTTGGTACAGGTGGTGTCCCCTCACCACTCGGCTTTTTGATCGAGGACGCACCTCTAGCCTTTGCACATCCAAGCGCAGTCTGCAAGGCAGCAGTAAGTTGCATGGTTGCCGGTGGCTGTTGAGAGCCCATTCGCCATTCGGAAGTACGGGGTACTGTCCAGGAGTCCATGTAATCCTGTGGCTGTTGAACCCTTTTGTGGCGGGGAACACACGCCGAGTCATGGTGCCGTCGTCGGGCTCATGTGGTATTTTATAGGAGATCCGATTGCCGGTCGGAAATCCACCACGCCCTGGTGACACCACCGCCATAGCCCCGTTAGCCCATGTACGATCGGACATCGAGACATGGTTGACACCGTCGTACCACGTTGAGGAGGGGATGGACTGGCGAGGATCAAACCGCAATACACATAATTGGAAAGAAAATTTTAATATGCGGCTCTCAGCTCTAATAGGCTGGCATAAATTTTACTTGACTATAAACTTAATTTAAAGAGTTTCTATCATCGCCCGCGAATCAATGATTGCTTGATAGATTTATTTGTCTCTTCACCTTTGCCTGACCTTCAAGTTATTACTTCTTTTAAACTTCTCTGCAGCGTGCAATATATGATATCGCAGCCCTAATAACTATACTAATATATTTATTTCAAATTGCCGCAATTTCTCATATTTCTGCCTTATTGATTAGGGCAGATGTATTCTATCCGAAAACGTATTTTACTTTTGACAAAAATCTGTTCGTTAATTAATTGCCGGCATTTGATCGCAAGACAAGATTCGAAGGTCATGAAATATAAGTATAGAACCATTTCACTTGTTATCCTACATAGACGTAGTAAAATATTAATTTGTAAGCGTAGTTTATTCAGGTTCAATTTACCTTCATTTTATAGGAATTCGCAAATGTTTTCATTGTAGCACAATAGCTCCGTGCCGAAATCACTAATTACAATCTTACTTAATCTGAAGCACTTTGGTTTTCTCAAGTGACAATCACTACGCTAGAGATTGTGTTTGACTGAATTAAATTATGTCATGTCCATGCGTCTATAAATCGCCCAAATAAAATATTCGTTCCATATCGTACGACTACTTATAGCTATTTCTTTTGTTTACTAACCAAAAAGAGAAATACAAAATAAAAGTTACGATTGACACTTAACCAAGAGAAAGTGATGAAACAGTCGAATGCGTGTATATATGATTAAACGAACATTGGTTGCGCGGGTGGTGATAACAACTATTATAATCAAGGTTGCGGTCTTGACATAAACACCTGACCCATTAATTACTTACATATGTCAGTATAAACTAAGAATTTCATAGTGTAGAAAAGGCAATTCATACAGTAGACCGGTTTCGTCCCTATTGGGAACTCATCATGTACCGGCCAGAATTTGCCGCGGACAGGACTCGAACCTGGGTACGTCTGCTTTGGAATCTGGTGCTCTAACCACTGAGCCATCCTGCCGCACACTACACTACACACAATTTTCAGTTATAAACTAACTAATGTAACTTGGTTTGTCTATTTTTCCTTTAGGTGGAGCTCCTATGGCATCCATTTAGACCCAAAGTTCCAACTAACCATCCCCAAACTGTCATTACTTAACAGACACACATGGGGAAGTGGTATTGAAATTAACATTAATATACAAACAATTTTCGTGCGGATGGTGATAACAATTATTATTATCAAGGTTGCGGTCTCGATATAAACACCTGACCCATGAATTACTTACACATTTCAGTATAAACTAAGAATTGCATAGTGTAGAAAAGGCAATTCATCCAGTAGGCCGTGTTTATATGGACCGAAAATGAACTTCGAGCTAACATGCGCAACAAAAACGTAAACATATCGGTCAAACGCTACTTACTGTTAAATGCCATTATAACTTTCAACAACTGAGTTTTGCGTAGTGCTCCGATAATAATCGCGTTAGTGTTTGCGACTGGCGACGGTTTTGCTATATTTTTCGACAAATTTTCGAGATGATATTATGAAAGAAACAGCGGCGGAAATATGGGTAGTTTCGAGTTGGACTGCAGTACTAGCTAATGGTAGAAAATGACAATTGCATGAATCACAACCTGAAGCTAGCTCCAGTAAACGTTTAGGATTATCAGTCTAACAGTGGCTTATTTGTGGGATTATTATCTCATTATTGGTTAATCAATTATTCGGAGTACTGGGCGGCAGATTCCGAAGCAGATGAGGCCAGGTTCGTGGTCTCTCCGCGGCTGTTTGTGATTAGTGCCCAATAAGAACGAATCCAGTCTACTGGATGGATTTCCTTTTCCACACTATACAATACTTAGTTTATACTGACAAACGTATGTGAATAATGGGTCAGGTGTTTATATCAAGATCGCAACCTTGGTTACAAATGTAATTGCTATCATCGCACGCGCAATCAATGTTCGTTTAATTGAGAGTTCAATCGTTATAAGCTTCATGCTTGAACTGACTGTTTACTGTATAGGGTGGAATAATTTATATTTTAGCCACCCTTCAAAGCAAGGTCGACCTCAAATACGTCATTTCACATGGTGATTACAAAACCATTAGTCTAACGCATTTCTCAGAATAAACTCAGCATTGTATAGTATAGAAAAGGCAATTCAACCATCAGACAGATTTCGTCCTCATTTGGAACTCTTCACGGACTTTCCAGAACTTGCCGCGGGCAAGGGTTGCAAATAGGCACTTCTGCTTCGGAATATGTTTCTCTAACTTCTGAGTCTTTTTTAGAATTATTGTTACTTTGTAGATATTTGTCAAATTATATTCTTTTGTATAGACAATACAATTAAACAATAATTGATTACGCGTGTGGTGGTAACAATGCTTAAAATCAAGTTTGCGAGCTTAACGTAAACACCAATCCCATTGTATTTAACCAGTCGTCGAACAACATAACACTGGCGGTGTATTCCATTGTGCCTTTTATAAATTTGTCACATAAAATACAAACTGACATGGAGTCACGGTAGCTCAGTGGTTAGAGCAACAGGTTCAAATGTATTTTAAACGATCCGTTTTTGTTCTCAGTGCTGTCCTTTTTGTTGTGGATTTGACCGCATTTTTCTTGTGCGGGACAATTGATAGCACTCATAGGTCCATTTTCAGATGATGCAATTTTTGGCCTCAATTGATGGGTTCTCAATTGTCCCTTCTTCTTTAAGCCATCAATTAGCTGATTGTCTGAAAATGACGTTGGAACAAGATTTTCCAATGTAATTACCTGACTTGCTTCATTTGTTTCGTGAGATGCAACTGATGAAGGCCTACGGTAAGATGTGCCAAAATATTTTATTAAAAGAAAATTACTGGAACAATGAAAGCTGCGTTAGTCAAAATGCAGATCAGGTAATTTCAATTAATCCAGGTGCGCAAAACACAACTCCTTCAAGGTTCAAATGTATTTGTGCTCAAGTTTGAGCCTTGATCGCGGCAGATTCTTGACAGTGCGTGATCAGATCCCAATAAGGACAAAACCGGTCTATTGGATTAATTGCCCTA
Source organism: Eudiplozoon nipponicum (assembly GCA_029291075.1). Taxonomy (NCBI): domain Eukaryota; kingdom Metazoa; phylum Platyhelminthes; class Monogenea; order Mazocraeidea; family Diplozoidae; genus Eudiplozoon; species Eudiplozoon nipponicum. The sequence continues at coordinate 147,381 of JAQBSW010000108.1, forward strand.
TCTACACTTTATTGACAAATATATGTACATAAAGTGTCAGGTGCTTAGATCAATATCGCAAACTTCACTTTAATAATTATAGCTTTTCTATGATCACGGATAAATTAATCTGTTTCGTTATATATCGGTATCTGTGGAATTTGACTGCGGAGTGCCAGCTTCAATTTTTTCCAGTGCCGCGTTTTGCGTACGCGGGTTTTAGCTTTGCACTGACAGTTTCACAAAGATCCGATTGATCACAATTTCCATTTCCTTTTTTGTCTTCGATCGGGCTGGGTTTGTATTCGTCCCTTTCTTCCGAAGGCTTCAACATCGTTCATACATACAAAGATGTGATAGAACCGCATTTCCATTTGTTAGTATGAACGATGTTGAAGCCTCCAGAAGTAAGTAACGAATACAAACCCAGCCCGATCGAAGACAAAATGGAAATGGAAATTGTGATCAATCGGATCTTTGTGCAACTGTTAGTGCAAAGCTACAACCCGCGTTCGCAAAATGCGGCATGGAAAAATGTATATGTGGATAATGCTTCAAATTAATTCTCGAGGGACTAAACGTTTTATACGAATCGGCTTGAAACACAAAATGTATCTCATGTTAACGAGTCCAAACAATGATTGTTTGTTGTAAGACCTACATACGTGTTGCGAAAATGTTGTCTGTGCTCACACAAGTAATTATATCAAGATCGCAGTCTTAATTGAAGTAATGACGACTTTATATAAAGTTGACTCCCCAACAGCTCACACATCAAGGCTACATTTTCAGGGAGTTTGAAGCGAATTGCATTGGTGGCTCCAATTGATGAGTCGCCAGTATATACAAGACTCAAGTGCACATGAGATAACGTCATTTTCATGTTCGTGTTATAGTATCATTCTGGGCCCATATAGACTAACTTCCCACTATGTGCACGCTACTTAGTCCATATTATTATTATTATTTAGCACAAGGAAAAATATACCAGCTGAAACGGACAATGTCACAAAATGCTTTAAATCAAGTTTGCGAGCTGGAAGTGAACACCAATCCCATTTTATTTAACCAGTCGTCGAACAACATAACAAAACTACCGCCAGCCGCAACGCACTGACGCGTTTCGATCTTCCATGATCGTCATCAGAGTACGACGGCAAACTGACTATCGAGGATCAAACGGCATTGAATATATGGCGGAACCAAATTTAGATATGCGTGGCTCTCACCTCCCTAGCAGTCTCGCATATATTGAACTTAACTGGAAATGGCTGACCAATTTTTTTTGCAGTCACGAACATTAACTGTTTGCAGCTTTCAAGCAGCATATACATATATAGGCAATACAATTAAACAATAATTGATTAAAAGTGGTGGTGGTAACTATTCTTAAATCAATATCTAAATGCCGTTTGATCCTCGATAGTCAGTTTGCCGTCGTACTCTGGATGATGATCAGCTATGTAAGGTGGAAACGCGTCAGTGCGTTGCGGCTGGCTGTAGTTTTGCTATGTTGTTCGACGACTGGTTAAATACAATGGGATTGGTGTTTACTTCAAGCTCGCAAACTTGATTTAAAGAATTGTTACCACCACCCGCGAAATCAACTATTGTTAAAGTGTCACAAAATTATCCATGTTATTATTTAGCGTTCTTTATTTGCTTGTATATTTTTTTCATCTTAAAATTGATAATGCAAAAATAGAAATGAAAAAGTAATAATACGCACAGTTAGAGTCCTGGTTTGCGTTGCATTTGTTTCAAAATATTTTCGAGATTGGTCCTAAAAGTAGAACTCTAGAAGATGTGGTAAAACTTAATTGAAATATTACTTGTCATTCTGGCTTTATGAGCATCATGTAATTTTACGAGGCTTATGGTGTTCTCTTATAACATATAGAAAATCAATTAACTGCAGTAGAAAATCTTATATGTAATAGCAATAAAATTTGAGATGTATTAATGCAAAAGCCCGCCATATGTTCTAAGCAATAAAAAGTAATCAAAATTTCGTTTGCATGTGGCACACTGAAATGGTCATTTAGATGGTTAATATTTCTGGGCAAGGTTTATTTCTTATTGGGTATTTTATTTGAAGTAATAGGCCAAAGAAATTTTTTGAATGTGAATATTTTATATCCAATGTATTTTAGAGAATAAACGAGACCACGTTTTGTAGAATACAAATCAAATTAGTATTGGGCATAGGAAAATAGATTTTTTAACACATGGTATTTTGGTTTATTATGTAAATCGTCACTAGTAGGTGGGCAAAATATTTGGTGGGAATTATGACTCTTCCTATGCATTAGCAAATAGAGCGATTATCCTTGCAGTTTTGTGTAGCTGGCTGGACGATGCCAAATTCTCCTTACCACAACTTACCGTCATATTCCGAATCTCAAGATTGATAAGTAATGCGCAATACACAACGCTTGTGTTGATGCGGATGGTGGTAGTTTAGTTAGTTTTGTTATGTTGTTCGACGACTGGTTAATTACAATGGGATTGGTGTTTACTTCAAGCTCGCAAACTCGATTTAAATAATTGTTACCACCACCCGCGCAATCAATTATTGTCAAGTTCTTTTTAGACAATTTTTGTTATTATTAGACATTCCTCGTTAGTGACAATAAACACTGCGTCTAAGAATAGTAATTTGGAACTCGTAGCTATGCAAATTTGATCCTACGCTACGGCAGACACGTATGGCGTACAGATTTTTCAGCTTTACACCAATTTAAGTTGTTTTCAGTTATTGTTATAAGTGAATCCTCCGAGAAATCGGTTTAACCAACCAGGTATGATCTATAATTACACTCTGTACTCAATGCCGCTTGGGGAAATGATACTGTATTTTATTAGTAATGGTAAAGTGAAATGTTGTGCGCAACAGGATATTTCAAAATTGCATCGTCTTCGACTATTACGACACGATTAGTTGCACGTGTAGGTCGATAAAATAAATATAAATAGATCTGTCTCAAATAAGGATACCGCATTTGACACAATTTGATTTCTGTGATTATATGTGTTTAAAGTCTGAAACGGCTAAAGCAATTCGGTAAAACTTGGTATTACAACATTTTCGATGAACAGTACACGTGTGGAAGGATAATGAGTAACGCGACAAGTGATAGCTTATCAACCACGAAGGCAGACAGGTTGTGCACGTGGAAATGTGATTGGATCAATAGTTTATCGACCTACGAGGACAATCCATCGTAGCGCAATAATCAGTGGCGGTATAAAAATATTGGCTGTGCTAAAAACAATTTATCAGTTTTATGATTAAACGACCATTGATTGTGCGGGTGGTGAATACAGTTCTATAAAGCAATTTTCTATGCTTGAAATGAACACCACTGGTTGAATACAATGGAATTGGTGCTTATTTCAAGCTGACAAACTTGATTTATCCCACTTGGCATTTTTTGTCCAAAATGTCCTGTCAATATCACAGAGGTGGTATATACATAAATTAATAGCCTAAATATTAAAGAGATTGCAATATGGAGAATACCATTTAGCTACTCTACCGGCTTTGTTCTAATATTGATGTAGTCATAAAAGTTTCAAAGCAATTGTTCAACTGAAATTCCAGTCAATAAATATGTAAGAAGAACTAACAGAGATGCAAGATGTATCTCACCTTTTCAGTTATCTGGATTAGTTGCGGTTTGATTCACGTTATTTAGTTTCCCTTTATGCTCTGATGTTGACAATGGAGGAATACAGTTACATGAAAACAGATTTACTATTATGTGCGACAGGTTTAAACATAACTCAAAATTAATTTGATATTAACAAAGCTGATTGGAGCAATAGTTTTACTGATAAGTCTATCTTCTGGCATATTTCCTTCAAGTGTACTACGAGCCTCTACTTATGAGCAGCCTACTAATTGTAATTAAGATACAAATGCTGACCATTGTCGAATTTTATTTTATCACATTATCTAATTTTTTTAAAAATTGGTTGCGCAGTCGGTGATGACAGTTACTTCAATCAAGTTTGCCATCTTGATATAAACACGAGGCCTATTATGTATATACATTTGTCAATTTCAACTTGGCATTGTATAGTGAAGAAAATGCAATTCGTTCATTAGACCGGTTTGGTCTTTACTGGGAACACATCAAGTACTGTCCAGTTTTACGCGAACAGGGCTCGAACCTCGGCAAGTCTGCTTCGGAGTCTAGTTCTCTAACCACCGAGCCGCCCTGCCAGACACTATTCATAGTTGTCAGTTATATTCTAACTAATGTTTCTTGGTAAGTCTTCCCTTTGGGTAAAGATTATATACCATTCCATTTGACCAAAATTTATTTGGAAATAGTTATATATTATATATAGTGAATTGGCTTTTATTTCGTATTGTCGAAGCCTTTATATGAAGGCAACACCATTTATACTTGAATTCACTTTCGTGTAGGAGATTATGCCGTCCAATTTTCCCACATTTCTGGATCAAATTTAATATTGGAATAGGGCGTACTTCTGGCTCCTACTGATGAGTCGCCATTGAGGACTAAACGCATGTGTATACGAGAGCATACCTTTAGCTCATGCTGATAATAATTTATCCATCTGGTCCTATTTAAGGTAATTTGTCACTGGGTACGCTATACATATTACACAGTTAAATACTGTTTGTTGCGGAGAACAAATATATATGCAATTATGTATTAGGTGTTGCGAACCTAGTAACAAATTAGTTCAGTTGTGACCAGAAGGATAAACCAAAGACAGTATGAACGGAAAGTATAATCTCATGCACATTCGTTTCGTGCTTACTGGCGACTCATCAGTAGGAGCCGGTATTACGCCCCTTAACCACTATATATTTGGGTGAGGAATGTGGCATAACAGGACGTCCAGAAAGGTATAAAATTGTGAAATACAACTGGCATGAGCCAATTTAATTATTAAATATATAAAGCTCGCAACCATGATTTAAATAACTGTTGTCATCACCTGCCTAATCAATAATTTTTTTAATTATGTGCGATCTCTTTAAAATTAATTATATATTTTCAATTTAATATCATTTCACTAGATATCGTGGTGTCTGTTCTATAATGACATATTTGTGGTGGCTAATTGGAGTTTTAGGTGTAAAGAGCTGGCATACAGGCTCTTCCTGAAGGAAAAGGCTAATAGAATACATCAGTTAGAATATAATTAATATTATGTGTGTTTCGAATTGAACCACAGAAATTAAAAAAGGCTAACAAATTGCATTTTAAACTACAACCCAGAAACTATCAATGTGCTAATTCATTATAACTAGCGTTACTACTACATTTTAAACGAATGGTAGCTCACGTATTACCGAGGTCTGATACATCTGATGTATGTCTTTATGTAGGAATAAATAAGTCAACGTGTGTACATTACTCATTTTACGGATTACGTGCATACGCTCTACCTTAAATTTTAGACTGCATCTTTACGCAGTTTTAAACGATAAATGTACATTCATGTATGAGAATGAAATTGTTTGTGTGTAACCGAGTCTAAATTTATGGGAGAGAGAACTACTAGGATGGCTAAGTTTCGTGGTGTGTATCACTCTATTCAAGTCGCTTCATTGATAGTTTCTTCTCTCATGTGTGTATTTTTTTTCTTTATTCGTTTTTGTTTAACATTTTGTTTGTTCCTTAAACTGACTGGAGTAAATAATTAGTGCATTTGATTCTTAGTTGTACGTTAGCTTGTGTTTATTTAACTAATTTAAACATTCATTAATTTAAATAGTGGTTAATTTCGTTTGTTTGTTTGTTTGTTTGTGCGTTATTTATTTAGATGGTGTTTGCTTGTTGTGGATTACAAGTCTTTTGGAGTTGTATGCTGTTTTGTGTTATCATGTTCTCGCATAATTAGTTTGTTTTGAATGAAGATAAGTAACGCAGACAGGGCTTACCATGTGCATAGTCTATCAGTACTGCGATCTAAAATTTTGAGAATGTAACTGGCAGAATATAACGGATGAGGATACACAGATTAATTAGACCTTTTATACTCAACGTTACTTTAGTAATCGCGCTAGTGTTTTTTGTTGGTTTGTGTATTGTGTGCATTTATACAAATTAGTACTAATCAGTATTAAGTTGTGTTCGTGTATTCTAGTGCGTCTACTACTAGCACATCTTTTGTTAATATTTAAATTGCATCAGTTGGAACTGAGATTATATAAACTATTTCGTAATTGATATACTATACTTTGCATTTCCTTATATTTTCAACGAAATAACTACTGACTGTCGATATAAGACGCTTGTGTACAAGGCCAGTCTTTGCAGTCTTTGTTTTGCATAATAAGGCTTCTCTAATTTGGCCTGGTGTAAAATTTGATTTAAACAATACCTATTTGTGTGAGCGGTGTAAAACCTGTACAAAAATGAAACTGCGCTTAGAGCAGTGGTGGCTTGTTATTTAAATTAATTCCGCCAAATTTTGATAGAGGACAACTGTAATTTAGACAAAGAACTCTAAGCTCTAAAGAGTAATTTTGGATTATAATAACGAAAAACAATAGAAAACAATCTTCAATGCAATACTAAACTTACCAAATATGTTAGAATTATTCTGAGCTACGCAAAGCATCAAGCCTAAACATTCCTTTCAAGCAAACAGCGTTTATACGAAACTCAATTTGCTTACCTTTTATTACGAACGAATTACTTCCATCTGTATAGGTATAATACACAAAGCCACTAGCAAAAGTTGGCCATTTGCATTTTTAATTAAGCAAATCAGTTAAGAAAATGACAATGCTACAATGGCTGATAAGCATCTATTGCGTACTTACCGTTCGATTTAGCAATGTCCATGAATAGATGACACGTGTGACAGTGATCGGAAGAGACCAAATTAAATGTTATTTAGTACGCCACTTAAGGTCGAAATTTCCATTTGTATAATGGTCACATCCTTCACATAACCACAATTTGAATAATTAAATAATATGTGCATTGATTGTTCACTCAAAACCTTACTTTGGAACGTGTATGAAGTACTGGGTGGAGAATAACAATATCTTTTCTCTGAACGCTCGAAATTTAATGAATAAAAAATATAGTTCGACTGCTCGTTAATATGTATGAGAAAAATATTCATCCAGATAGATCAGCCACACTCATCAGATAATTCACCGACTAAAAATCTGACATCCGTCTAGGAGATTGTAGCGTCCTATTATTCTACATTCTTCTACCGAATATATAGTGGTTAAAGGGCGAAATACCGGCTCCTACTGATGAGTCGCCAGTAAGCACGAAACGAATATGCATGAGATTATACTTTCCGTTCATGCTGCCTTTGGTTTATCTTTCTGGTCAAAAGTGAACTAATATTTCTACTTTTTTTGAAATTTGTTTGCGGAGTGCCAGCTTCATATTTTCCAATGCCGCGTTTTGCGTACGCGGGTTTTAGCTTTTCACCGACAGTTTCACAAAGATCCGATTGATCACAATTTCCATTTTCATTTTGCCTTCGAGTTTGTATTCGTACCAAAGAAAATGCGGTTCTATCGCATCTTTGTTTACTGGCAACATTTCGGAACGAAAATCCCCGTTCCACCTTCAGGCCAATTATCACATACACACACAGCACAATACTCACAATGGCAGATTTAAGCAAATGTGGTATTATCGTTCCGAAATTAAAAAAACCAAAGGAAATATATAAATAGAACGGTTTCGGAACGAGGTTACCACATTTGCTTAAATCTGCTATAATAAGTATTGTGCTGTGTGTATATGTGATAATTGGCCTGAAGGTGGAACGGGGATTTTCGTTCCGAAACGTCGCCAGTAAACAAAGATGTGATAGAACCGCATTTCCATTGGAACGAATACAAACTCAGCTCGATCGAAGACAAAACGAAAATTGGAAATTGCGATCAATCGGATCTTTGTGAAACTGTCGGTGCAAAGCTAAAACCCGCGTACGCAAAACGCGGCATTGGAAATTATTTCTACTACCGACATCAGCAGTTTTGCAAAGCACAATAATTTCGAATTATTTTCATCCAAGATGTTCCACGAAGCAGGGCAGAAAGTAGTATGATTGAAATCGACTAAACACGCTGAAGCATTGGCGACGAAGATAAGAAGATGAACAGTGAACCGTTTAAATCGAGTTTACAAACTTGAAATAAACAGTAATCCCATTTAATTTAATAAAACGTAGCCAATTTATTGACAACCCTATGTATTGAAACGTTTCAGATTTCAATTGACGAAATTATATTTACTCATATGGAGGAACTGATTGAAGACAAAGCAATCTGCACAGAAAAACCTGTATTTTAAAACTAACATTGGTTGCGCGGGTGGTGATAACAATTACTTTGTAATCAAGGTTGCGATCTTGATATAAACACCTTACCCATTATGTACATACATTTATCAGTATAAACTAAGCATTTCCTCCTTATTGGGAACTTTTGACGTGCTTTCCCGAATATGCCGCGGACAGGTCTCGAACCTGCACACGTCGGCTTTGGAATTGCTTGCTCAAAAATATGTAAATGAAAATGTACTTTTCGTCAAACAAATAAAGTGCACCTATCTATATTGTGCGACTGGTTAATTTAAATTAGATTAGTGTTTAGCTCGAACTCTCAAAATTTATTTAACGAATTGTTTTCACCTTTTGCAAAATCAATGATTGTTTGCATAATAGGCGTATCTGGAATAAGTAACAGTTACATACACAACTAATAATCAGATTTCCTAGAGCAAGAAATCAACTTCTGTAAACAGTCAAACAATTTCTGACCCATACCAAAACCCCAAAAATACACACATTAAGCCTACATACTAGAAATTCAACATATTTACGTTCAATTAACAAAGTACACACATACTGCATACTTTCGTAAAGAAATTTGTACATTGGTTAAAGTAAGCAATCATTAAATTACAAATTACGTAAACTATATTTTGTAGTTTAAAATAAAGTCGTGGTTATTCTTAACATGTCGCACATCAGCGTAAATCAACCTCTATTTTTATATATGGATGTGTCCCTACTAACTTTAGGCTTATTTAGAGCAAAATGAAATATAATTTGAATAATAGATTTACATGTATTACAAGTTATGTATACGAAAAACTTACGTAAGATTCTATGGAAAGTCAGAGCGCACCGGCAGAGATTCATAGATGAAGCACTGTCAGACCATGTCCATTCAATATGAGCTTGACGAGCACTGAGCAGTAAGTGCATGATCTTCATTGGAAACCCGCCAAATATATTAAAAAAATTTGTATCCAATTTGGCAGTGCGATTTTCAAAATATATACTTGCTAAATTCATGCTATGGTCAAGTTACAGATAGAGAATGCGTGTGGTAATCAATAATACGCTGACACCAATCAATAACCCTAACATACCTACAATCCATGATTGTTTAATTGTATAATAATCCTAGCGTCCAATTTTCTAAAATGCTTGATTAATTTGGAAATTCACGGATGTTTTACTCATGATGATTTTAGCACGTTCTCTTGGCCCTACAAAATGGAATTCTTAAGAGCTATACCAAGTCTGACGCGTAAACATAAACTATTTTAAATATTTTGAATATATATATATATATATATATATATATATATATATATATATATATATATATATATATATATATATAAGCGAATATCGCTCGTGTTAACAATTTGACCAGCGGAACCATATTTACCGCATTGCGAGTTTCAGCATGAACATATTATTGCATCCTTTCAAATATGTAATGCTGACGTGAAATTAGAAAATTTCATTATTTTTCATACAGTGGGTTAAAATCGTTCAAAGATTATTCTTCAGATAGTTAACTTGAGGATACCGAGCTATAAGAATTTGACGTGTTTATTACATCATGGATTGAGTGGGTGTGGCGAAGTGGATATTTCCGTTACACATGCTTGTTCTTGTAATACGAAGTAAAATTTTTAACTGCTTTGAAGTAATCTGACGCTGGCTGTGCCTAGCCAAACTGGGAACATTTTGGCGTCAATAAATTATGCAAATGAATTATATCGCTAAACGGATAGCTGAAAGATGGTTATATTGACTACTCTCCTAGACTGATTCCGACTCTATTTGACACACTACATTAATTAGGCAGGAATCGATTCTCGAAGCGTTATGCTCAAATACATGCCACTTATCCACCACAGCCGAGAAATTACACCTGATTCAATTCATTTATTGGATATTTTGGTGTGAATTTTTGCTTGGCTTCATCTGACTTTTTCATTAGTTCAAGCAATAAATAATAAAACTAGTAACTTACAATATTTCTCGACAGCGACTTAGTGACATTCAATATGCTTTGCAGGTGTACTACGAAAGACTTCTCCATTACTAGTGGCTTTGCCATAAGAAATTGACTGGTACACCATATTTGCATAAATAAACATTCATGAAAACATTCAACACTGGACTGTTCACCATATTACAGAAAGTTATTTTCTGCTTTAATTCAAGACAGATTTAAATTTTATTGCGTCTTATTAAAGCAGAAGCAACATTAACAGTGGTGCAGTGCGTGAACTTATTCTTACGTAATTACCATTATTTCGTGTGTCAGCTGTTTACGCGTACTTCTTTCGGAAATATGAATTGCGAACTTGCAAACTGGTTGATGGCGTTTCGGCGTTCGCGAATTCGTGCACACACCAACTCGTGTCAATGTTTAGGCAGCCTTCTGATTAACATATTTATTCCATTAACTAGAAATATTCATTTAAAACCGTAAACAACGGCAGTCGATATTAAAGGTAGTTGAGTAAGGGGTCAAACATGTGCGTGTACAGAAAAACGAGTTAAAAATTTTTCGTGTACCGAATATTTGGTAATTGTAAAGTGGACTTTAAACTTTGGAAATTAAATTTCCCACATCGGTTTCCTGTCGCACTAGACATTAGTGCACTTATTGCTCTAACATAATAACACTGTGTAACGCATTACATCATAATAACTGCCTTATTATGACTAATAATAATAATCCTCGTTGATGCAATTTGTAACAGTTTTAGTAGTGAGAAAATTAATAATGAAAATAAAGCGAATTATGCTGATTATCAGGGCAGTTGTAGTGTTACCAATGTTACAGTTAATCCTTCTGTGGTGCTCTTACAAATTAATAAGCTGCAAAGCTTGTAAAACAAAAAATCTTTCGGCTTCAATGTATTAGCTTTCCAACTTAGGCAGTTACCCCATTTATAAAAAAACAATTCACATACGTATATTGAAGGTGAAACTATAAATTCAAAAATAGATAAAACGAAAATCCGTCATAGAGTCCAGAATTTCGTTCTCGTTAGCAAATTAGGGCTGCAGCAGGATTTAAGCTGAGGAGTAATTATGCAAGAATGTATTAGGTGTTGCGAATATAGTAATTAGTTCAGTTGTAACGAGAAGGATAAACCAAAGGCAGCATGAACGGAAAGTATAATCTCATGCACATTCGTTTCGTGCTTACTGGCGACTCATCAGTAGGAGCCGGTATTACGCCCTTTAACCACTATATATTTAGTAGAAGAATGTGGAATAATAGGACGGTACAATTTCCTTGACGAATGTGTAAACCTGTAATAGTGAAGCTAACATAATCTGAAGTCTTTGGCAATTCAACTTCAACGCTAATCCATTACTATAATATATATATATATAGAGTATAATATATATATATATATATATATATATATATATATATATATATATCCGAGTCTGTAAAGGATACTAACACTATTTTTATTGTGTCAGTAACAGATACCAACATTATAGTACCGAAAAGGTACATGATACTAACATGATGGATATCAATGTATGCTCTGGTTCACCGAAATTGAGAATTACAACTATTTTTGAACACCTGTTATCCCACATTCTTCAACCAAATATAAAGTGGTTAAAGGGCGTAATAGCGGCTCCTACTGATGAGTCGCCAGTAAACACGAAACGAATGTGCACGATATTATACTTTCTGTTCATCCTGCCTTTGGTTTATCCTTCTGGTCAAAACTGAACTTATTTTTTACTAGGTTCGCAACACCCAATACATACTTGCATATATGTATTGGTTCTCCGCAACAAAAAGTGTTTAATTGTAGAGTAATTCGTTCAAAGCCATATATCTAATTCTTTAGGCTACAGTTCCTGTACATGGCATAAACTTCTACGTTTCAAAATGACTTTGCTCGACTCTTTGTCTTGTGGGCGCCTGATATTGCAAGAATAAAATCATATATGTCATTATAAAAGAGGTATAGTGATATTTAATTAAGCCTTATTGGAATTTATTATATATATAAATATATATAATTTGATCCTACAACGCATTCTGTTTGGAATAATGTTACCCTAATAAAGGAAGGTCGGGTGTAGATTGGTTGGACTTTAGGATGAAGGAGTACTGATAGCAAATAATAAGCAACAATAAGTTGATATTATATATATATATATATATATATATATATAATATAATATTGAAATTTTCATGTAATGAGGAAATGCCGTGATAGAGTGGCCAATTTGTCGTAATTAGAAAATACATTCCAGGTTTCGATCTTTGCCTACAAAATCGAATACTTGTCTTCGTAATGTAAAAAATATTTCTATTAATATTAGGATATGTTACAGATTTATCGATTTAAAACAACCTTTATAGGTACAGTAGTACCTATATTGATGAGAAGAAGAGTAAATAAACAATAATTGGAAAGTAAATAATACGAAAAACTGTGGGAATTAGTGGCCTAACATTGATATAACGATAATTAGTAAAGGTCTGGCGTGAATTGATATCCTTAAAGAACAAATCTTCACAAGTTCACTCACGGTTAAAGCGCGTCGATTCCTCAGTGTCATGTGAATATTCTAGCTTTTATATTTCGCATGCCATGCAGAGTTTAGGGTTAAAAATTTAGTCGCTGATATTCAGCTAGAGACGTTTTGGCAAGAAATGTACCGAGGAGGAATATATAAATTGGTCACTGCCTGAAGGATTGGTGTTGCCATTTTTCTCATTAAATTTATCTTATCCACGATTGCCAGTCGCAGTTAGTAGATTTGCACCCGTAGTTCCGAAATAGTGGGAATAATCCTTTTTTTCTGGATAAGTGGTCACGTCAATAAGACGGTTTTAACATTACAAATTCTATACACAGAATATTTGTTTGTAACAAAAGTGTGTCATTACAGTGTAAATGCATCATTCCTTCCGGTAATTGTGTAATGAGTGTGGAGCACCTTAATCAGCTTGCAGAAAAGTTTAAAAAATGTAAAAATGCGTTTCGTGCTTGGTAGGTATATACATTTGGTTAAGAACTGTAGAAAAATTGAGCCACATTGTGGTATTACAAGATCCTACTGATGATGTGCCAGCAAGCACGGTAGTCTAGTGCACAGAAGTTTGTCATTTTCATTCATGCTTACTCTGTTTTGTCCTTCTCGTCCTATTTGAACGATTTTGTTACTAGGCGTCAACACCTATTACACAATGATTATTCTTCAGACAAAAAACCAATTCCTTCTGGTATTCAAGTATGTATTAGGTGTTGCGAACCTAGTAACAAATTAGTTCATTTGTGACCAGAAGGATAAACCAAAGGCAGCATGAACGGAATGTATAATCTCATGCACATTCGTTTCGTGCTTACTGGCGACTTCTGGTATTACTTTATGTCATTTACAGCAGACTCTCGGGCGGCGACAACAGCGAATGACATGGAAAAATTCCAAATATTACTATAATCAAGGTTGCGATCTGGATATAAAGAACAGAACCATTAAGCACAAACATTTGTCAGTATAGGCAAAGAATTTTATAGTGTAGAAAAGGTAATTAATCCAGTAGACCGGCTTTGTCCTTATTGGGAACTCATCACGTACTGATCGAAATGTGCCGCGGGCATGCATCAAACGTGTGGCGTTCACAATAAGGACGAAACCGATCTACTGAATGAATTGCCTTTTCTGCACTATACAATGCGTAGTTTATACTGCCAAATGTATGTACTTGATGGATTAGAAGTTTATATAAATATCGCAACCTTGCTTATAGTAATTGTTACAAACCACTCGCGCAACCAATGCTCGTTTAATTATACAAACAGTTAATGTTCGTGACTGCATAGAAATTGTGCAGCCGGCATTTCCAGTCAAGTTTAATGTATGCAAGACTGCTAGAGGTGAGAGCCGCATATCTAAATTTGATTTCCATATAAATTCAATGCGGTTTGATCCTCGATAGTCAGTTTGCCGTCGTACTCTGATGATGATCATGGAAGGTCGAAACGCGTCAGTGCGTTGCAGCTGGCGGTAGTTTTGTTATGTTTTTAGACGACTGGTTTAATACAATGGGATTGGTGTTTACTTCAAGCTCGCAAACTTGATTTAAAGAATTGTTACCACCACCCGCGCAATCAATTATTGTTTAAATTGTATTTCCTATATATGTATATGTGGCGAAAGCTGCAAACAGTTAATGTTCGTGACTGCATAGAAATTGTGCAGTCGGCATTTCCAGTCAAGTTCAATGTATGGAAGACTGCTAGAGGTGAGAGCCGCGTATCTAAATTTGATTTCCATATATATTCAATGCGGTTTGATCCTCGATGGTCAGTTTGCCGTCGTACTCTGATGATGATCATGGAAGGTCGAAACGCGTCAGTGCGTTGCGGCTGGCGGTAGTTTTGTTATGTTGTTCGATGATTGGTTAAATACAATGGGAATGGTGTTTATTTCAAGCTCGCAAACTTGATTTAAAGAATTGTTACCACCACCCGCGCAAGCAATTATTGCTAAATTGTATTGCCTATATATGTATATGTGGCGAGAGCTACAAACAGTTTATGTTCGTGACTGCATAGAAATTGTGCAGCCGACATTTCCAGTCAAGTTCAATGTATGCGAAACTGCTAGAGATAAGAGCCGCATATCTAAATTTGATTTCCATATATATTCAATGCGGTTTGATCCTCGATAGTCAGTTTGCCGTCGTACTCTGATGATGATCATGGGAGGTCGAAACGCGTCAGTGCGTTGCAGCTGGCGGTAGTTTTGTTATGTTGTTCGATGATTGGTTAAATACAATGGGATTGGTGTTTACTTCAAGCACGCAAACTTGATTTAAAGAATTGTTACCACCACCCGCGCAAACAATTATTGCTTAAATTGTATTGCCTATATATGTATATGTGGCGAAAGCTGCAAACAGTTAATGTTCGTGACTGCATAGAAATTGTGCAGCCGACATTTCCAGTCCAGTTCAATGTATGCGAGACTGCTAGAGGTGAGAGCCACATATCTAAATTTGATTTCCATATATATTCAATGCGGTTTGATCCTCGCTCGTCAGTTTGCCGTCGTACTCTGATGATGATCATGGAAGGTCGAAACGCGTCAGTGCGTTGCGGCTGGCGGTAGTTTTGTTAAGTTTTTCGATGATTGGTTAAATAAAATGGGATTGGTGTTTACTTCAAGCTCGCAAACTTGATTTAAAGAATATTTACCACCACCCGCGCAAACAATTATTGTTAAATTGTATTGCCTATATATGTATATGTGGCGAAAGCTACAAACAGTTTATATTCGTGACTGCATAGAAATTGTGCAGCCGACATTTCCAGTCAAGTTCAATGTATGCGAAACTGCTAGAGGTGAGAGCCGCATATCTAAATTTGATTTCCATATATATTCAATGCGGTTTGATCCTCGATAGTCGGTTTGCCGTCGTACTCTGATGATGATCATGGAAGGTCGAAACGCGTCAGTGCGTTGCAGCTGGCAGTAGTTTTGTTATGTTGTTCGATGACTGGTTAAATACAATGGGATTGGTGTTTACTTCAAGCACGCAAACTTGATTTAAAGCATTGTTACCACCACTCGCGCAATAATTTATTGTTTAAAATTCCAAATATGTTAGTAACGCCTCATCTGAAACCGATAAATTACTAAATGGACAGCAAAATCAGTATATTTCTATGGGAGAACGGTCATACCATAGTAGAAATAGGATTTAGGTGCTGTTTAATATCAATGATATATCGGTGCTTATAATTCTGATTCTATATAATAGGATATGCCTAGTACTCAAGAATCCTATCAGAATTAGATGTTCTGTGAGAAAAAAAGCGTCTCGGAATCTTTGCCACATTTAAGGATTTCTGATAAAGTTACATGTTTGGCATTCGGCAACAAGAAATGTGTGTTTATACAACTGGATAATATTGCCTGACAAACTTGGATCTACAAGGGAATATATATTCCAGGCGTTTGCATGTACAAGGTGGCCGTCTTTTTGAATACTAACACTCTGTTGCGCATAGACGTTATTAGAGAATGGATAGGATGAGTGATTCTAAGAATTATTATATATTATAATAATATTATATTATTATTATTATATTATTATAATATTAAATATTAAAATAAAAATATTTTTCGAAACATTTTTCGTGGCCGCTGAATCAGGGTCCAAAACATTCGGTATAAGGAAACCTACGTTGACTAACCGAATTGTTTCGATTCCAGTATGACATAATACTGCAGCGACCACAGTGTCTTCCGTGGCTTTGGTAATTCGCTTTCAAATTATTTATTAATTAAACGACCTTTACGATCTAGCGCGAGTATATGGCGCTTCTCATATGGAACTAACGGCGATTACTGAAGCAACGGAAATGATTATAAATGCCGCAGTTCTAAAGCCATTTTCATCTGTGTTTAAAAATTCTATGGTTTACGTTACGAAAAAGGATGGTTCGCATCGACCCACGAGAGATTTTCTCTAATTAAACGCTGTAACCAAACTTGACGCATTTCCCATGCCTGCTCTGCAAGATCTGCTCGGCAGGATCTGCTGCGCAACTAATTGCTGGAAGGTGGTAAAACATGCTTAAAATGAATCGATGCGATTTGCAAATTGGTGTACAGCTTCAGGACGTCTTGAAAGTGGCTTTAATTTGACCCCAATTTTATTATTAATCACTCAAGTATACTTTGGTCTATGGAATTTGCTTCAGGTTTTCTAAAAAAAGAATGATTGATTCCTTCTTGCTTGATTCTTTCTTTACTATGACATTCGAGGACAATAGGATAATTTTGGTAACTACCGAAAAACCATTGCGTGATAGGTTACCGAAGACGCTGTCGAATACCGTAAAATGGCAATTACATTTTAATCCTGAAAAGATGTAGGTAACTCAGCAAGTGCGGCTACTGCACCACATAGTTTAAGCCGATAGACCTATGCCATTATAGTTGAACGTACAGTCTATCAAAGGTTTTACGGTGCTTACAATCGGAAAAATGTACCGACCTTCTTATTGCTATAAACGAAACCACGCGTGGATGGCGGTTACAACAGCCGCTTTTCTAGTTTATTAGTGCTAAATTTTCGTTTCGATTGATGGCGGCGGCCCTCGAAGCATTTGTTTAATGCAAGCAGAAGTTGGTAAACGCTACTGAATTGCCATTTCCCGTAGGAAGCTTGTCAGTTATGACTGGGGTGTCAGTTAAATGCTTAGCCACAGTATAACGACCCGACAGACACCCGGCACCAAATGCTATACGCACACTCACGAATGCCGGGCTGAACTATACCGACATTCAAAAGAAACTAAAAATGTGTGATGTTTGGTTATCGGTGGGCATGTACACGCCTTTACCGATCACAAGCCGATCACCAGGTATGCAAGAGACACGTGTACACCGGTCTGTTGCAAAGCTTAAGGACTATTAGGTAAGGTATTTACAATCGAATCGGTATCTAGAATGCTACAACTGGTGCGCTAGACAGAATTTCAACTGTGCAAGCATCACCATTTAGCACGGTCTCTAGAGATTATAAATCTGATGTAACATGCCAGGTAGTGGTCAAGACATTTGAAAACGACTAATCGGTATCTGCGTCACGTACAACTTTCACACCGCGATTTGGGTGAGTGGTATGGAGAGGAGAAATGTTCAAGTGAATTTTTCTCAGGTCCATACGAAGGGAACAACCCGGCACTGGGTGTTGCAGTCTCGGTTTGATTGACGCGGTTTAACAAAAGGTATTCGAAAATACATTCAGCAGTACATCCAGCGTTGAATACAATAGAATACAGAAAAGGTCACGGCATGTCGAAACGCGTCAATATGTGTTTCCAAAGGTAGTTTTGCGATTGGTTAGATATAATGATTTAGATACTTTTCGTTGCGGAAAACTACTATATTAACAAAATGGTATTAGATTTTGCTCACCTAATAACAAATTAGTTAAAATATGACTAGAATAATAAACCAAAGTCAGCAGGAACGGGAGGTATAATCTCGTGTACATTCGTGTCATGTGTACTGGCGGCTCATCTATCGGGATCGGTATTACACCCTATATCTCCTATTTAATCGACTAGGTAATGCAGTTTGCGATTTCAGCGGTTACTGGCTTTGCTCCGAAGTGCAAAGTCTATGAATTGCCGATATGTCTGCCAACTGACACCGTAAAAGTTAAATTTGAAGCAGAAATATTCACGAGAGCCAACCAACGACAGTTATACATACCACGACTTGTATGCATTCACCTACGAGCCGGGGACTATGCCTTGGTGGAAAATTTGGAGCACAAGACGTTACCCGCTATCGATAACGAAGGGAATAGCCCTGTTTTCGTCAATGTTTCCGAAAGATCAAACGCTGTGGAGCTTGAATGATTTATCATTATTACAAGGCTAGCTTCTAAGGTAAGATTTCCACGCAGCAGCGCCAGAATTAAAATGAAAAAGCATCAACAGAATGATGAAAGCAGAAGCCGAACCTCAGAAATTCATAATGAATGTAAAATTATTATACAGATTTGCTTAAATTAAGGGTCGTGCTTTGTAAGAGCAAATATCGAAAAATAATTTGATAAAATAAAGAAACGTGGCTCAAGAATTGTTTTCCGATTCTAGTTTTGATTTGCTAGTTCGTTTTTTTTTGTTTTAAATCAAGTTTGCGAGCTTACTGGCGACTCATCAGTAGGAGCCGGTATTAAGCCCTTTAACCACTATATATTTGGGTGAAGAATGTAGGATAATAGGACGGTACACATTCCACATTATTAACCAAAATATAAAGTGGTTAAAGGGCGTAATACCGGCTCCTACTCATGAGTCGCCAGTAAGCTACAGAACGATGTGCATGAGAGTATACTTTCCGTTCATGCTGCCTTTGGTGTATCCTTCTGGTCACAACTGAACTAATTTGTTACTAGGTTCGCAACACCTAATACTACGCATATATAGTACTAGCAACAAATAGTATTTAACTGCCCTGATTATATGACAAATCAAAGTATAAGATATTAATACGAACCTCAATCACTCTCTCCCCCTCCTATCTCTCTCTCTCTCTCTCTCTCTATATATATATACATAATATTATCATATATATATATATATATAATAATATATATATACTAATAGATAGTAGTGTGTATGGATGAAGGAGAGGAGGAGAGAGAGAGAGGCGCAAGAGAGGGCTTTATGTGCCAGGATGCGGCTTTCCGTGACAGGCAGTGCAGGCGTACAGGCAGCCGCAAAGGCGTGCGCAGCACATGCATGCGTACGTACGTACGTACGTACGTACGTACGTACGTACGTACGTACGTGCGTACGTACGTACGTACGTACGTACGTACGTACGTACGTACGTACGTACGTACGTACGTACGTACGTACGTACGTACGTACGTACGTACGTACGTACGTACGTACGTACGTACGTACGTACGTACGTACGTACGTACGTACGTACGTACGTACGTACGTACGTACGTACGTACGTACGTACGTACGTACGTACGTACGTACGTACGTACGTACGTACGTACGTACGTACGTACGTACGTACGTACGTACGTACGTACGTACGTACGTACGTACGTACGTACGTACGTACGTACGTACGTACGTACGTACGTACGTACGTACGTACGTACGTACGTACGTACGTACGTACGTACGTACGTACGTACGTACGTACGTACGTACGTACGTACGTACGTACGTACGTACGTACGTACGTACGTACGTACGTACGTACGTACGTACGTACGTACGTACGTACGTACGTACGTACGTACGTACGTACGTACGTACGTA